>OZ010607.1:60846690-60971690 GCA_963932145.1 Acanthosepion lycidas | reverse complement strand
AAGGTCCATTTAAGAGCTTCCAATTGTAAACTGGTAAATATAAAGAGAATTATATAAATTTAAGTAAACAGATAAGATTTATCTATTTATTTCGAGCCCTCTCCAATGAGTGTAGTTGTGGAATATTTTCTCCCGATGCCATTTATCTATATCCGAAGTGATTCAGTTTGAAGGTTGATTTTCAAGTCAAACTCTTCGACCTATTATATGTGCAATGTAAGTTCTCTGTCTTTTAATAATCAAAGAAATCTTGTTTTGTAAAATAATAGAAAAAAACGATACAAGCATATTATCTTAAATTGTGACGATGAATTAAAAAACAGAACTTTCCATTAGTTCCTCCTAATTTGCATGTGTAATATTGTCAATAGCATTGCATTATTACATATGTAAAATGTGACTATCTTTAAATAAAATGTAAATAAAGATATTTCTTATTCTTTTATGGAAACAATGAAACTTTTTTTTTCATTTTCTGCAAATCTCATTAGCGATAATCATGATTATTGACATTGTATTCTTACTTCTGGAGTAAGTAAAAGCATTTCCGATCATGATCATATTACAAAAGTCCAGCTGAAAATCTACCATTCTGGTAATAGTACCAGAATGGTAGATTTTCTCTGTAAATCTCGCATATTAATAGATAAATATTCGACTCTCCAACTAATCAAATCAAATACAATGTCCTATAAAACGTTCTTTGGTAGACAAAATTTTTCTATCCAGTGGTTATGGCTTGAGAATTTCTATATTGATAATGAATTTAACGCAGGGCACAATGAGAAAGATTTACAGTGCATTTGTATCCAAGTAAGGAGTAGTCTTGTTTAAAAGGACAAATAGAAATATTGCTGGTCTATAACGCTTTCTATGGTTGAGCGGTTTAAAGCACACTGAAATAAACGGAGGTTCTTCTACAAAATAGGACGCAATTTCGAACTCTAGTAGATAGCGTTCATTTAATATTCTGATCAAACTTTCCAGGTACGGATAAAATGATTGATTCAGTCAAATATATCCGGATTATTGGACACCATTTTTTCTACCTATGAAAAGATTTTGATACAATTTCATCAACTTGCTCGGAGGGATATTTCCGGCGACTCTTTTCTTCTGACTGTTTGTCTTGTCACCACATTTTTTTCACAAATAAAATGCGCACGCTCTAAATGTTTATGCGAAGCCAAGTTTTGTTAACGAATGAATGTTGTTTTTTGTTGTTTTTGTATATGTGTGTATGTGTTATAAATCACAAACCCGGTTGATGTCAAAACCAATATAAAAAAGCAGCGTTGTAGTCAATTCGCTATGAGTGGTTTTTAATCACTGCTGCATAAAATGCTGACTTGAGCAATGCTTTATTGTTGCGATGGATACGTTACCTATGATATGACATCATTAATAGATATCTATGCATTAAAAATAGCAGTAATATGACTGATAAGAAATATCCAAAGTGTGAAAGCTGGAATATACGAAAACCAGTTAGAATTTTCATTACTGTCACCGTTTCCTTCAATAAGAACAGCCTTATAATTTTCATCTATATTAAAGATAAGTAGAATAAAAAAATCTTTTAAGTTATGAAACATAGTTGTGGATTTTAAATCAATACTATTAATTCAGTTTTAGGGACATGTTTGGAAAATTCGGAGAAAATGGGTGAAATTTTTTTTACATTTACTGTCTACACAGATATGCACAGAAACTAACCGAGGAAAATTTGTTTCCATTATTTTTATTTTCAGTTAGGCAAAGGATTTTTTAGATGATTTAAGAAATTAAAAATATTTTAAAGATAATTGTAACGAAGTGGCTCCCGACTCAATAGTGATAGTATAATAATATAGAGATTATTTCTATATAAACAAACCGAGATATAAACGGAATTTAAATTTAAGGAACGAAATTATAAACATTGAGGTATAATTTTCTTTCTTCTTATTGCTTTCAACTATTCCGGTTAAGGCGATTTAGTGAATGAAATATCGATTTGGTGAATGAAATATCGATGACACAAATTCAATGAAACAAAAAGAAGGAATTTTAATTTACTAATCTAATGAATTCCTTTATTGATGAAACCTTTGACAAAAGTTAATGGCTGGCGTCATTAATTAGCTGAGAATGGAAATTATTTTATTTTATAACTTTAGATCAGTGTTTCTCAACTTTTTTAAGCAACGGCACACCTACAAGCAAAAGAAAATATCACGGCAAACTTAGCAAAAATTTAAAAGGTTATACATTTAAATGTTATGATATTAAACGATAGGCTTTTAAAAATATACACACAAATATTAAAATTCTTTATTTCAGTGTTTCTATTGAAGTATTTGTGCAGCTTATTTAGCGTGAAAACTGTGCCTGGTGTTTTTTTCGCGATTTCTTCAATGTTTGGTCGAATGTGTGATAAGCAGATCCTGATTTCTTCTTCAGGTGAATGTAGTCTTTGTCGTTTCTCATTTCCTGTTATGTGCGGTTGAGAAACTTATTCGCATAAATTAGAAAATTCCAAAAAATTAATAAAACCTTTTTAGCTAATGTAGGATATTCCGTTTGAATTGTAATTCAAAAGGGATCAATGCGTACCGTCGAATTTTATTTTGAACTCTTAAAATATTTAAAAAAAATCAATATGCAATCGTCAGGCCACGAGCCGTGGGCAGACGATTGCATCGAGCATGAAACAGCCTGCCGCCTCTAAGTGTTGACTTCAATATTCACTTTTATATTTACACACGCTATATCTCTGATATTGATCACTTTATCCCATAAATATAGCACACCTTAAGATTATATTTCTTCATGCATATATATATATATATATATATATATATATATATATATATATATATATATATATATATATATATATGCCCTGACACGGCGGTTGAGAATCCCTGTTTTAGAGATAAATATTGCATAGTGGAAAGAAGGGATGAGCAAAATTTAGACAGGAACAATCCCCTAATGTTAGAACAAAGTAAATCAAATTTAAAGATTCATTTATCTGAATAAATATTAAGAAAATTTGAAGGAAAAATACGACAAAAATGAAACAAAGCTGAAAGGGAAAGAAAATAAGAAAAATATGCAAAATGATAATAAAAGAAAGAAAGTAAAGAAAATGGAGGAAAGAAAAAGGGAAGAAAAAAAAAGGGACGACATATCCGTCGAGCGCATGTTTCTATTTTCCACTATACACTTTCTTATTGTTGTGTCAAAGCATTGGGTTCAGTTGATAAAATTGAGAGATCCGTTGCACAACGAAAATCAGTCGTTTCTTTTATCGATTGCGAATAGATGGATGGCCTCCGTTCCGATCTGACAGAGCCGATTGTGTACTGAAGGCAGAATTGAAAATGATTCAGTAACTAGCAGATTCTTCTTGTCAAGGAGTCAGCTCAAAGGGTCAGGCATAAAAACTGTACGACATGGTCAATGGCATCACGGGAAAAACAATGATAGTCAGTAAAAGGAATTGATAACTCGTTTTAAAAATATACAGACATGTATTAAAATGGACAACTATTATATGAAAAATTCGGCCACTCTGTTTACTTCAGAGTTTCACAGTTTGGCACTTTCAGGGGCCAATTATTGTAGATTGTTTCAAATTCAAGCAAAGGGAAGATTCTAAACGAAAGGAAGCGGGAATAATATTATGCCGTTTAATGAAATCACGTGACTAAATCTTTCATACGTTACATTAAAATTTATTCAACTCCGTTGGCCAGTGTTTTTGAGCGGCCCCTGCACAACATCGGAACGTGGATCTTACATTCTCGTATACGATATCTGAGAGACCTCCGCTTTCTTCATCTTGGGTCGATTTATATATATTTTAATGTTGGGATGATCACGTGGATCTGCACTCAGCTGCCAGGAGATTATCCCCCAAGTTCACCTTGAACTGTATCCTCTGAAAAACAATGAGAGCAAATGGTATTTTGGCAACACCTCATATTAGACACCGAAACAAAAGGAAACTAGAAAGTAATGGAAATTAAACGACATAAAGAAAGGAATAAAAAAAATAAATAAACTAATCTTGGAAAATATGAATGAAACGTAAAAGAATAAAAATAAAGATAGATGGAAAAATCAGGAGATTTGGTCGGTTAAAAAAAGGAAAAAAAGACAAAGAACAAATGTAAAGGGAAAAAATGAAAAGAAAAAAAAAGAAAAAAAGTAAATAGATATAAAATATTTGGAATAAAAAGTGACAATGTTCATAAAAGGAAAGAAAGAAAAGAGGAAATTCTATAACTAAAATTCATTTATTCAAGAAAGAATAAAAGAAAAGTAACATTTGAAAAAGAAAAAAGAAAGTAATAATAATTAGGTCAAGGTTATCAAGGGCAAAGAAGATGAAGATTTAAGAAAAACTCAACGAGAAACTAAAAGTAAGTGAAAATAAGGAAAATTAAAAATGATTTTTTTATGACTTGTGCTAGAAATAGACGATGGGAATAAATAAGAATCGGAAAGAGAGAAAAAAAAAGAAATAAGTTTAGAGTTGATTTGAAGCTTCACAAAATAAGAATCGAACGAAATGAAATCAAATGGAGAAAACAAAAGGTGATGGATAAAAGAAGAATTTAAGAAGTGAACTGCATGAAATAAATACAAATAGAAAAGAGAATAAGAGGAGAAAAACTCTATAGAACCAATCGCAATTTCACGCGGAATTGAATCAGAAAGAACTGAAAAGCATCATGGAAGAGAAAACATGAAAAATTAAAAGAAAAAAAATGGATAAAAATAGGCATAAATTCTAAGAAATAACAAAAATTAAGGACAATTTCGTTTCTACGGCCAACTTATATTTCGATATCTGCCGGGGTGGGGGACAACACCAAGCAGCGATGGTGTTTCATGCTTTAATGCAATCTTCATGCCATGTGTTTTAGCTCAACTATTTATATATGCTGGTCATTATTATGCTAACGGTTACAGGCTAGGTAGTAACGGTTATTTTTTCAAATTATTCTGGAGGTTATTGAGTAGAAATAATTGTGGATTCGAATGCGGTTATTTGGAGTAATTTTTTCTTAACATTTTACTCATTTTTATTTATTGCTTAATTAATTATTTGTTGCGGATCATTATTATTATTATTATTATTATTATTATTATTATTATTATTATTATTATTATTATTTCACTCACTTTTGTTTACACTCATTCCTAGTTTATTTGTTTATTTATATTTTGTTTATTCTTTTGTTTGTTTCTTTGATTGGTTATCTTATGTATTTAATTAAATGTATTGGCTTTGTCTAAAGTATGCTACATTATCTGCGTTGTATATAATGTCTATATTTGCATTTTTCATGAAGGTATTTTACAAGGTCTATAGTTTGATATTTTAATTAAATTAGCAAAAATGTGTTTTCGTTTCTACATTTTCAGACAAGTTCTGATTGTTTATTTAGTAATTTACATTTACTTACACTATGCCTGATATTTCGCTCTTTTACCCATAAGCATGTCTTAAAGCTATATTTTTATTATATGAGACGAAAATACACCAGAAGGAGGAGCATGATGATACACCAATCAATTCTCTCTGCGAGAGGATTTTTCTCTTGCCCGTGAGATTTGTAGTCTCGGCACCATTGAGCATATTTACATAATTACTCTTTGGCGGATGGCTTATAGATCTCGTAATAATGACACTTTGAAGATTTTTGAAAACACTTTGAATTTACTGTTGATGTGAAGATGCATATCTTTGGGAGTTCTGATAATGTGGGCGGGGGGTGCTTTTACATAAAGTTGATTTCAGGATATTTACCGGCTTTGAAATAAAAGAAATACTGATTTTTGCTATTGGGTGTTTTTCTCTGTACTTGTTTAAGGCCACTATATGCTCTGCGAGGGGGTGCATTTTAGAGACTTACATGATACACCGTTTTGGAAAAGAAGCTGAGTAGAGTCATTTTTAGCTCCCTTATAAATAGAGGATACCAGAAGTAAATGTATCGTAAATATGCAGATGTTTAATCTGCATGCAAAACCCTTCTACAGTAACTTGTATCATATCTAAGTTTTGTATAATTGTGTTTATATATGTGTGTCGCGCAGAGAAGATATGTTCATACGTACAAATAGATAAAGACACAGAGATAGAGAGACGGCGACACAGATTTTTTTAATTCCCATGTTTTTCTAAACCAATTTATATTTTAATTTTCAGGAATCCTTTATATAAAAGCAAATATATATTATCATGAATAAAAGTGAAAATAGGAAAACTAGTAATTGCTGACGCGTTTCGTCCAATGTGGACTTTATCAAAGCAAAATACGAAATGAATTTAATTGTACAAGGTAACTAATAAAAACAAAAAACAGAACGTTCCTAGCAACTGGAATGTAGAGAACATTCTGCTTTTTGTTTTTATTAGTTACCTTGTTCAATTGAATTCATTTCGTATTTTGCTTTGATAAAGTCCACATTGGATGAAACGCGTCAGCAATTACTAGTTTTCCTATTGACATTTTTATTCATAAATATTGTCTTCTCTACTGGTTAAATCGGAGAAATTTTCATATACTATCATGTTGATGTGTTTGTTTGTACTTATCAGTCTCACTATGTCCATATTTGATTGCGTGTTGTTGCGCGTATACATAAGATTCGCTATTATTCATAAAATGTAATACGTCATTTCACTTGAAATCGTTAGCCATGGTTACGTAAATGTATATAAATGCTGTGTACTTAGACATCAAGTGTTCTTTAATACAAATATCAAAAAAACAGACATTTTGTGTCGATCGGTGTTAATAATCGACTTTTACAAATAACGAATAATCCTTGTCAGACAAGGAGCAAACTCCATCAGAAATGTAAAACCAGTTGATAAAAAACAAATACACCAGATTTATATACTAAAGAAAATTCAAAACTAGCAATGTTTTTTCTGGAAATAAAAAAAAACACAAAATTTCATACATAAGATATACTACAATCCCACTTGCACGGATATTCACCTGCCACCTAACGAACCAATGAGCCATCAGATGATGAATTGTTTTTTTTTTTTTTTTTTGTACTTTTCTTTTGAAATAAACTTTTGACAAGATTTCCTCCTTGTCTGAGAAGGATTACTCGTAATTTAGAAAAAAAAATCATTCATTATAATTAATCGACACAAAATGTGTTGCTTTTAAATGTATTTATATAAGTATTAGGTTGGTGCAATAATGACGTAATAATGTCGTTTTTTGACGTATTTTAACGTCAAAAAACGACATTATTACGTCATTATTTTTGCACTAACCTAATAAACTTAATTCTCTGCCTATTCAATTGATAGAAAGTGAAGTAAAGATAGTGTGTCATGCTCTTAAAAAGACAACACAAATGCTATAAGAGGAAAAAAACAAGAGAATAATTCAAAAAGAGATACTTTACTATTGTTCGTTGTGAACACTTAAAGTGTTCACAGCAGACAATTGTGAAGTATTATTTTTGAAACGGCCGAATTTATAAAGACATCACAAGATACGAATTATAATGCTCAGAATTGGACGAAGAATAACAGCAAGAATAAATAATTATCCCCATATATTACAGTCGGTGTCGCTTTCTTTTTCAACTCGATGGTATTTATGGGATAAGCATTAGAGATCACTTTAGTGTTGAAGAATGTGTTGATTCAGCGATCTAAAATATTGCTGACAATACAAAAAGCAACAATGTTAATGTTGACAGCTAGAATCTGAAGAAAAATTAGATCAAATAAATTCCAAATATAGATATCGAAAGTTGGGAAGAAAGAGACAAACAGGTGATTGGTGGCTAAATGTCACGGGTGAGCACACATAAAAGGAAATGTATAATCCCTATTAAGAGCAGGCCAAAAGAAATTTATTATAAGAAACTATAATGAAACTAGTGTAGAAAAGATGAGAAGAAGAGATTTCGTATTGGTGACGTAAATGGTAGATTGGAGTATGTATATGAGTGGTAAAAATTATCGAACTAAAGAAGAAGAAATAAAAATATATATATAAGGATATTTGGGCCTTTCGTGGGGAATGGGGCTGGCTGGAAAATGACACCATTCCGTTGTAAGTCATTAACTCAAAACTAGTTGACTATAATGCACAGTAGTGATTTCGATTAGGTTTTCCAGGAGAAAGGTGAAATCGTAATTCGAGGGATGTCAAATATCGGATACGATACTCCGTTCGAACTCTGATAATTCCCGTCGTATTTCCATAAGCAATCATATTCGATTTCATAATTCAAATCAATTGAGAGCTCAACTGATAAAGATATGGGCGTTTCAATGATGTGAAGACACAGGGTGGCGAGGTTTACCATTATCTTTAAATATTATTCATCTATGACTTAATATGTCAGTTTATTAACGATATAATTAATAAGAAAATAGAAAATGTCAAATATCATAGAACTTTGAAGTTTGGGAAGATCACTGAATCCATGTGAGAAAACTAGATCTTGTGATCGGAAATAAAATTTAGTCAGATCAAAAATTGTTCTAAAAGTTTGAAAAGTATATATACTTACGACAGAATTCTAGGATATACATAATTATTAAGGTGTTGGATTTTGCAGATAAAAACATTGCAAAAAAATTTGAAGAATGCAATGTCTCACGTTACTGTCTTAATTTCTCTTCTTTTATTGTTCTCTCTTCTTAATGTTTTCCTTTTTCTTATATTCTTTTACACTCAGTAGTTCATTAGGTCTTAATGGCTTTGTTTTGTTTTTTTAAAAAAGAATGGAATTGGTAGAAATCTCGAAGTGGATGATATAGTATTGAGAAGATTTTCTGTAATTTGATATCATGACTGATATTCATGTAAAAATTTTCAAAATATTATAAAGTAACAGATAAAATTCAATATTTACTTGTATATTTAATTATATTTCGTCCTACTAATACTTTATCTTTTGTAATTATAGCATACAATAGCACATTAAATACAAAGACAGACTCTTTAAATGCGTTATCTTCCAGATATAACCTGGTCAAACGGTCTTTCGGTGTGGGTAGAAAATACAGTTTTTGTTATAAAACATATGTAGAGGAAGTCAGAATGTAAAATATTTTATAATACATTGACTTCCTGTTGAGGCTAAAAAAATCACAAAGACCTAGACAAAATAAAAAAAAACTACATTACTTTTAGGCTTTCAAAAGCAACAACAGAAAAAATGAGTAACACATGTAATTTAAGAGTTAAATGTAATTTAAGATTTCATTCAATACGACCTTTAAAAAATGGGACCTATTCTGTTAATTCACTCTAAAATAAAAATGAATTTATATTTATTAAAATTCACACTAAATCCTTTCAGAGCGAGGTCCTCTCATTGCACTCATGTTCCGTTTACCTTTGCTATCGCCTCAAATGTAAGTAAACCGGTTGAGCTATTTTTAAGTGTGGGGTCTACGTTCGCACTCACCCCGATAAATGAACCCAAACAGTTTTTTTTTGTTTTTTTTTTTTAATTTTTCAAATATCATCGGCACTTATGAAATGCGAATAACTCCCTGATTTTTAAGATTTTTTAATTCTAAAGTTTGGAGTTCTTGCGAGACAAGTTAAATAAATTCTAATTTAAAATTTATAATTTCAAAAGAGTTCTAAAAATTTAATAAAAATAAACAAACAAATTTTTGAAGGTGAATAAATATTTCCGATAAGTAATTTTACATTATTTGGAATGAATTAACAGAAAAGATCCTAAAAATGTTATGGAATGAAACTCTTATCAATAAGAGAAAGTTCGTATAAGAAGATGAGTCAGTAACTTTGTAATCGGACATGTAAATATTGATTTGAAACTTTTCTTGTATCATATTTTATTGAGGTGATTATTGGAAAAGTACATCCTCAATTCTATAAATATGCACAAATATTTTGTCCTAGAAATTTAAGTACAATATCCGTTTAATTTACTTTGAATAAGAGAAAAGTGTTTATATCACTCTTTCTATCGTTACATTTTAAAATTTGTTCAAATGGAATTTTCTGATGGATAAAGTTTTTATGTTAAAATCAGATGATGAAGTACATAGTATGAATAATATTCACTTCTTGCTTTTAATAATTTTTTGCGATATTTTGCGGCAAAATGTCTAACTGAGTAATTAGTTTTATATTTTTTCTTTCGTACTCTAAAGACAAATGGCAAGATTTTCATGCTTTGCCTAATTTTGAATCTTATCTCAGCACGCTATTGTTCATTCCATTATTTTACATCCAAATATTAATTAAATGTCGAACTGACGATCACAATATTCGCAAATCCAACGTAAGAGAAGTCTGCATTTTTCAAAATAATTATTGCACAGTTAATGCTTTAAGAAGGCCTACTGTTGAATTATTTTCCACATTTTCCTATTTAAATTTCCACTGAATTTCTAACTTGCACAGACATTAAAATTTAATGAGGATTAGAAAATAATGCACTCAAAAGGAAATTCGTGTAAATATACTCAAAATTAAAACTCTATTAATGTTTTTTATATATTTATAGTTTCTGTAAAAGAAAGATGTAATTTTAAAGAGAGAAATGTTTGTGTCAGTTTCATGGCTGTGCTACTTTAGACACAGATAAATACAAAGATAAGGCAAGGAGATCGCAACTTGTTACATGATCAGAGGTGAATATTGATCGGAAACATTCATTGCATAAGATTCCATCTGAAATTCACTACTTAAATTCATTGACAAAGAAGGAGCTTATATTAAAAAATAAATATTCTTTGTGCAAAATAGATATAATATCCACCACGTTGCTTGGAAATAAAATTCTCTACTGGCAATAAAGAAAAAGAAATAATTGGCACCGTAGTTAGAAACCACAAAATGAAAAATACAGTCTCTAGCAAAGACTTTGTATCGGGAATAATTACTGTAAGAATGGATTCAAAAGACGAAACTATCCTACCACGGAGATATGTTAAAGCATATTAGAAATTATCGAAAATCAAAAATATCAAAATCACAACAACTGACAAAGGAGTAGGTGTCATCTTATTTGACTTCTACATTTATATCGAAAAAATAGAACTTCATTTTGGGCATCCAGATACTTATCAGAAAATTTAAGATGATTACGACTGAGGGACAAAAAATCAGTAAATTCACGAGAAAGTTATTTACCAACCAAGAGAAATCATGGATTATATTGTGAGAATATTGGCCAAACATACATCAAATATCAGCCGTACTTACGAAATGTGAATAATTCCCTGATTTTTCAGAAATCGCTTTTCATATGTGAAGAAATTGTCAATATAGAAGGACTAGTATTTGATAACATTTAGATAACATTTCAACATTTATTCGATGATTTGATTCTAATGAAAATAGCCTGTTTCATGATATTTCGTTTAACTTTTGAAAAGTAATTTTCGCTAAATGCAGTCAGATTTGATCGAAACATAAATTCCACAATGGGCCCATGAAATTTTGATGAAACCTAAATGTGACACTTTCTTCAATGGCAAATATATTCTTCGGATTTTTTTTCTTTTAATTCAGC
Organism: Acanthosepion lycidas; assembly: GCA_963932145.1. Lineage (NCBI taxonomy): Eukaryota > Metazoa > Mollusca > Cephalopoda > Sepiida > Sepiidae > Acanthosepion > Acanthosepion lycidas. Next base: position 60,960,146 of record OZ010607.1, on the reverse strand, counting down.
TCAAAAGAAAATTCACACCAAAATTCAGAAATGTCCTTTAAAATTTATTCAAAAATGCATTCATTGTTATTTTTGCCTTACGTCTCCAAAGGAACTCAAACAAATAAATGTCTAGTATGAGTCCTGAACATGGACTTCTTCATTTTGGCATTTCCCCAGGTACTTTCGATTGTTTGCGATTGTTTGTGTGTGAACTGATGTTTCTGGGTCAATGAAATTCATAATGTGATTTACAGTAAAATGAATATAATTGGGATCATTTTTCAAAGATCTATATCCTTGCCATCAATCCGACATAATCGTAGTCCCAGGTAACATATAACTTCAGATTGTGTCCATCTACTAAGGAAGACTATTTACTCTTTGAAAGAAGCGAAAGCTACTCTCCTTATCGTTACATTCTTGTATCAACTCCAGCAAGCTAAACGAATTTTGAATTAAAATTTATAATTTCAATTGAGTGCCAAAAATTTAATAAGAATAATAAAAAACTTTGATTTAGAATTTAGAATTTCTTGGGGTGAATTAATATTTGCGATAACTTTAAATTATTTAGGGGGATTTAACAGAATTCAAATGCTATTCTTCTATATATTATTGCTTCTTTGACTAACTACTTTATTTTTCCAGAGTTGTTTTTAACAATTGAAATTTTTTTCTTTTTGATACTCTTTCTTGGGGTAACAATGCTATAAGCCCTCCTTTTCATTTTGTATTTTCCTGTTTAAGTTGGCCAGTTCGTTCCTTAGAAATGAACCGGACAACATTTTACACATATTTTATTTTACCTTAATCTTTTTCACACTGGCTTTGTATTTATGATTGTTCATAGTTTATACATTTTTAGCTTATAATTTTGTGTAGACGAGGTCATTTATATTTAGAGTGTAACATTTGTTTTATATAGATTATTCATTAGTTAAGTTGCATCCTTTCAAATTTCCACTTTTTACAAACTAGCAAACAGAGAAAAGAGTGCTGAACTGCTATGTAATATCTAATCAGTGAACGCCAGAAAATCCCATATATGAAGATGTTTCAAGTGAAAAAGATGAGGTTCAACCACCGAATTCTAAGAAGAGACACACACACACACACACACACACACATACACACACACACACACATATATATATATATATATATATATATATATATATATATATATATATATAGAATGAAATGGGCTAAGTCCGACAAATATTTTAATATATTTTATTGTTATACGTTATTTATATAGACACAAACATTTAAGTTAAGTTTCGTATTGTGTTGATCTTTATTTATGTTAATATTCCAAATAACTCGTCTATTTGTTTCTTATCAACGATGTAATTAGGAAAGTCATTATTAATGAGTATTTGTTTATTTTATTTTTAAATTTAACTTAAAAATCTTTCTTGTTAAAGAGTTTGCAGTCTATTAACTTTTGTATAATCGCTATATTATAATAGTTAGGCCATTCACTTTTATAGTTGAGAGTGCACGTGTTTATGCTAGATTTTGTATGTGGAGGTATTAAATCTATTATTATTAGTGTCTATCGATACACAAAGAAAAGGGATTATATTGTCGTTAAGTTCGTATGTGAAACTAAGTACAGAGATGTTTGGTTTTTGTAGTTCATATATTTCGTTTATTTTTTTTAGTAAAATGAGAATGTCATCTATATATCGTAGGTAAATGGAGTTTTTGCGGTATTAAATAATTTATCTTCATGTTAATCATATAGAAGTTGCAAAATGTTGGTCCCAGGATATAACCCATAGAAACATCATTGTATTGTACGTATATGTTAATTTGATGGCCATAGAAAGGAAATTCTATGGTACATATCAAGTATAGTTTTCTTAAAATATAAGGAGACATTTTTAATGGAGGAAGGGATAGATTGTTGTATATATATATATATATTTTTTTTTTATCCAGTGACCTGTAGGGGCACCATGTGGTATTGCAGCTGCAGGAGAAGTAGTGTTTCTTGGTCAAGATAGTCCAACCATTTCCAGGCCGGTTTTGAATTCAAAGTTTTTCCTCCTCCGAAACCGGTTGTCACCCAGTCTGTCCAGCTATTTATCCATAGCTGGGAGGAGAAATGCTCGTATCCCTGATTAGGACGTTGGTGAATAAACGTTCAACGTCAAGTGACGCTATGGTTTCATTATTAGGTTTTGTGTTTTTTTACAATTTGGGGTAGTTCGCGTGTTGATTTAATGCTGTATTCATTAAGTATGTATGGAGTAATTAGTTGATTAATAAATTTGATTATTTGGCAAACAGAAGTAGGTATCTGGGATATTATATGAATTTACGGTGTTAACTCATAACACATTCATAGAAATGCAACCCATGAAGATAGTATCAGATGAGATTGAATGTACTTGAGAAAATAAAAATTATTTGAAAGAAAAACTTTGAATTCTTCTTGATCAATTTTCTGCAGTCACCAAGAAATTAATTCGTGAACTTGAAAGGATTAAAACTAAAATAAATTTACACAATACTTCTAAATTATTTAACCATATATATATATATATATATATATATATATATATATATATATATATATATATATATATATTACAGCAAAATACAAAAATTTCCTCAATATGATATAGTCTGTTTCAAGTCGTTCTATACGCGGCTATCATCAATCCATAAGTGTCTGTCTCGGAGCATTGTTTTAAATTTATTTTCAATGTCAATCCACATCTGGTAGACGCCTTGTTAATGAGAATGGGTTTGTGTTAGCGACTGGTGGGGGCGTAAGATATCTTATCCCGGGACAGCGGTCTGGAGTTGGAGTTTATGGCTAGGACTTTCGTTGTTTGTAGTTTAATATCAGTTCCTACAATGTATCGTTTCTTATACGAGCCCCAAGTGTGTTTTTCTGGGATTCACAGTAATTAGATTTTGTACTACACAAAAAAAAAAACAGGATAATAAAATATAAAGATCAATGCAAATCAACTGAGAGAATCAATCACGAAATGTAAACATAGAAATAGATTCAAAATTACATAAGAATGCATGTGTATATATGAAGGTGTGCGCGTATATGCGGTATATATGTATGGACATGTAAATGTACATATATTTATGTATGAAGATATGTACACATATAAGTAAGTTGGTCAGCATGATTTATTCCATTGGATGTTCTGGCATTACGCACAATCCATAAATCTATAATTCAACTAATTTATATTAATCTTAACCGGCTTAAGTTTAAGTCCCCCATCGCTTATTAGTAATATTGGACACCTGTAGTACAAAAAATATTTACTGTGAATCCCAGATAAACATATATATATATATATATATATATATATATATATATATATATATATATAATTTTAAGGTGTGTTAAATTTTTGGGATAAAATGCTCAATATCAGAGATAGAACATATGTAAACATAAATATGAGAGTGAACATTGAGGTCAACACTCAGCGGCGTCAGGCTGTTCCATGCTAGGCGCAATAGCCTGTTGCCTCGCTACATAGGAATTACCCTGTTTCAAAAATTCCTCTGTAGCGATGGAATCATATTTTTTTAAATAATTATAATATATATATATATATATATATATATATATATGTGTGTGTGTGTGTGTGTGTGTGTGTGTGTGTGTGTGTGTGTGTGTGTATGATTCCATCACTACAAAGGAATTTTTGAAAGAGGGGAATTCCTATGTAGCGATGGAATCATATTTCTTTTTAAAATAATTATAATCTAGGCTCTACTTGTGTATCGAGCACTGTTTTTTATTTTTTTTTATTTTTAAGAAATAAAAACAAAAATATTAAAGAACTTCGGATTATTAACCAGACGGTTGTTTCCTTTTTTCTATTTGCACACACACACACACACACGTCACACACACGTCACACAATCATATATATATATATATATATATATATATATATATATATATATATATATATATATATATATATTACGTAAATGTCTTAAAGAAAATATGAACTACTTATATTTACAATCCTAAAGAGACAGTTTACATTTCCGGGATATATCACGAGGAAAGAGGAGCTGGAAAATTTAACAAACGGTATACTAGAAGCAATAAACATAAGATGATTTTGAGTAATGGTAAAAGATAAAAGGCAACTTTTACATGACATATTCCTTGAGGATGTGGATGATCATGGCTCTTCACATTTTACTGTCTTTTGCAGCATTTAGTAAATTTAATCTTTTTCATATCTCTTCTAATTTGTGTTCTATTCTTTTACACAGGTTCGTTAAGTAGAGTGTGTTAATTTTTGCTGTTCCTCTTAACATCTATGTCCTGTGAGTATCAAATTTTCTAAGCCTTCTTTCCTCATCATGTGCCTTAGAAATTTCACTCTTTCTGATACTAAATACAAGTGTTTTTTTTCTTTCCCTATTTTCTAAAACTTCGTCGTTTCTCATATGTTCGGTGCATCATATTCTCAGCATCCTTCTGTAGAAACACATTTGTTGTCCCTATTCTCTTCATCTGATTCGCTACCATATAGGAAGACAGGTATAACATATCTGTTCAGTACTCTTTTCCTTGTTTTTAAGAACATTTTAATGTTTCTTTATATTTTACTTAACTTTTGCAAGGCATTTTTCGCTATCCCAATGTGCGTTCGCATTTCGGTGTCGTATTTCCTTTCTTCTGTTAAAACTCTTCCCAGATATTTAAATTTTTGTACTTGCTTGATTTTGGTGTCTTCAATTTGTAATTCACATGTTAATCTGTTACTTTTATTTTTAGGGGAATCATAAATTCTCAATTCTTTATATCAATGCTTAGTTCTTTCTTCTTTCTTTGCTTCAATATCTTCTGTAGGCGTTCCTTAGAGCAACAAAATATAGGAAATATTTGGTACAGAAAAAAATATCTTCACATTTCCACTTTGATCAACCTTTATTAGTTATTGTATGAGATTTCACTTAACTCTGGTTAAAAGTTGTAAAAGACATGTATGATGGTGAAAGAGTAATTAATATATTTCTTAGTAATTTTTAAAAAATACTCAAATATTTACTAAAGATTGTATTTTGGGTGCGTCTATTTTTTTTAATCGGAATCGCCCCAAGCAAGGCAGTAATGCAACTAAAACACAAGGGATTAAAAGGCGTACAAGAATTCGGAACAGAAACATTAATAATGATTAAAAAGAGAAGAGAGTAATCAGGTGGACAGTAGATAGCGATTGACATTACATTTAAATTTTTGCAATTTAAAGTTAGCTGGAAAGAAACGAACCGGAAGTCTGTTCCACAAGCGAGAAGTACGAGAGAAAAAACTGTTAGCATAGAATTTACGGCTACATCAAGCCAGCTCAGCTGTAAATTGCTGAGATCTCGACGTCAGTCTAGTGTTGTGTTTAAATTCACAAACTCTAGGCACCATAGTGAAGAACTCATTCAAACAATTACAATGAAAGTATTTATAGAAAGACATACAGAGTCAATCTTACGGCGGTGGGAAATTGTCTGGAGATGAGCCGCCAGATCAGGACCAATTCCCCCCAAAATACACTCATCAATACATACAAAAATATAAATAAATTCTATGAAAGTAATATACAATTTACCATGCTTTGCCTGTTATTTTTGTACATTTTATTTCCTGTCAAATATGATTTTATTTTCTGCTGCTATGATGTGAGTGAATCTCCTACAATCGACAGTCGACGTGTATAAGAAAAAGATCCTATTTACCCATAGATCTGGTTCGAAATTCTAGTAATCTCAAAAAAGCTGAAGCGTACAACGGCCGGAACTTCGTGAATATGGCAACAGAGATGAGTACAACAGTCCAAACAATGCAAATAATTACAATACCTCATCTCAGAAATATAGACAGATATTGAAATGCATCTAATATTGGAGTAAAACGTGTCAAATATGTTTCGCAATCCTTCGTACGTGAATTTAATATTTTATATGTTAACTGTATATAAGTTCTGACGCTATGTTTATTTATGTCACGTATTTAATACTCACATTAAATATATTAAAAAAAGCGAAAATTATTTCAATAGAAGCAAGCAAAATGTGATTCGCATTTACATCAATTCCATTACTTTTCTTGTGTTTTATTTCATTAGTCTTGTCAGGATACGCATTGCAGTAAAATTAAAATGGACGCAAATCTGATTAATGCGAAATAATTTGGACAAGGATGCTAGACAATTACGCTAATGAAGTTAGTTTGCCAATTTTATAAAACAATTCAAACATTATTCGATAAACTTAAAAACCTTTCAAAATTAACTATACATGAACATTTCAAGTGGGTGCTGAAAAATTATTGGCCTGGTTCACTTCCTCAAATCATAGAAAAGAACAAAAATCAAAATGTTTTTGAATCTTTTAATATTTGGGCAGATAACTCTTCCACAGTCACTCGTATATATCAGAAACTGTAAAGAATAGAATATTTTAATAATTGAATGATCCTTAAGTCCATAAGAAAACTATCGAAGTTCCCAAGATCGTTAATATAGATTTCACCATAGACAAAAAGGTGAACCATTTTAATATATATGAAATCTGCATTTATTTTCAGCGCAATAAATTTAAAAAATAATCATATTTCCATTTATTGCACACCTCTGTTAAAATGTACTTTATAAAATCAAAAGAAAAATCTGCAATATTATTGGTTCTGATCTGGCGACTCCGCTTCACTCACTTTCCCACCGCCGTAAGTTTGCATCTCTGTGTCTTTTCTAGTAATACTTTATGGTCATTGTTTCAATAAACTATGGTACCTAGAGTTTTTTTTTTTAAATTTAAGCGCAGTACTAAACTGGAGTCAATATCTCATCAATTTACACTTGAGCTGGCTAGATATATCCGTAAATTCTATGCAGTTTCTTTATAGCCCTTCCCGCTTGTAGAATCCCTTCCGGCTCCATGCTTTCCAGCCAACTTTAATCTTCAAAAATTTAAATGCAATGACAATCGCTATCTACTGTCCTCCTGATTACTCTTTCTTCTTTCTGCTCATTATTAATGTTTCTCTTCCTAATTCTTCCACACAAAAATGAATTGTTATTAACGAACTAAAGAGGACATTTTTTTGTGTAAAATCTTTTGCTACTAACTTAATGACTTGCCTGTTTAATAATCCCCAGACTTACGAGCTTCTATAAAATCTTATAAATCAAATTTTAAAAAAATCCAGCCAGTTGGCATTATAAGTTGTACTAAAATATTCTTCATGATTGCTTTCTCTTTCTTGAAATGAAAATGAATCAAAATAAATAAAACTTACTTAAAAAGTTCTTAATAAATTTTGCCATTATATCTCAACTAAATTTTATGCCACCATCCATCTACGTAAGCTCACTGGATAGGTTTGTTTCCGAACCCACTTTTCTCGTGATCTACTCTATAAATTTCAGCTGTCTCTTCCTGATATTAAGTACATATTTTCTCTAAAACTTTTTCGTTGCCCGGTTATATAAAGCCTACTCAACTATAGATTCACTTGATAACGTTAGTATTTTACAATTTATCTCTCGGAATAAAAACGAAGATTTGATGTTTGGTCTAAGAACGTTTAAACACATTATCTTAGATAATGTATATAATGGCGAGAGCTCTATTTTATAGGTAGCAAAATAATCTTGAAGCGTGTGGAATAACCAGTACATAATAGAAATGCTTAATCTATGAATTTATGAACAAAATATGACGATATGAATGTTGTCAGGAATTGCATTCAGATGCAACAATAATTTCTTTCTGATATTAATGCCTTGTAATCTATGAATGGCACTTAAATTGAAATTAAGCAATTGAATTCTCTGTAAAATAGTTTCAGATCTGATAAAATATTTTCGTCGATGTTTCTCAAATAAAAACGAGTGTCGAAAAGAATTGAACACAAAAGCGTCAATGTTTTGTTTTCAAACCTGTTATGTTTATCGATTGATTTCTAGATTGAGAAAAAAATATGAAAAGCAATAAAGACGCTTTGCATTGGATGAGAATTACATTTGTATATAAAACAAAATGAAAGATATTTTTACGTTTTGAATTCTTTGCTCTTTGTGTGAAAATTGAGAATGAAAACTTAAAAAATAGTAAAAGAATTTGGATACGTTAACTAAAGAGAAGAAAATAACCTGATTATATTGAAGTGAGTAAAAAAAGATTCCGATATAAATCTAAGAATCAAAAAAAGATAAGCAAAATGAATAAATAATAGAAAAAGAAAAGTGAAATATAAAATAAACGAAATAAAAAAAAGGAGACGGAAATTATCAAATACAAATATACAGAAGATAATCTAAAAAAATTAATGGATTTATTTTTATTACTTGAAATGTTATTATAGTGAATACTCGTATTGGAAAATAGACGGCAATTTTTTTATTTTAAATATTATTACGTCTATCGGCCTGCACATTCGAGAAATCACAAAAAAGAGAATGTCTTCTCTGAAAGAAATAGAAACTACATCCCCTTTTATAGCAGAAACCATCATAACCTTACTGGACTATTACACCCCCTGTAGACCAGCGGTAAAGCACACTGGGTCTCCTACAAAGTAACACGCAGGTTCGATCCTTGCCGGACAGCATATTTTCTTTGAGATTTCTCGAATGCGCTGAACGACAGACGTAATAAACATTGTTTAAAATAACAACGATGCGTCTATTTCAAACACGTGTATCCACTAAATAATATATATATATATATATATATATATATATATATATATATATATATATGGACATGTTCTGTCTATCAATTTTTTTATTAAATCTTTCACATTTTCGAATAAGATGATTTGTGCTATCGGTAAATTTGCCAAAATTCATATTAACTTTTATGACGTCAACTTGATAGGCTTCAGATCGGTTCCATTAAAAGTGAAAACGTCAGAATTAAAAAAAAACAGTTGCATAACTAAACACAAAACAATTCTTGGAAACGAATGTAGTAAAATTCGAAAGTATCCGGGAAAAATAATATAAAAATGAAAGTTAATATGGATTCTGGCAAATTTAGCGATAGCACAAAATAACTTATTCGGAAATTAGAAAGATTTAATTAAAAAAAATGACAGACAGAACTTATTCATATTATTTAACAAAACATGCTTGAGAGAATTCTTGCTACTAAAATCCACCTTATATACATATATTTATTTATTCTATACACCGTTTATATATATATATATATATATATATATATATGTCCATACATACACGCACACACGTAAAATCCTATTATATAGTTTTAGTCATGTACAAGATTTCTTTGCAGACTTTTCAGTATATCCGTTTCAGATGTCGCCTAGTAAGTTGCTTATATTAATTCAAATTGATGTCTTATGATAATTGCATTTTTAAATGCTGGAAGGCTTTTTCTGAGTCTGAAGGAAGACAATTTATCTTGCTTCCACAATATACATTCATATATATATATATATATATATATATATATATATATATATATATATATATGAGAGAGAGAGAGAGAGAGGGAGAGAGAGAGAGAAAGCAAAACGTGCTATGAAACGTAAACAACAATTCCATACCAAAGGCACCAAATGATATGAAAGTAAATAAATAATAAAAAGTATAATGTACGATATTAATACATTCTTATATTTCTGAAATATTGCCGAAAATTATTTGAAAAAATGATGTAGGTTTGGTGTGTTCATGTACCTTGTCTATAATCTCAAGCAGAGTATAGACATGGCTAACGGCATTCAGAAGACGGCTAGAATTGGTGAGGCCAAAAATAAGCGAAAACGCAATTAACACTATCAAGACCCAAAATGCAAAAGACTCGTATCGCATTTCGGTGTAAGATAAAGGATCAGCTAAATATGGACGCTGAAACCGTTAGAATAGTCCTGCATGTAAAGCTTTGCTGAAAATCCTATATCAGAGACATTCAAAGAGTTCATAAAAAGGATGAAAGTAGTCAGGTACTTCCGAACTCATGGATCTACTGTTAAAGTAATCTTGACAAGAATATCTTCCGAGCTGACAGTGAAACGACCATTATTTTAAGCATTCATATCGATGGCTGTTTCAGAAGCAAACGCGTAAAAATGAAACACTGCTGCCGATACACACACAAACACACGTGTGTGTATATATATATATATATATATATATATATATATATATATATATATATATATATATGTGTGTGTGTATGTATGTGTGTGTGTGTGTGTGTGTGTGCATGTAACCCTTATATTTTATGAGCATAAGTATTAGCATCAATGCCAAAAATCAATTGCGTTTTCCAGAAAATAATTTAACAAAAATCTTTTTCGTTCGGATATTTTATTTTGATCGAGTTATATTAAGTTGTTTTGAAATCGAGCAAAATTGAACCTTTATTCTAGAAAGGCAACTACATTGTAATTTGAATCTGAAATTTACATTCAACTGGGATGTCATTAAAAAAAAAAGAAGATCTCATCATATTTATGAAACGAAAATCATCTTAAAATGAGAAAAGGAAACAGGTTTTCCTATAACAATTATTTAGTGTATTGGACAGAGTATTATAGATGTTAGCTATTTTCTTCTACTGGAAGCTTTAGTAGGCGTACATTGATGACACTTTTAAGGATTTTCGAAAGTCCTCGTTTGAGATCCATTTGCGATATAGTTGTGTATTTTAATATAAATCACAAGAGCATTAGATTCATGCTCATTGTGTTGAAGTTCAAACCATTTTCTTTGAATAATTTTAATGAAATAGTTATTCAAGAGTACATATATATGAATAATTCCTTAATGTTTTCCTATCTGTGTTTTAAACAGAAAAATATATGACAGATCTAAATGTCATTGTATTGTTCCACTTTTTTATGAAACAGAATTGCCGCCTGGAATAGATACACTGGTTGAGGTAAATCATCTGCAGGAATTCTTAGAATAATCGCGATGTGGAAAAAATATTTGAAATATGATAAGCGTGTCGCACTAAATAAACAGAGCCAAGAAAAATCAAATGAGATCTTTTACTCGTGACTGTGCGTGCGCATAATACAAAAAGAATATAGAGTGAAAGAGTATACTTTCATTTGGTCAAGAATGTCATTGGTAGGCCAAAAGATTTTGACAGAATTCCTATTTCACCAATCTAATTTAGTAGAGAAAAGTACTGACAAAAAATAGTCTTCATAATATGAATAAATATTTAACATTTTAAGATTAAAAAGGGCAAGCCATCTTCAAAGAGAACCAATAAAGAAGCGGGTGTTGAAAAATCTGTGAAAAAGAAAACCAAGAATAAAATCTGAATCAACCAAGGAGAGAGAAAGAATAAACATAAGCCAATGATTAAATTAGAGACAATATAAGACATGTAATGGTATTGAACATGAAGATAAGTATATGAAAGAAAAGTGATATAGACGTGAATGAAAAAAGTGAAGTGTAAGAGAAAGAAAAACAATGAAACTTCAAGACAAGAATGTAGCGAATTCAATAAAGTAAATAAAAAAAGAGGTTGCAAATAACTCACAGACACAAGTTCTTCTTAAAGTTGTCATAAAAATTGCGATTAAAATACATTAAAATATTTGAAAGGTTTTAAAAAATTGGCCCTCAAAACAAAATCTCAGAGAAAATCCGAAGATTAAAATAATCAGTTCACCAAATCAAAAAGAAAGAAAACAAGAAAGATCATCTAAAGTTTTTGCGCAGTTACCAGAATTATACTGTTTCACAACTAAAACATTTGTTATTCATCACACTCTGGCAACGACTAGATTTAGCTTAGCTGTCATCGAAATTAATGCCTGTTTCAAATCAACGCAGGTTTGTGCTACCATTTTGATATCATTTCATAAGCTAGGATCATTCAATAAATGTTTACAGACACATCGTCATAAGTATTTTTTTCTTCCAATAAAACATTCCTACTTAACTGCTACAATTTTTAGTAATGTTTTGAAAGATCTGAGGTGTTTATCGGCAATTTCATATTTCCACGCGTACCGCGAACATCAAAATTGATTGATCGGTTTCGATTATTTTTTTTCTTTTAAATAACATATATTTTCAGGAGATTAGCAATCATAATTCTCCACGGGCGACTTTTTAATTATCTGGGAATTGACATGCTTTATTGGAACGGCCGGTGAAGTGGTTCCACATTGCCTTCTCCACGGTTTGGAATTCATAGTTTTTTTTCTTAGACTGGATGACCACGTAGTGACAGCCTAGTCTACCCTGTTATTTAACCCATACTTTAGGGATTAGGGTTAAGTAGCTCTGAATAAATAATGTATAGAGCGTTTCACTGACAGCCAAATATAATATTTGATAGATGCAATTAATGGCTACGGCAGCCAAATATCTGTCTATCCGTGTCTGGGCGTGTTGTTGACATAAATGTATCAATTTTCATAACCTATGGCGATACGGATTATCAATTTACCAATTTGCTTTCGAGAAATTAAAGATGTATCTGCAAACAGCTGCTGCAGTCATCGCCTGTCAGTAAATTGTAGCTCCAATTTCAGATATGTTTCTAGTTGCAGTCAAATGGCTGAGGAATGAGTAAAGTTCATCTGCTGTGCCATTTCCACCTTGCTTTTCACGACCTGGATTAATTTAGCCTGAGACAATTCTAATGCACAACCATTTTAAGGCTCAAATTCGCTACACTTGATATCGATGTAAATCACTTCATGAAGATGACGGAAGTCATACTCATAATGGAGTCCTACTGCTTGTTTGTTCTCAACTGTTCAAGAAATTCTTTTTCAGATACTAAGAATGTGTTGGTGAAAAGGGAAAATGATTTCAACCTCATTAACATTCATTAAGAATCTTTGAAAAGAAATCCCTGAAGCACTTAGAGACTTCAATAATATTCTGATAATTTCTGATTAATAGAAAGAAAAAATATTTGTGTGGAGTCAAGGTAAGAGAGTAATCTGATGACGACAAATATGAAATCATAAGAGATGTGGGAGTATAGAATCAAATGAAATTAAATATCAAATAAAAAAGACAGAATAAGAGAAGGAACGCAAAAGGAGAACGAAAGGCTGTAAGAATTAAGCGATAAAGATGGAGAAAAAGCAAAAAACAGAAAAGGAAACATCCAGAAAAACGAAGCAAAGAAAAAAAATCAGAAATTAACAGTTTAATAAAACAAGTAAAAGAAAAGAAAAAAAAAGATATTAAGAATAAATGAATGAAAGAATAAATGAATGAAAGAATAAATGAATGAAAGAATAAATGAATGAAGGGTCGGAATAATGGCAAAAAATCAAAAGTAAAGATTAAAAGATTGTAAAATTGGGAAAAGAAATAAAGAAGGGAAAGAGGAGAAATAAGAGAAATGGGGAAAAGAAGACAAAGAGGGAGAATAAAGAGAAAGAGGAGAGAATGAATAGAAGGGGAGAATGAAGAGAAAGGGGAGAAAGAAGAGAAAGAAGAGAAATAAGAGAGAGAAATAAAGAGAAAGGTGAGAATAAAGAGAAAGGGGAGAAAGAAGAGAAAGGGTAGAAAGAAGAAAAAGGGGAGAAAGAAGAGAAAGGGGAGAAAGAAGAAAAATGGGAGAAAGAAGAGAAAGGGGAGAAAGAAGAAAAAGGGGAGAAAGAAGAAAAAGGGGAGAAAGGAGAGAAAGAAGAGAAAGGGGAGAAAGAAGAGAAAGAGGAGAATGAAGAGAAAGCGGAGAAAGAAGAGAAAGGGGAGAAAGTAGAAAAGGGGGAGAAAGAAGAGAAGGGAGAAAGAAGAAAAAGGGGAGAAAGAAGAAAAATGGGAGAAAGAAGAGAAAGGGGAGAAAGAAGAGAAAGGCGAGTAAGGGAAGAAAGAAAAATGAAAATCAACTGATCAAATGAAAACAGAATAATCAAATAGAGCAAGTAAAAAACCGAAAAGTTTATACAAATGAATGCCATTTACGGTTTTAAGTAAAAACAAAACTAAAATAAATAAAAATGAAAATGTCTTGAACAATGCAAATATTTTAATGAAGATCATGAAACGAAATAAATTCATTAAAAATTATAACAATAATGTCACTCATGGCTTCGGATCTTGACTGATTGTCGATGTCAACCAGTTCAGTTTTTTTTTTCCATTCAGTCCTACAGATTCGCCTTTCTGTTGGCTGTCTTTAATCAGTTTGACATGAGTCCCCTAACGGCTGACATACCCTGCATCTCTTTTTATACGTGTAAATTGTAGGGGGACCAAAACGGATTGGTCTCAAGATTTTTTTCTAGGTTTAAAGGATTTGTCAGGTAAAGCGACTTGTGAGAGCCAGATCTAGATAAATGTGAACACCCTGATTCGGAGACTGTCTGAGCGGACGGCGACCTCGAGGTATTTCGAACTAGATCCAACAAAGTTATGCACATCTTGTAGACTAGGTACTATGATGGACGCATTGCGCATCGTATATTTATACCCTGCCTCCATCAGTCTTTTGGCGTGATACACTCGCACTCAATAATAATAATAATGATAATAATAATAATAATGCAGATTCTGTAACAAATATCAAGAAAGCATAGACCCTCTAATCTCAGGATGTTCTGTACTTGTGTCAAATGAATATAAAAATCTTCACGTTCGAGTGGGGCAATATTTACGCAGGATAATGTGCAAACACTTGTGAAAAGATGTTAACAAACATTGATATGAACATCACCCAGCACCGATTACAGAAATAGAAGACATTATAATTCTATTAAACCATCTTTACAGACAGGAAGATTGAAGTAAATAAGCCGGACACAGATGTCAAAAACCGAAAAGAGAAAAAGTTGCCTACTAATTGATATGGATGGTCCAACGTACTGTCACATAGCAACCAAGGAATTTGAAAAAAAACTATCGAAGTATAAAAACGTGGAAATCGAAAAAATGTGGAAATTGAAAATAAGATTAGTATTGTGGGATCTTCAACAACAAACCAGCCTTACCTCTTTTTAGGAAATGCACTCTTCCTATCTGGTAAGTAACATCCTACTTTCATACAAATATAACAAGTATTCATTGGTCAATCACCTCCAGTCTAGCTCGCTGATTGGTCAGTTCCGACCAATCAAACCCCCTGGACGCGACCAATCTGTTTTTCCCGCGTTCTCCGTTTGAGCCTCCCACGTGGTACATGCCATTATATAAACCCAACACGTGTAAACTGCCTCGACAGCGTTCCAGAACCACAGTCGAGTGTACCCAGAGACAATAGATCTCATCTACTCGCTCGTGTATTTCATCCTACTCACTCCGCACGTACATACATACAATACAGAACTTTATTTGATACGCTACTAGTTCTCAGTGTACACACCAAGTTAAATCATCTCTGTAAGTTGCAACAACTGCACAATTTTCTGAAAGAAATATTCTATTTTCAACACTGAACTCATCTTCTTTAAGACATTTCCTACAGTCAAGGGGAAGCTACTTTTTTCTCCCTTTTTCACTCATATTGCAACTACTTGTATTATTGTTGAATTTAATATACATATATTTCTTTGTTAAACAAAATTGGTTCTCATTGTTTTTTCCTTGATGTTTTAAATATTATGTATGAATGTTTGTTACCTTCTCAACACGCAGCCACATTATCTATTTAACCCATTCAACATTGGTGACCACAACACTCAAGAAGCAATACATTCTACAATTGGTCGACCCGACGTTCTAATCAACATTCTACAATTGGTAACCCCGACGGAAACAAACTACAATTTGTGACACCGACGTTCAAGGAATATAAAACCATTACAACCATGGTAACTCCTGACCGCTACAGTATCAGTCATAGTAGCTGGGCTTGGAATGATAAAAAAAAGGAACACAACAAAACTTGGAAAAATCCCTGGGAATGCCAGCTTCAGAGAAATACAAACAGTTGTCTTGTTAAGTCCAGCCCACACACTAAGAAAAATCTTTAAGGCTAGTGATGTTATGGGAGATGGAAAAACAAATAATGAAATGTAGCCATAACGACACACCACTACTTGCCTTAGATTTTCCTGCAGATTCGGTAGTAAGTGTAACCATGGCAGAAATAATAATAATAATAATAATAATAATAATAATAATAATAATAAACTATTGGCTGCTTGTCACTGTCAGAATTATATAAGCTGTAAAAAGATCAGTTAAGAAACATAAACACAATTATAATTATATCAAATAAAAAATATTCCTTAGCAGTAAAAGTCAGACGATATTGCAGAGAATTAAAATGACAAAAATTATATAAAATATATGAGAAAAATAGAAAGAATCGATGGCAACTAATAATTAAAATGAATAATAAGCCTAACAGAAAATGAATTAAAAAATTACAATATACTTTAAGCAAAACTAGAAGTGAACGAGGGTTGATTTTAATAATTAAATAGAAAATACAGAAAATAAATAATACATGGAAATATATCGATCTATGTATGACGTAATAATGTTGATGATTAAGAAAAAAAAAACATAGAGAATGTGGAAAATAGAGAAAGGTTTATGAAGCTTGAATCATGACCACTATAGATGAAAGAGAAAAAGCCTGATGTCTGTAAAGGATAAACTTCAGAAGGAAAAGACGGAGTGGCTCATCAAAAGAAAAGTGAAGGTAAGAAAATGAGATTAACGAGAGAAAAAGAAAAAGATAAGTATTTTCTGGTGCAGACAAAAAGTATCACAGAATAAAATATTAAAGCGTCAACAATTCAAGGGATAAAGTGAGAAAAATATAAGAATTGCAAAAGAAATACAAAAAATCGGACTGAAAGTTTGATGAAGAAAAACGAAAATAATAATGCACTTTATTCTACTAATTAAAATGTATTGTATCGACATTGTTTATAAATTGCAAACATCAGTAAGCTGTTTTTCAATAACAAACGTGAACAAATATAGTCTGGTTTTATGTTGTCACTGAAAGATGTAAGCATTTTATTTTTCTTGTCTTGACAAGATGCATAGATTTCTATTACAATGGTGATGAATGGTAACCTTTAAAAGTGCACTAAATTCTTTCTTCATACGGCGTTTTGAAAGAAACCATTTTGCTTGCAAATCAAATTAAATGAAACGCTGATAAGAACTTTTCTCTCCCAAACACGCACAAACAGACGTAAGTAGTATGCAAACGTATGGAGCTAATTAAAGAATTCTCTTATATGATAGAATGTGAACACAGGAATCAACACTACATAGAAAATATCACTTTCAAAACCATCGGCCTAATATAATTTTCTTGTCTTCTTATAAATGATACAGGCTAAACGCATAGCCGAAAGCTCTCGGACATACAAAACATTTAGACAATTTCTACAAAATGTCCAGAAAAGAAGAAAATTATAATACAAGAAAGATTAAATAAAACAATTAACAGTAGGCAGTAAGTACCTTGTAAGTCGTATTTAATGAAACTTGTATAAAACATGGATTTCTGCCCAAATGCTATATATATATATATATATATATATATATATATATATATATATATATATATATATATATATATATATATATATATATATATATAATTTATTTTTGTTTCGGATGTTTTTTCTTGGCTTAGGGAATTGTATTGAGTCTGTTTAATCATCATGTAGTTGTAGGTAGGTCAGAATAATTTTTTCCATATTTGAAATTGGAAATAAGATCAGATATTTTATTTAGGAGTTTGTTTTGTTTTTTTTTTCTGGAAAGGTAATAATTTTCTCCACTAAACAAAATTTACATCGTTTTCAGATTTGTTTCTCTAAATTTTGTAGTTCTTGTTCATTCAAAGTTTTATTTTTATTTATTTTTTAGTTGGCAAATATGCTTTGAGAAAGCAGAGTATTTATAGCTAGAGTTAAATGTTTCATGGGAGTAGCTTCGTCGCTTGCAAGGAACTTCAGTTATTTCAATAGAATTTTCTTGTTATCGTTGGATATTAGCTACAGCTTCATTATATGGAAGGTAGTTCAAGCTAATATATTATACATAGAAACGCTTTATCACCGATATTCGTCTGTCTTCCCCTATAAATATAATACATTTTAAGGAATATCATACAAATATATTTTCAAGGTAGGCAATATTTATGGGTAAAATACTCAATATCAGAGATAGAACGTATGTAAATATAAATGTAGATACTCAAGTCAATTAGTGACAGTGTTTCATGTTTTAACGCAATGTTCAGGCTTGGAGATAAAGTTGAAACATGAAAAATCTCACTGATATATATATATATATATATATATATATATATATGTAGTCTTAAGATGCGCTATATATATGGTATAAAGTGCTCAATATCAGAGATAGAGCGTGTGTAAATATAAAAGTGAACACAGAAGTCAACACTTAGAGACGACAGTCTGTTTCATGCTAGATGCAATCGTCAGGACGAAAAAATAACTATAACTGTTATATAACTAAAAAAACAAAAATAACACAAGGTTACTTAAAAATCGAAAAGAGAAAATATACAGTATAACAAATAAATAATAACAAGTAAAATAAATTGACCTAAATTCATCCAAATACATAAATAAACTAACAAACTGATCCCGATAAACTAACTGTTAGAAATAAATACATGAAGTAATAAACATATTAAAAACTGTTCCCGACAAATTAATAGTTAGAATAAAATACAACAATCAACCCCAAAATTGAATAAATAGCTTTAATTATCTTCCCAAACCAAAACAAAACTATTAAATAAGCGATATAAACAATTTTTACTGCGTTAATAAAAACACCGATTAAAAAAAAATAAATAAATAAAAGCAAAATGATTTAACCCAAATAAATAAATAAACGACTTCCGGTAAAATAACCACCAAAATAAACTACCCACAATGACCACTGAACCGTATATATATAAATAACCGAGAAAAATAACAGCACTCGTGGCCTGACGATTGCATCTAGCATGAAACAGACTGTCGCCTCTAAGTGTTAACATCTATGTTCACTTTTATATGTATATTTATATATATGTATATATATATATATGTATATATATATAAGTATATGTATATATATGTATGTATGTATATATATATATATATATATATATATATATATATATATATATATATATATATATAATGGAATCAGCTGTCTTTTCCCTCATATAAAGATTCTACAGCCTGTTCTACCGTTGATGCTTTACTCATGTTTGTCACTTCAATGGCTGAAGGCCAATTTGAAATTCACAATATTCTACATACAGAACAGGGAACAAGTCTTTCTCATTTCAAAATATCTAAATAAAACTTATTCGAAATGCATAAAATAGTACAATAATAAAATAGTCTATGACGTTTCAGAAAGTCTCTCTTCTCATCATCTGTACGATCCTTGTCTACTACATAGGCTCTTTGTCAGGGCATCATTCACCCTTGGGATCCATCTGTCTTTTGTCGCCTGATATTTATCTCTTATTTTGAGCTTTTCTCTGATCCATATCGACCTCTTTTTGTTTCCGAATAATTTTAATGTTAGTTTTTAATTGATCGTTTTACGTTCTAAATTTATCTTCAAGATATTTTGTTGCTTTCCATGTTTAGCACTCATACGTCAGAGCTGCTAATATATTTTCATTATCTTCACATTTTATGCATATTAATACAATTGCATTATATCCAGTTGTTGTAACTGACGCGGTTATATACCTTGTTCGATATTACTGGTCTGATGCCAGTTGCTGACTAAATTTAGTGCATCCGTATTTCCGAAGAGATTTTTTAGAATTCTAATCGTTTATTGACTTTGAAGGTCATGTACTTTACGTGTGTCCTCCTATAACATTGCGTAGCTGCATGTTTTACTTTTGCTTAACTGTGCCCATATCTTTTACTATCTAGCGTCGAGTGAAAAGGAGAACTTTCTATATTGGACAAATTGAAAGGCATGCGTCCACTTCTTAAGGTATAGATAAAATAATAGGGCAGTTTTAGTTCTATAGCCATGGGAAAAAAAAACATCTTGACCGTCCGACTAGTATCTCGGATCTGTAAAAGTTCCATTGCTACTAGACCACAGCAGAGTCATTTGATGTGTTTGCTGCCCTCTCTGATATCTCCAAGAAGTATTCAGGGAGAAACAACTATACTCTTTCGACCGTGGAAAGAAATCATTAAAAAAATCTCAAGAGAATAGAATATTTTGACTGAATTTTAAGTTGAAATAATTATTCATAATAATTTCATTCAATAATTCTCGTTCATAATGAATGAAATATTGAATGAGAATTGTGAATGAAATAATTATAACGAAATTTTCTATTATAAAATCCAGATTAAAAAGGCAATCTCATTTAATTTTTTATTGTATATTTTTAAGATCCATCAAAAAGAATAATAAATATGATATGGTTCGCCATCAAAGGACATTAATTAATATTTTTGCTTTACTTGTTAAGTTGTAATATTCAAGTAGTGTTTCCTTTTGGGAAATCCAACTTTATCTTCTTTTTATTGTTGACTGATAACTACTTTCCAACGATTTAGTTTCTGGAAACTATTTTCTATTCTACTATACAACTTATATTGGCACCTGGTCGAGTCGGCCAATTGTTTTTATAAATGATATTTTACATTCGAATTTATAAATTAAAAAAATGACTATACATGCGTTTAATTTATTCTCAAATCCACATACACACTACTAATTATATATATTATACACAAGTTTGGTTTAAAAGAATAATGAAATTTATTTGCAAAGAATATTGTATTTATTTCTTCTATATTTCAGAATTTTTCCTGATTTCCCATACATATACAAATTGTCTAAATTCATTACTTTAGGCTTTCAACAATTTTAAAATCGCTTCTTTGCGTCTTCAATTGACAATTCATTTAATGGCTTGAGAAAGCCGAAAGGTCTCAGATATTGAAAAATTTATATTTAAATAGACACCGGGAAAAAAAAGTAAAATACTCCGATAAAAATATAAATAAAAAAAAAATCAACTTAAAATTACTTTCGCAGATCTTCAACCTGATATGTCTAACTGACAAACTATACCTTGAATAAAAAATAAATTATAAATAATATAAGTTGATTTCTCGAACGTTGGCTATCATCGAAAGATTTCGTTATAAACAAAGAAAAGTACTGAATTGTTATGTAATATCAGACCTGTATTGAACTGAATGCTGGTCAACCTACCCTTAGAGCAAAAAGAATGTTGTTCTACAGAAGGATACCGTGGACTGAACGTGTAGGCAACGAAGAAGTTCTGGAGACAATTGAAACAGAAAGGACTCTTATACTAGTTGAAATTTCTATGGCACATAATGAGGAAAGACTTCTTGAAAATTGATACCCACAGAACAGATTGAAGGCGTGAGGGACAGAAGGAAACAACATATTGGGAGCTTGAGTGAATGGATGGCGGAGCAGATTTTGGAAGAGATAGCCAAAAGACAAAATTTATTAAGAGCTACAAATAACATGACGCTGTGGAGAGACATGATTGTCAATGTCCTGAAGGGCTACGGCACATGGAAGATGTATGTAGTCAGGTACACTCTATTAATCTCTCCCCACCCTGCGCTGGATTATCCGAATATAATTCCTTCCATTTCTCTTGCTTTTCTTCTATATTTTTCGTGTTATTATCTATGTATTTACAAATTTAATTTGCTTTGCTTTTTATAGTTTTTGTTTTTACAATCATTGAACATTATTGAAATGTCCGATGTCTTCTCATTGTTTTTGTCTGCTTTTCAGAGGATTTTCATTTATTTATTTGTGTCGAATATTTTTTGCCTTTATAATTGATATTCTGTCATTTTTGTTTGTTTCCAGTTTTCATCGCCTTATTAAATATGTACTTGTATTTCTGTACTTTACGATTCTCTCTATCTCTTTCTCTCTTTCTTTCTCCCTCTCTTTCTTTTTCTCTCTCTCTCTGTTTTGTAATTGCTTCATTTTTTCCTCTTATTTTACATGTGTGTCATTTTTCCTTAAAGTTTAATCTTGTAGAAGTAAGATGACTTTATGACAACGATTTTCATGCAATCAATCAACCTTGTTATCTTTACTTTTTTATTTAAATTTCTGTATATTTTACTTCTTCTTTTCCTTCCTTTACTCCTGCTATTCTTACATGTTTCTTCTTTTCTATTTATACGCTAAAAGTTTTTATTTAGTTTTCTTCTTATTCACTTTACATTCATATCTGTTTATCCATTTTCCTTTGTGCTTTCAATGATTCCATTGTTACTTTTCTTCTGCTTCCACTCCCTTGTTGATTTTCTTCTGTTCTTATCAGTTCACACTCCCCTCGACGAAACTTCGATTCATTCAACTTCTTTTTATATTCCATTACCCAATTTACCATATTTACCACTAGCCAAACTTTTACAAATTATTTCTATTTATATCACGACATCAGTGAGAAATCTCGTGCCAGGTCTGTTGTCGAAATTTGTCTATTGCATGCTGACCAATGGTCAGTTGTCAAAATGGGAAGAATTACAAAGACCTTATAATACAATCACGAATTCAAAGAAGAATGGTCTACTTAGGTTACCATAAAAGCATTTTATAAACAAGACACGATACAAAGATATATGGAATGCTTTATTTGCTTTAATCTCATAAAGATAGTTATGTTGTTACATAAATCGGTTTGTAGAAGCTTAAAGTTGAATGTGAAATCTATAAGACATTTGGAGACTATCAGTCTATACGTTAAATTTGTCGAACATGCAATTTTAAGACACAGAAATAAATGTAATTCCGAAAAACACATGTTAGCAATCCATATGGTTTCACAAAAGAAATATAGTTGAAACATTTAATGGAATAAAGACTACAAAGAATAATGAAATAAGAATTTAAATTTGAAGAGTAAATGATCAGAGATAAAAACCTAAAGAAAGCAAATTATTTAGACTTTATATGTTTTAAAATAGTTTTAATACACTTGACAAATGGAAAATGTTTCATTGAAACTAGATTTGATTCCGTCTCTCGCCTTTCAAGGCTTTATCAGATCCAAAAACGAAAGAAAGAAATGCACGTATGTTTATTTATGTCTATACTTAAATAATGAATCATAGTACTTTTTCCCTAACCTGGTGTGCATCTTGATTAAACAAGAAAGAAAATGAGTGACTTTTAAATAAGCCGTTAAAATTTATTCTATATCTTTTCTTTATAATTCTTAGTTGATGTTGAGAGTTGATAATTTATTTTTCCCAGCTTTTTTTGTATCAAGTTAAAGTTAAGTCCTCACCTCATTTTCAGAATGGCTCGAAAGCAAGACATTCATCTAGCCTTTTCTTAAATGAATCCAATGCAAATCCTCATTGAATCATTCAGAATCGGTTGAAACTAAAATTTGTTTTTGGTCTATCCATGTGTTTTCTGTGTCGACAATATGTTTTTAAAATAGGACACAGAATCACAACAAATTTCGGAAGAAATTTGACAAATGCAAATATTATTAATTATTAAGAAAGAAATGTGTAAACTGTTTTTTGGATATTTTAGTATTAACAACTCTTTATGAAAATTGAAAATATAATTTTGGAGGGCAAACAATTGCATGGAAGTCCGATTTATCTTAACATTTGATTACTTGAACTATAGATCATCTCTTAAATTTATGCTAATCATTTTAAACAATTAAAATGTTCTTATCTTAAAAGTGACTACTGTATTGACGTTTACAGAGACAAAACGAGTGTAAATATATATTTCACCTTTTTGAAAGGAAAGACGTATAATCAGAAAACCAATTCAAATATATTTAATTATACAAATTAAAAGCTATCGGTCCTGTTTTGAGCCGATTTTAAAGTCACACTCTTTCACAGTTCGAATTTCAATTTGCTTTCCTCAAATTATTTCTAACCCTATATTAAAAAAAAAGCTGCTCTGGGTGCAGGGTGAAAGCGTTTGAAATAATTCCTAGTTGAACAGCATCCGGGATCATACATGTAGACAATTCAGATAATGAAAGAATGAGGATTCATTTGGAAAGAGGGCACTGAGGGCAAAGCCCCGCGCATCATTACAACTGCTCACTGTTTTGTCGTTCAATAGATTGCATTTGTCACTGCCTCTTAACTTCATTAAACTAATAAAACACTACACTGTCTTTCTTCGGGTGATTTGGAATCACTACAAAAGCGACAGCCCAACATGCAAATTACAAATTAGAAATACCAATGTCAAGCGAGTTCTATAATTTAAAGAGAAATGTTTTAACAAAGGACGGAACGTACGATACTGAAATTCCAAGATGAAGAGACATGAAGCAATAGAAATGTGGTTCTAAAGAATGATACCGAGAATACCATGGGCCAAACATGTGAGCAACGAAAAAGGTAGAGAAAACGAAAGGGGGTGGTTATACTTAACATCAGGAAGAGAGAGTAGAAATTTAAAGAGTGCATCATGAGAAAATAAGGATATGAAACTTTGATATTCACAGGACAGAGACGACAGAGGAAAACAGCCATAATCTATCTAGCGAGTTTGAGTAAATGGATGTCGGAAAAAAAGTTTAGGCTAGATTAAATGACGAAATTTATTAAGAGCTACAGAGAACAGAATATTATGAAAAGCCATCATCACTGACATCCTGAAGGGACACGGTAAAGAGAAAGATTGTTTTTTAAAGGAGTTTCTTTTTTCTAACTTTCAGTCTTGTTGCATAAACATATTACTTGTATCTTGACAATTTCCAAAACGAAACGAATTTGTTTCTTTGATTAATAATCACAATTGCACTAAAAAGATATTGTTTAAAAATAAGGGCTTCTTGTGTAAAAAAAAAAGCTACTTTTTTCATCGGTAGTTTTATTTTTGAAAAATGTAACTGCTTGCATATATGTAACTTGTATATATTAAATAATCTTTCTTTTATTCAATAGCCTCTCATTTTACTCTTTCTAAATACACTGTATACAATTAGTCTTAAGTAGTTGATACTTTGACAGCTTTTGTTATCTTTAATTTTTGTTGACCTTTGTTTATGCAAACCAAATACATATTGTATTCGTATAAAAAAAAGTATTCAGCATATAATGCCGTTTTAATATTGAAATTACATTAAAACTTCAAGAATCTTTCACTTGCATTTACATTTGGTTATTTTTGTGTTACATCCACTGTATATGGATCTGCTATCTTAGAGCGTTGCAGCGTTTTGGGATGAAGCATACTTTGATAGTAATCGTTTTACTAATTCTACTCTGATTGATTTTTAGTCTACTATCGATTCATTTGCTGTGTTGATTTTTCTTAGTTTCAATGATCTAAACCAATGCGACCCGAAATTGCAGATTATTTTCTTTAATTCCTGGATCTTTTTCAGCCAGAATTTTTCGAACAAATAGGAGTCAAAATAGACCCAAAATATAAAATGTTACTGAAATATGTTTGGAGCTGTTCAATCTTCACGTTCAAGCCTTGAAAGAGTTCAAAATCATTTACGCAATCTTGCGCAGAGGTTCTAAGAGACTTATTAACATTTCCATGACAAATGTTGAGTTGAAATTTCATCAGTTTAGACATTTATAGCTAGGACACGTCATAAGTCCTTGGAGGTGAATAAATTGAAATCGTGAGATGAGGAGTTATTATTTGCATTATTTATTCTTGGCCTCCGTAAATGTTATAAAGTTTTCTTCAGCTTTCCCACCTCCCAATAACCACTACATATGGAATCAGCTCCCGCTATCCAACTTTTAGACTTATTATCAATCAAATCTAGTTCGTCTACTCTATTATTTTATCCATAGCTGGGGGAAAAAGTGATGGATTTATACATTTCCCGAGGCTATTTGAACGCAACGAACTGGGTCTGAATTTGAAATCTGCACGCCGACTTCACTTTTTGCGCACGTCCTAATTAGATTTCATTAATTAATCAATTTTATTTTACGTTTAAATATTTCCTTTTTTTTTTTGTTCCTTACAAGTCGGTGACAACATCCTTCTCCTCTTTCAGTGAAGCTGTCTTTTATTTTCCCATTTATGTTTCTTAAGTTTTGTTTTGATTTCATAACACTGGAAATATTCTATCTGCTTATTTCATGCCACACCATTGAGACTTACTGTTGTGATAAGAACGTTGCAATCAAAGACGCATATTAAAAGAAAATATTTACCTTATTTGTGTTCATTCATTGCAAGAGCGTCTCTGTGGTAATTTCCATTGATAGCAAACAAGTTTTATGTTCCTTCTATTTTACAAGATTTTAGTTATAATTCTATGAGAATGTTTGCTTCTCATCGCATCAATAGTTTTGTGGGATGTGTGATATTCAAAAGCTACTGGTTTTACTGGCTATAAAAATTAAAAGCTAAGGTAAATAACTCTTCTTAACTGAGATCTAAGAAAGCGATTTTCAATAGAAATGCGTTTTTGTTAACTTTTTAGTGATAAAAAATAAAATTCTTTCTGATTTTCTTGCATGATCAGTTATTTCCATTATTTATATTCGGACTAATATCTTCATCTTCTTTGTTATTCTCACAAGGTTTTGGTCTCTGCTTTGCTTAAAGGCGAATGTTGATCAAGGTAATCTTAGCTTGTGATTTCACTGGGTCAGATAGTTCACACTTGGATTCAAAGGAACTAGGAAGATCAATAATAAAAAAAATCAAGACAATATATTACTAGACATGGACGAGAACAATCTTCTTTCGTAGAATAAATTGTCTTGGTTTGAAATTCCTTGATAGTTAACTGGATCAAAAAAGTTGGGAGGCACAACGATCGAAACGAAATAAAAACAACAACGATGAGGATAATAGTTCGAATATAAGTAATGAAAAATGAAAATTAGAAAATAGCAAATAAATTCTGCAGTTCTTGTCTGAAATTGTGAGATGAGGCGTTATTATTTACATTATTTCTTCTCGGCCTGTTTTCCTCGCCTGTTTTTATCACACGGTTTCACTTGTTGTGCTCTCCGAACTTTCTCAGCTTTATATCGATCTGGATAATCTACAAGGAGCGCCGAACCAGATCCTCATGTCTGGAGATATCACTAGACATGAGAAAAGGAAGGAGAACAGTTTAGCTCCGGAGATTAAACAAATGATTCGGTTCGAACTTCCCTGTAGGTTAACCAGATCAATATACACCTGAAGGAGGTCGGAGGACACAACGGTCGAAACGTTGTGATGAAAGCATAAAAGACGAAGACAATAGTCCAAATATAAATATTGTAAATAATTATCCAGCATATTCCACAATTCGTGTCTCTTTCTTACTGATTTTCTTCCATCAGTGAGGATTTTTTATGTGTGTGAACATAAAACATATAATGATTTGGTGATTAAAATTATTTAATAGAAAATCTGTTGTAGTGATTATGGAATGTTTTTATTTATATCGAATGTCATGATTTAGCCAAGATATGGCGTTTCAAAGAATGTGGAATATTTAGCAAAAGATTGCCAAATTTTCTTGTGAGATTTTTGCAGCGACAATGAATTCTATCTGAACTTGAAGAGAATAATAACCTAAGCAAATTCGCTTCTAAATTATCTACTCGGCCTCACTAGAGATAGCTTATGTATATATATATATCTATATTTATCTGTCATCAGACGTTAGAATTATCTGGAAAACTAACATTACGTGATCGTTAAAGTACCACATTGTAAATCATCTGACAATATTTTGTAGTTATCTAAAGGAGACTTATTTAGACATTTTTTTTAATAAAGATGTAAACAAACAAGTCAAGTGAATATTTGAAGGTGTGAAAACTAATTTGCAAAAGTTTAGTCAGGTGTCAATGAAAAGATCTTTCTCTCACCCTCATTACAGAGTCTCACCTTTAACTGTTACATGTGACGCCGTCAGTAGAATGCTAGAAAAAGCGCCAAGTAATGTTACTTTCCTCTTAGCTAGAAATATAGTTGACAAAACTGACTCAGGCAGAATTTTGTTTTTATCTGGTGCCATTGTAAAGTTGGAACGAATATTTTGTTATGTTTTTTTTTTTTAAAAAAAGGAATTTTTTTGAATAGAATAAAACCCATGCGATTAAATGTCAATTTTTAGGCTAAAAATATTATATCGGAGAGGAAAATAATATTGCAGAATTACATTATTTATTCAGTAATCTGTTAAAATCCTCGTGTTTGATTTAAATTGTTAAAATGAGTACACGGTATGTACTAATATAAAACTGTTATGGTACGATGGAGTTTTTATTTTCTCAATATAAATAAAATTAGGGGGTCACAATCAGAATCTCTGAGGAATTATCCTGTAATATATATTAGGTTTGAACATTTATTTTTATTTGAAGGGATCTTATTTGGTAATATGTTTTGTCGAGCAAATTTGATTTGGTCTTTCATAAGATTGTGCCATTTACTTTTCTTGTTTTAAAAAGATCAGTAGTTAATGGCTTAAATAAAAGTTACTTTGTTGGAAAAGTCATTTAAAATATTAGATGAAAAGGAAATCGAAATAAAGTCAGATAATTATAAAGAATCAAAACACATTCCACCATCGTCGATCGGACTACGAACCACCGCCTGTCACGAAGAGGGGATATCCCTTCAGATAGACACTGTGCAGTAAGAGACAATTGGGACTTGAAATTACACGTGATCTCAATTGGAAAACATACATAGGAATCATCGCTAAAGATGGTAAAATGGTCGGCTCTCTGTACCACTCGAGTAAGTACCTGACTCCGCGTGCAATTCTTCTACTTTTATAAGAACCAGATCTGGCCAAGAACCACGCTTGCTACCTGGGATAGAATCCAAAGAACGTCTCAAAATCCTTGTGGTTGACAAAATATTTTCAACACTCCAAAATCTCTGACAGGCTGAATGTGGCAAGCTTCTTGTTGCTCTATCGATCCTTTCACGGAAAGTGCTCAGAAGAACTACATTCTTTGCTTTCTTGATTGCCTAACCCTCAGAGCAAGGAGCCACCGATGCCACGTACATTGTAACAAACCACTCACTTTCACTTCATAGTCCATTGTTTAGCAGTTCTACTCAAACAGCTCTTTCCCTTGAACCGCTGCAGTGTGGAACCGACAACCAAGACGGTCTTTCCCCAATCACTACATCCTTAACATCTGCTTAATCATTAACCCATGGTTAATCATTAATTTCCTCTCCTATCTGTTCAAACTACCTCCTAACTTATCCCTCTGCCTCGTGTAGCTCCCCGGTATTGTAGGGGGTTAACCTTACCGTGAAAAAGTGAATCATTTTCCTTTAATGTTCACGGTGTAGTTACATTCGCAATGATATCCTGTTGGTCTGTTAAATTTTATTCATTTTATTTTGACTTTGCGAGTGGTTGCTTTATTTGCTTAGATTGCATTATCTAACGATGAATACATTTTTGCCGCCATACACACACACACACACACACATATATATTTGCTTCGTGCGTGAATAAATATAATATATATTTTGAAAGAGCTTAAGACAGTAAACATTTCAACAATGCATCGTATATATCAAGTGATAAAACAAAAACATTATGACTACTTACCTAATATGTGTAACTGAAAAATGGTAATTCGGTCAGATGTCTCTAAAATAGCTAAATATTTACTATTAACTGGAGATTTGACAGAATGAATTTATTGGTTGAACACTTCCCATGAGTACTCGGTTTGATTGCAATATGAGGAGTTTACGAGCCAAGTGTACAGTGAATCTACATCTTTCTGAAACAATTTCTCTATAATTCATGCCACATAATGGGGGGAATTGCTCAATGGTTTCACTGACATCATAACAGATCGTTAAAAGGAAGGGATGTACTTGCTTTTAAAGGAAATTTTTGTTTACAGGGACCATTTCTGATTAAAAAACAAAATACCTAGCATTTTAACCAAATGTGAACTCATCAAATATCTAAGAGTAAAGTTGTAAATAATATTAGTCACCGACGTACACTTGCCTGATATTCAATGCTGCTAACTTTGGATTAATAACGTTTCTCCGGACACATAACCCTATACTACCGTGACTGATGGCTTTATACAGTGTTTACACCTATGTATATAATATTATGTATTTGAACAGCAATCTTATTTTAAGATATTTTCGTTGCACAAAACCCACAAATATATGTTTTTCTTAGTTTTTTTCTTGTTTCTTCTTCAACAAGTGTTTTTTATTACAGGATTTGGGGAAAGCAAAAATTCTCCAAACGTTTCTTGGTTCGTCTAAATTGTTAGCCATTTTCAAAGATTATTTTCTGTTATATTACTGTAATAAATAGTGTCGCATTGTAGATATATGTGTTTATATATATATATATATATATATATATATATATATATATATATATATATATATATATATATATATGAAAATTTCTCCGAATTAACCAGTAGAGAGACAATATTTAAGAATAAAAATGTCAATAGGAAAACTGGTAATTGCTGACGCGTTTCGTCCAATGTGGACTTTATCAAAGCAAAATACGAAAATGAAATTAAATGAACAAAGTAACTAGTAAAAACAAAAACAGAATGTACCTAGCAACTGGAATGTAGAGAAACGCTATTTTCATATTTTTTAACTGAAAAATAACGTCAGTAATTATCACAATATTCATATGACAATATTCTTCTCACGTGACAATTACTATCATAATTTTACATAGAATACCTATTATCAAAATTTATACTAAAACAAATTAATATATATAACAAAATAAAATAAAACACCAACAATCACATTTTAGTTCAAGCTACCACCACAATAATTACATTTATTGTTTTTATCATTTTCCTACCACCATTACTAATCACTTCTACCAATTTACAATAACTATTAGCTAATTATATTATCATTGTCTCCAATCCCCTTACACCATTACTACCACATCACATCTACTATTATCATATAAACCCGCTATAATTATTAACGTAAACTACCCCCTCTCCCAGCATATTAAATACCACCATAAAAAATAACCAATAAGGATTACAAACCGAAATTTCTACCAGTTACATATACAACGTCATCAAAAATAAGCAAATAAGCAGCTTTAAAATAATAACAAATAAAACCTTTCTTTTTTTAAAATTAAAAATAAAAATAATAGTAATCTTTACCTATCATAATTTTACACAGACCCCACCACACGTATATACATACATGCGAGGAAATATTATTCAGTGAAGAATAGAAAATGCTCTGATTGTTGACATGTATACATTCACGAGACATTCACGAGAAATTTTCGCTACACTTCCAATCTTTGAATTTCAATATACAAATGCGTATGTATAGACACAACACCACCCGTATACATACATATGTCATATCCGAAACTGCCCACATATGTTTATATATGTATGAGTCCCGACGGACGAACGAGTGTGTATGTGTGTCTGCGTACCTCGTCGGGTGTACGGACATGCATCTATGTTTGCGTTAGCATGAGTGACATCACGACGACGATCCCCCCACTCCCATAATAACACCAATACACGCAACCTACATAAACCCAAAATTTTTTAAAAATTAATCAGTTTGTCTGACGATCGCAAAAGCGTGAAACCCAGGGCCAAACTCACATCAATCCAACCAAATATGTTAGCTCTATCTCTGATATTGAGCGCTTTCTAATAAGTACCGCGCATATAATATATAAATAATTATATATATATATATTTATTTATATTTATACACACACACACACACATACATATATATATATATATATATATATATATATATATATATATATATATGCTACACGTGTTTCGAGAATTACTTCACATAAAAATTAAGAAAAATCATCTCTTCTATAATTATTTACATTCGATATATGATGCTAATGACATATCGTCGTCCTAATTCTTTTGTTTAATAATGCGTGTGTTACTGTAACTACCATTCATTGAAGATATACAAGAGAGGGTTTATGTAACACGGCGTCATTATGAACATGATCAGTATGAATAATTAGCAAGTTTCAAAATTGTTCTCACACTTGTTAGCGTGTGTTTGTATAATTGATGTGATGATTGCTAATTTGAGAGACAGTCATTATGTATATTATCTTTGCTTTTAAGTTAAGATAATTACACCTTTTAGTGGTTGATTGGCTTCAACTTAATAGATTCAAATTATTGGCATTTACAATTTAAAAATAATTTTAATTAAATATGTTGGTTGGGTAATCAATAAACATTCATAAAATTAGTACGAAATGTTGACGGCAAACGATAGCTTTCTTCTTATGAATGATCGATCATATATCTACTAGCAGCATCTTACTTATATACACGTACAGTGAATTTGAAGTTAACTTGTTGAATCGGAATTCATTTGCTTATCAATTGGTTTCTTACGGCATATTCTATAAATAAGACCTTTTTAATTTCTTTGTTTTTCAGGAGGTTAATCGCAACAGAAACGATCTCTTGCTTAACCCAAACCGAATATCTAATATATATTTACTAGTGACCTCGAAAATAAGCATTAGGGTTTTAGGAAAGTAATTAGATTTTACCAGAAAGGATATAAAACACAATTTACATTTTAAATGTAATCGTATTCATTTTCAATGACTGCATCGCAATGGGTAAACAAATTTTCGATTTCTCATTTAATGTCAAATGAGTTTTTTTTTTCCCTGAATGATGTTTGAAAGCCTTTTCAATTCTTCATTCTTCCACTTATAAAATGTTCTATTGATTAAAACAAATGAAAATATGTAGGTGTTAAATCTACTGAATATAGAACCTCCCATCCTATCTGCTGAATTGCCATGCTGAAAAAACAAAGCAGCATATGTTACTAGCAATAAATATCTCTATTGATTGTTCATCAAGGTTGTAGTATTTCATAAGAAAGCCTGTCTTGGGGATAGTTTTTGAATTTACTTTTACAATTCAAAAATCGTTTCCAGAATAATACTTAAGACAAAAATCAGACACAAAGATAGAAAATATAAACATTAGCTACAAATCTATGAATAAAATACTTTAGGTATATACGATGTGGCGTTGAAAAAAAGGCGTGTTTATCCAAAAATCAAACCAAATGATGAAATATCGGATTTTGTAAAATCCTTTCTTAGTCGCACCTGAAACTTCGCATATATATATATATATATATATATATATATATATATATATATATATATATATATATATATATATATATATATCAGAAAAAAACAAGACTATGCTAAATTGATGTCTCAATTATTTTGATTAAAATTGCGCACGGTTAACAGTGTTAAAGCTGAATGTATGAAATGAATGCAGGTGTTAACAAGTACACATTTTCCCGGGTGAATTAAGATGGGCTTCAGTAAATATCCTTTTCAGCAGCACAGATTTGTTGGGCATATCCCTTGATGGCATACTTTTCTTGTTCATGAGCTAGAGTAGCATCATTGCCGAAGAGATATTTTTTAAAGTTTGAAGGATGTGGAGGCTAAGTCAATTTGTGAGTTACATTTACGAAAATATTGTGAAAACCCGCGCACCAGAGACCGTCTAAGCAGACACTAAAGACATTTTTAATTCGGCCCATCGGCAAGTTGATACAATGTTTTTATCCTGTCATCATATGGCGAATATTTGACTGTGCTGTATACGCCAGCTATCAGACTGGATTTCTACCCTGGTGTTAGTTTATTGGCGTTATCTCAATAATAATAATAATAATAATAATAATAATAATAATAATAATAATAATAATACCGCAAAGTCTTTGATAGTGTCACGCAGTCTTGGATTCTTAAGGCATTGAAATTATACAAGGCTTCTTCGGTGATAATAAATTTCCTCAAATATAGCATGGGACTTTGGAAGAGCAGATATACCTCACAAAGGCACTACAACTTCAAATCGCTTGAATATCCAACAAGAAATCTTTTAGGGAGATCCCTGTTGAGCATTCAGTTCTGTCTGTTCTTAACCCCCCCCCCGACTTTCGTCTGAACTAAACAGCAATAAATATGGATACAAAGTAAACAAGAAAGTATTTAATCACTTATTTTACATGGATGATCACAAACTGTATGCCAATGTCGAAACGTCTCAATACTGTAAAATGTTTCAGTGTTTATTTCGGATTACATAAATAAGTAACATTCAAGAAACACTCCATAGGTTTCGATTTTGTCACAAAATTTAGGGAACTAGAACAAGAAGTCGCCTGTAAATACCTCGGATTCAGCAAAGGAGATGGAATCCGGCAAATCCAAATAAAGGAGAAAGTAAGAAAAGAATACTCTAGAGATGTGTGCGTCTAGTAAATAATATCAAGTTGAATTCACAAACCAGGATATCAGCCATAAACACTTCGGCTATCCTTGTGGTGAAATATAGTTTTAACATCATTAACTAAACCATACATGACATTAAGTGAATGGATGTCAAAACGGGAAAGTTTCTCACTCAACACCGAATGCATCATCGTAAGGTTTATGTTGATCGTCTGTATGCGTCCAGATGCGAATGGGGAGGAGGAATTGTTCAACTAGAACTGTCTTACGAAACTAAAAAAATCGGCTTTCAATATACCTGGAAACTACAGAAGACTAGATGATGATCAGTGTCAAAGAATATGAAAGAAATACGAAACATTATTTAGTAATGGAGAAAGCCAACAAATGTCAATGTTGAATTGCAAGTGTGGGTGAAGAAGTGCAAGTAAACCATAGTATACAAAGTGGCAAAGAAGATAGAAAAAGCAATGTAACAAATTCAAAAACGATGGCAAGATAAACCACTTCGTGGCCAATACTCTACCCATACCAAAGAAGCTGATATAGATAAACCCCGTAACCATCAGTCGTTACGTAGTGCGGGATAAAAAGCTGAAACTGAAGGCTTTATTCTTGATGCACAGGACCAATGCTTGCTAACTAGAAATTTCCATGAATACATAATGAAAACATGTGTTAAGCCGAAATTTAGATTCAGTGATAAATACCCAGAAATAATTGATCTGGTTGTACGCTATTAACACCCACCGAATATATAAAACTCAGTATGATAGAGTGGGCCAATATCTGCACTGGAATATCCTCAACTTTTACAAGAATGAAACTAACAGGTATAAGCACCACCCAACCCAGGTTAAAAACTTAAAACCTTTAACAATTTTATGAGACTTTACAATTAACACAGACCAATCAAAGTTAATTGGCCAGAAAGAGAGCATAAAAACAGAACGTGTTTTCTTATTGAGAGTATAGTTCCTGCAAACTACGATGTATATTTTAAGATCTTAATAAAACTATCTAAATACAAGGATTTTGAAGAAGAAATCTAAAAAATGTGGCCCATGAGGACATCAATAATTCTAGTTGTAGTTGGATCCCTCGTTTTGATTAGAAATGGTTCC
This sequence comes from Acanthosepion lycidas, assembly GCA_963932145.1. NCBI lineage: Eukaryota > Metazoa > Mollusca > Cephalopoda > Sepiida > Sepiidae > Acanthosepion > Acanthosepion lycidas. Next base: position 60,924,828 of record OZ010607.1, on the reverse strand, counting down.
GATAGACTCATTAAAGGGATTCTTGATAACCCATGCCTTAAAGAAACACAATTATTGTCACAAGTAAAGCTCATACTTTACGAAGGGATTTAGCTATGTAACATGTGTATGAACTTAAGTTTTTTTTATTTTCTTTACAGTGAAAAATGTCATGCTGGTTGAGACTTGAAAGGAAATGAGTATACACCAGAAATCAAAGGAAATATTTAAAACAAATAATATGAAATGTTATCCACTAACCTTAAAGATGCCTTTGAATATTTGCATAAACCGGCACATATTAAGAATCCAGCTTTTCAACATTATATTGTAAATTAAATCACATATTCGACTGGATTACATTTTAAACTTTCTTTGTCAAAAAGGAAAAAATACATCGTATTGGAGCAAAGCAAAATATTCCCACCCAAAAGTCAATTAATCTTAACGAAAATCATTTTATACAACCTTTTATTTTAACGTCTAATGAATCCTTCAGTTTATATTATTCACAAACTATTAGCATGTTACACTGAAAAACTGATATTTTCCCCCATTTCAAAGTTCTTATATTGTATATTGAACTTAAAAAAAAACCTGACATTCAGTACAAGTTCTGGGTGGAGAGAGAGAGAGAGAGGGGGGATAGAGATAGAGAGGGGGGAGAGAGAGGGGGGAGAGAGATGATTTATAAAATTTGTGGCTTTGTCTATTTTACTGAGATATTCTTTCTGCATGTTCTGACATTGTTTATAAATGCACACAGAGTAGACTGCACGAGCCCCTGTCTGCTATTATGAATCTTAGAGACTGTTAGAACTGGTTATGACCAGGGAACCTGATCATTTCTTTCACATTGATGTAGGTAGGATGTCTTCACGAATCTTTAAAGCGTAGATAAAATTTGACTTGCACTCAAGACATTAGAAGCTAAATTTAATGCTATGTTTTGTCTTCATATAACGTACAGAAAATGTATTTTTCAAGTTTAGAGTGGAAATAAAGTGTCATCGTTCAAATCGTAAAGAGCTTCGTCCAAGAAAAAAATATGTGATTGATTAAATATTCAAGGAGAACTTCAATATTTAATGGCTTTTCCCAGAGGTGTCCAAGATGCAAAGACTTAGCATGAGATCTTTTTTCACACTATGTGAAAATAATATTTGATTATCTAGCCACAATTCTACCAAGCTTCACAATAAGAGTAATTTGACAGTAACAGGAAAATTAAATTTTAAGTACCATCTTTGTAGAAAATGTTCTGCTTCCCAAATACTTTCAGACTTTTTTCCCATTTTCATATTCAATTCGTCTGACAACAATCATATTAGGTTGGTGCAAAAATAATGACGTAATAATGTCGTTTTTGACGTTAAAAATACGTCAAAAAACGACATTATTACGTCATTATTTTTGCTCCAACCTAATACAATCTTCGACCTGAGCGTACCAAGGTTCGCCTCCTATTTACTTTACATTTTGGGATGCACAATTATTGTTTCATGCACATCGCCTCGCACTTCTTTGAACTGCCCATGTCACTCAAAAGCACCCATTCCTTCAGCACATATTCAGCGGAAGCTATTTTTGAGGCGCACGTTTCGCTAGTATTTTTGACACTCTTTTCCTAAATATTTATATTGATCCGCTAGTCTCGAATCCTTTCAAATTTACAACTTCCTTTACTTCTTAGCAAAAAAATAATACATCAGATAAGCATCTCAAGAAGGTAGAAATTGGACGGGCTTGAGTAGAAACTTTTGTCTGACTCATTACCCAACCGTCGACTTTCAGGAATTAAATTTGTCCGACCTCGCATCGACACAAGCGCTCATACTGAAAGTAAGTTTATTTCTGCCCTTAATTAATGCAAGTTAATGAAATAATAAATAAGGTAATAAATCTTCTTTAAAATACAGTTCACTATACATTTTCCTTTAGCAAACATTGACCTTCGGAAAAGATAAGGTTTTTTTTTATTTTATTTACGTAAATGAGAAAGAAAAGTTGGGAAAAACAATTAGTATATAATATTGGAGCTTCCGGTGCGAATGGCAAGCAGTACAGCATGTCGTTTCCAAATTTCTGGTGGAATGAATTGTAAACTGTCCCTACTATACTGTACAGGCAACAAAGTCAAAAACAATTAACGCGAGGTTTGTCACAGGTGATGGCAGGATCTACAATAATAATTCATTTCTGACTGTAGTAAACTGTACTATGGGTTATCGTATAACTGATAATCGTTGCAACTTTAATGTGTTCATATATATATATATATATATATATATATATATATATATATATATATCGGGTGCGGTGGATAAATTGCCGTGTAAATTACGCCTGGATAAAAATGACACTGACATCTCATTTTAACAGATATATTTACCAAAATTATACAGACATATCTTAAAATACGTAAGTGTAGATTTATTTAATAAAACCGCCATTGGCTTCAACCACGAACTTCAGACGACTTCCGGATCTCCTGCAACTCTTCTGGACGGTCTCCTTGCTTAAGTTTGGTGAATGATGCAATGATCCTTGCCTTTAGTTCATCTTTGATGTTACAAAGAGTTTTGTTGGCATGTCGCTCAACTGCGCCCCACATATAATAATCAAGGGTTGCAGACTGGAGAGGTAGGTGGTCATATGTAAAGAGTGATGTGTTTGCAGAAAGTGTCACACAGACATGACTGGGTTCTACTGCTTGTATGGCATGGTGCAGAGTCCTCTTGCCAGATATAGGGTTTTATATCAGTCACCATCCTGACCCAATTCAACACGACCTTCTAAAAGCACTTGATGTAGGCGACCCTGTAGAGTGTGAAGGCTTGATGGAAGATGAATGGAGGCATAACGTCGCCATAATTAGTGATCCACTCCAAACACCATTAAACTCAACCAACTCTTTACCGAATCCCCTTCAGATTGACACCCAAACATTGGAGCTTCCGGTGCGAATGACAAGCAGTACAGCATGCCATTTCCAAATTTCTGGTAGAGTGAATTGTAAACTGTCCCTACTATACTGACAAAGTCAAAAACAATTCACGCTCATTCGTGGAATTAAAAATATAAAATAAACAACAATTTACTCATTGCACAATACCATATATATATACATATACATACATACATACACACACACACACACACATATATGTATATATATATATATATATATCAACAGGACCAATAATAGATTGTTATGTATTGTGAGTTTAAAATTATATAAATATACCGTGGGATATTGACAAAAATAGAATGAAATAAAGTGTAAATGTTGATCTTTTTTACATTTGTTCCACTTCTAAGTATCACTGTTTTATATTTAGCAGCAACAATTCTTACTTTGAATATTTCTGCCACATCTGGTCTTGTGTTCCTTCTATATATTTAGAGATTCTTGATAAAATCTAAAGAATCGGTAAATGACTGTCGTCCATCCCAGTTTCAGTCACCGCCGTCACGAAAGCTTCCCCACTTCTTTTTTTATCAATGGTAATTATTCTGAGAAGTTCCCCTATATGGTACCCAGAAATTATGAATTTAAGCGCCGTGTTAGTTTTTATCTACTTCATTGTTTCTAACAAGAAAAAGTAGAAGACATATTTGAATAAAAATTCCTTTCCTCTTTCATTTGTCTTTAATTCCACAATATAATATTTTTAAATTTATCTTCATTATCGTTAAACCTAATTTGGAACCCATATTATCGCCATTATCATCATAATCATTGTACAAATTATCATTTATATATTCATGTGTTGAAACATAATAAAATGAAGTAGATTTTTATCCTCCTGTATTTGTCTCAAATGTTATATTCATCGTGTCATAATTTCATTCTAATGCATTTAATCATTAAACAAATGAAAGAAAATCCTTCATACTATTTAATTCCCGCATTTTCACTTGCTTTTATTCAATCAAAACGCAATTCAGTATCGCATTATTTTATGCTAACGAATGGGAGAAAACTTACTTGCAAAAATTTGTGAAATTTCTATGTTTTGTGTGTTGGAAACTGGTGACATACTTGCCCAACTCATTCAACTCTCTGTATACGTAACTCATTTAGTAACAAAAGCTGATATTTAACGTAATTGTTTAGAATATTAATGGAAATACAGTATGTATGCATCAATAGCGCGCGGATATAGCTATAGTTGGTTTGCTCTCCAGGCGCGTGGTAAACACATTAAGTCTTTTACACATCTTAGTCTTTGTAACGGCATCCAACTATGAGAATGAAGAATGATGCTTGACATCATCCAGTGATGTTGATTTTCTTTTTCTTTTTAGTAAATGCTGTTATTTCCCCTTTAGAATCTCAAGCACGGGCGTTGCTTGCTATCATATGTTTTGCAAGCTGGTTTGCCGTAGAAGAAAAGCAAAAAAAAAATGCTTATGTCAATCATTAATGATAGGTCATATGACAATGATATGATCTAGGTATTAACAACATAATCAGGCTACTCAAGTCAGTCTCCAATCATCTTGTCTTGTTCAATGTCAATGAATCAAAGTTTACTCATGCTGAGCAGCCACAGATTAGGGCAACATAGGCATAACTGTAAACATTACATTTTCGAATGTTAGGTGTGGGCTGGGGGAACTATACTAAGAGTTGGAAGTAATTCAATTAAATCTATGTATTATAGACATAGACACGTTTCTCTATAGTTACAATGAACCAATCTAATCCAGAAAAATATTTACTTAGTTTCATTTTTAGGTTATGAACTTTCTTATATATGTTCAAATTGGTAGCTAGTTAAAGCTTCTAAAACGAAACTGCTCTCTTTATTGTCTGGGAGAACGCATTTAAACTTCTATCATGGTGGCTGGGGCAAACATCTAGGTGAGTGATTCATTGCCACTTGTCGGGCGAACGTATACCAAAGGCATAATGTAGAAAGATTATATTAAATCAATTGCTATGTTTGCTGACAGGAAAGTCTCGTTCTACACAGTTTTTTCTCTCCTGAATCTTACATATTTATAATTTTGCCATGGGTTCATGTTGTAAACTAGCTTCCCTGCATCTATTTAATAAATACTTTGATCGTAATTAGTTCCGATCTTTCCTCTGTAGGACGTAGATTTTATGAATTTAAGCAAAGTTAGTAGATTGTCGGTCTCAGGATTTTACAGTTGAAACGGCAAGTTTCTTTAAGCAAGTGGAAGTCCCTTCCAACTTCTTACTTCCCAATCAAAATTAATTTTGAAAAATGTGAATGCAATGCCAATCGTTATATTCTTAATGTCTTCTTAAGTTGTTCTTTTGTTTTCTCTCCTTATGTGTTTTCCCTCATTAATAAACTCTCGCCTTTTAGTAGCATTATAGCCTTGCTTAGAATGGCATGAGATTCCCTCTCTCTCTCTCTGATATATATATATATATATATATATATATATATATATATATATATATATATATAGTTGTATATTTAGGCAGCAATCCTTCGTTTATGCATGTTTCATTAAAAACGACAAACAAGGGTTCTAACAAAAACCAAATGCATATTAATTACAAACAAGACGAATCCTCTCTAAGGCATATTATAAAGAAATATACTACTCGAATTGACCCGAATAAAAAATCAAATTTATTATCTATTATAAAAATTTAAGACAGCTAGCCTTATCCTAAAAAATAACAACACACCAGCTAGGTCAAAATTACAAAGAATAAGCATTACCAATGAGTTGAAATGCCCCTTAAGTAACCGTGTTCCTGATCAAACCGGACTCATAAATAATTACATCGGTTACTCAAATACATGCTTATCCAGACATCTTACGTTACACCTATCTGATCACAGCTCCATTAGAACCCATTTAAACACACACACAAATTGACCAGACTCCATTAGGAACATACTAGTAGAAAACACAAATATATTAACTGCATCCACCTGCAAAAAAAGACTAAAAATGATGGAAGCTTTAATAACAAAAAAGAAAAAGCCAACTCTTAACAATATTAACTATGAACAAAGCCACAATATGCCAACCGTATTCGGAAATTAAAAACATCCCTACCACACACTAAGACATACACTGAACGCACACACTCAATTAAGCTGAAAAATCGAATCATCCTTGATAATGGCTAAACGTATAGCCGAAAGCGCTCGGAAAATATAAAACATTTGGACAGTTCTTACACACCCTTTGTCCAGAAAAGAAATCTCTTGGTCGGACACAAGAAAAATTAAATAAAAAGCTTAACCGTAGTACCTTGTCAGTCATTAATGAAACATGCATATATATATATATATATATATATATATATATATATATATATATATATATATATTGTAGAGAGCTTTTTGCTTCTTCCTATCCTCATTGGTTAGGGTCGGATATCATGTTATGCTATTTAACACATTTCTCCAGGGAGAAGATATGGATGCATCACTTCCTCGAATATATTTGCACGTAAGTGAATGAAATGAACTCGAATTGAATTTGAAGTAGGCTCAGCGATTTCCCATTCCGATATTAATTAAAACCACCTATATTTCATTACACGCACGCACACACACACACACACACACACACACATATATATATATATATATATATATATATATATATATATATATATATATATATATATATATATATATACACACGCGCACACAAGGCGATACTAAAAACGTTCCGCCCAGCCTACATTCCAAAATTGAATATGTGACCAAAATGAATATTTTTTCTTGATAGGCGATGCTATATTTAACTTGAATATATATTCAGCAAATGGTAGACAACAGAATGGCTAACCCTCATGCATAAAAATCTCTCTAAAACACCATGTTCGTCTTGATTAGGCAGATAATATCATTTGTGGTGAATAGTGCCAAAACAGTCAGCAGACTGGCTATATTCTTGTAAAAAGTGTTAGATATACGTATGGCTCGACACGCCATTAAATCTGTGGCGCCAAACATCTGAGTGAGAGTTTCCTCTTTGCTATTCAAAGGACCTCATTGTTCATTATGTATTGGTTAGACAGAATTTCGTCACATGACTGCATACAATGCCTAGTAAGAAACGACCCCAGGTCCCATTTCCCACAAAATCGTACTGTTTTTCATATTCGTTACAGATTCATTTCCTACATTCGTTGATTATGTTTCTGATTGTCTCATCCTTATTTCCAAAGACTCTAGTTTCGAACGCTTTAGAAATTTCTGAATTGCTGTCGAGATCACCCCGAATTCTATCTTTAATTCCATCTTGATTTGTCTGTTATTCTCTCAAAATGTCTTCACAACTTCTCACGTTGTTTTCCTAACATTCTTGAGTTCTTATTGTTTTTTTTTCAGTCGTCTATTCGGTTAGTAGCATTTCCTTGATTTGTGTGTCGAATTTACTCTTCGTGTATTTATATTGTGGAGTCAACTAAATCTTTGATGTGCATTCCTTTTCCGCTTTCTTGTCTCTTAATATAAAGCCCATAGATATTTTTCTTTTGCAACATGATTATTTTGTCTTGATCAAATGTTTCTTAGTCCCTCTCTTCTATTCAAAGTATCATCGCAATGAACTCTAACTATTTATTTAAGTTTCTAGTACAGATTTTGAACCATTTATATTGTTCTTGTACTGGAGTATTATTTTCAGACTATTTCCTTCATCTCTTTACTTGATGATCGACCGCTGAACTGAAGTTGTAATATTTTTTTTATTATAGTGGATTCATGTTGAACATAATAATGATTAATGCCTTTCTCATATTCAGAAATTATTAAGGCAAAATGAATCCAATTCAAGGATTTGTCATAATATATATGATCCCCATCTCTTTTCTGGCAGTTAATGCAGGAGAATTTCATCCACAAAAACTACAGTTAATAATCATAGAGATGGGATATATGAAGGAAAGGAGCGTCTAGAATTTAATCCTGACAGAGCCTAAAGCTGGGAGAAATAGCATGTAATCTATTTTGAGCGAATGATTGGCAAAAAGATATCCACAAGAGGAAAGGTTAACAGTTATCTCAAACAACTAAGATACAGAAGATTGCATAAAAACTGAAAAGACTGCAGATGAAATAAATTATTTTATACTCTCCTTTAGCAGCGAATATGCTATTTGAGTACCCGCGAAATTTGACTTAAGCATCTCCCAAAGTCAATTTAGAAATTGCATGGGATTTCACGTAATTTGACATGTGAATCTCCTGGTAAAAATAAAAGTTATTCTTTAATGAAATAAACATTATTGGTTTGAAGATCAAGGCAAAACTCCATCACCTTTCACACAGTGCAATAAACCCATGTCTCATTCGAAAACTAATTATAGCTGAGGCTATAAATTTCCTCGGGTGAAATCGTTTTACATCAATTATTTCAAACTGAAGCGAAAATAAACAATAAATTGGTAAACAGAATGGATACCTGTACGACAAAAAAGATTCTGACTTTTCCATAAGTGTGTGTATATATTTATTTCCTTGTGTGGAAGAAAAACTATTAAAGCATGACAAAACGTGTGTTCTAGTTTAGTAACATATAAGCGGCCTCTCGTAGCCAAGTATAGCTGTTTCAGACTCCGGTTAAAGCACATTCGTGTTTGTTCAGTACCAACAGAACCAAACTTTGGTTTATACTGCATATATGTTGAGGAGGTATTACAATTTCTGGGAGAGAGTATATACCCTGGGGTGACCATCAATTTGAACAGGACCAGGACGCTCCAGACCTCGGTCACAGTGACCTGTATCTTCGTGCAGGCCAATCGACCACGGTAAAATTGAAAATTGATTCTTATGATTGGAATGCTAACATTCTAACCAATCGCCCGCACACCACCAAAGTGATGAAATCGGTAAAAGTACATCAGATTATATGACAGTTCCGTACAGGATACAGGTTCGATTCCTGTCGGAGGATACATATTTTATATGACAATTTCTCGGACATTCAGGCCGGTAAATACTGTTTATTATAAACAGAGCATTTACTTAAATATTTTTATTTATAAAAAAGAATGTATAAACATAAAAATGTCTTTATATATATATATATATATATATATATATATATATATATATATATATATATATATATATATATATATAACATATTTCTTTCATTGTCGTACATTAGGATGTTCAGTTTGACTAATGAGATGTATTTTGACTCCACTGATTAGCATATCACACCAATGCTATCAAGTTGATTTTGAAAGTATCCCTAAATACTTTTCTTAATTACGATAATATCCGACACTTTGACAGGATTTACGGTCACTGAAAACCAAAATAACACATGAAGATATTTGAAATGCGACGAAATTGAAGCAGAACATATTTGATAATAGCTGTATAACCGATCTTCGACCGAGTCTTTTTACCGTTCAATTGGAGCAGTTTAAGTTCAACATCACACCACCAAAAACAATATTAGTAACAACAATTGGGTGCAACTGAGGCACATCCCCAAATGGGGGTTAACAATTTGAATGAGGGGTGGCCTTGAAAAGGGCCGTTTTTGCATTGTCAATCTTGTTTCAGCTTCACACATAGCAGCAGTTGAAGAGACGATTCTCCTCAGCCGTTGAGTACTTTGATCCTCATTTTCAGCCTCGTGCGCAGAAGCGTTCAAGTATGCTCTTCTGGAAAGCCGATGGCTATGTTGATCTTCGGATTCAGTGACTCTGATCGATGCATTCTAAAAGGCATTTTGATACAGGCGAACTGAAAGTTCTAAAGACGATTCGTTATCTTTTATTCGCATGGCGGCCCTGGTTTTGCGACCTAGACAAGTTCTTTTCTTTGGTGGCATGTCTTAGGCAAGTATTAATTGTCAAATGAAATTCGTGTGCAAATACCAGAAAAGAACGCTGTAAAGCTACAGGGATCACTAAGCTTGAATACATTTCGGAAAGTTTGGAAAATAAATGTTGAGTAATAAAAAAGCAACCTTAATTACTACTACGGTAAATGCAGTGCAAAAACTGGCAGGAAAATAAAAAAAAATTAAATTGGGAACGGCTATAAACGACAATGAAAGCAATGCCTTAAAACTGTAGTAGTAGGCTTTATGCAACGGAAAAGATAACCACACTTTAGAGAGATTTGACCATGGCCAAGAGAAGCGGAATGTGTAATTTGGACTCAAAACTGGCACTGACGATTATCTATCAAACAAAAATCTTTCATCGAAATCGGATGAAAACTGTGGAAACGCATAAAAAACACCCGATCACACACACATATATACACACACACATTTTGAGAATTATAGATAAACGGATGGCTTACGAGGCTGGGTAAATACTCACACATTGGATTGATGGTATTTAAACTCCAATTAGAAACCAGGAAAATGGTTCAAAATATAAAAAACGTGAATAATGAACTTTCTTTGGTATTTAAGCAAACTTTATATATATATATATATATATATATATATATATATATATATATATATCCCCGAGAGGCTTTATACTTTATTTTCATTTTTTTGACATTGTAATATCATATTCATATTGTGAAGAAAATCTTACAAGCGAGTGTAGAGAGAAAATTAAACATATCTGAGGGCATTTTTCACCCAGTACAAGCTTTTTTTAAATAATTTCCTATTAATATATAATCATATCTTGGAGGTATTGCGCCTTCATTTTCTCACCAATGTAATAAATCCATTATTGCATATGAGATTTTTTTTTATTTTTCAGTGCATATGTTTCACTACAGCCTAGTCTATTCATATTGCAATAACATTAGATCTAAAATCATTGTAACTACCTGAACATAAATATACTTGACAGACACACAGTAAATGGTGTTCGACTAATATGATACAGTGTTAGCACAAAACTTCTGGTAAAAAGCGCAAAATCGTCGAAACTCGGTAAGGTTAAGAGCAATAAATCGAAGTAAAAAGCAATATATTTAAAATATTGGACAATGCATACTTGTTAATATTTCATATAACCATGTCTTCTTTGCTCTGTCAGTTATCATCTATCCTTATTCAAGCTTAGTTTTCTCAAAAGATCTCCATAGTTTGTCTGAACGTTGCGGTTACGAAAGTGATTCATATTAAGTTGAAATATGTCGATGTAACATGATCCATAGAGGAATGTATTTAGCCTGCAATCTATCTTCTAAATAAACAGCAAGTTCTGTCTGTTCGTCCCTATGACTGAAACCCCTTTAAATCTGGTCACACTTGCTCTACATAGACATATATTTTTTTGGAATCAGAATGATCCGGGAATTGAAAGATCTGCTTTTCGGTTGGTGGCTGAACATCCAGCATTGAGATTTGTCTCCAGATGAAGATGATACATTTAAAATTTTAAAATTTAAAATAACTAAAAAAATTATTATTTTAAAAGTTTTAATTTATATTAAGTTTAATCTAACACAAACTTTGTGAATTAATTTTTTTTTGTCGTAAATTCAGTTTAGAATATCAAAAACATTGCAAATTGAGGAAATAAATTTTATTTCTTTAAAATGCCAATAAATCAGAGTTAAAGAGAATGGTTTTGCGACGTCAAGTTTTGAATTTCTGCAGAATTTCTGATGTGAAGAACTCATTTCAAATAAAGTTCCATGGATTTTGATTTGAAGAACTCAATTTTCAGCCTAATTGTAATTTCGGCTCAAATTGGTCGTAAATGGACTTATCGCCTGTAGATTTAAAGTGAGGCTTTGAAGTTCCATGAGTGAGGAATTCAAACTTATTTCTTCACAATTATCCTTGCTGTTTTTTAAGCTGGAGCAGTGGTTTCTTTAGATTTGGACCGGAAGCCTAATTACCCCTCCACAGGAACTAGATTAAAGGCCCGCAGGGAATGCGGATTTTAAGCTAGTACTCTAAAGGCATTTCTATATGAAAGCAAACGCTATTCATTAATAGTAATCTCAGAATTATTAAATACCTTTAGTCGAAAATATCGGCAGAGATTAATATTGTCGTAAAACTAACTTTGAATATAAATGTTTTCTATGTTTAAATTTTTTCATCGTTGCCTGAATAGAAATAGTTATATTACTTGTGTTGCTATTTAAAAGATCGCAAATTATGTTTAGCAACTTCAATTTTCTTTATTTCGATTCTTGTTATTAATCAAAACTTTGTTTCTACGCTTTAAATGCGTTACGTACAAACAGATCAAACGCGTCCTACATCGAATCCGATCAAATAATAATAACGTTCCATTTTGATGAGCTAAGCAATTAAACGTGTGCATTCAAATGTGAAAAGTCAAAATTAATGATTTAAATATCATGCAACATCTAGTGATGTCGGACACTAAGCTTACGATTCCCACCGCCGAAACGTGGCTTCCCTCTGCCTTTTCTATAAATATTTTCATGGTAACTGTTTTGATGAGCTTTATTCTTTGGTACCTAGTCTTTACGAATTTAGATTCAGTAATAGATTGGCAGTTAGGTCTCATCATTTTATAGTTTAAATTATTAGATGTAATCAAAAGTTCTATGCTAACAGTTTCTTCACTCGCACTTCTCGCTTGTGGAACTCTCTTCCTGTTTCTTATTTTGATCTTTAAAACTTTAAAAGGCAATGTCAATCTTTATCTTCTGTTTTCTTAATTCCTGTCCTATTACTGTTCTATCACTTTTTTCTCATTCCTTCGCAACTCTGGAAGTCCTTGCATCTTAGTGGCTTCATTGACTCGCTTGATGTGAAACAAAAAATGAATTATTTTCAACGAGGCTATCTTTGACGGGATTTGACGATTTACTTATGATACAATAAAATGTGCATATTAATTCCTGGCGCGAAAGATGCACCGCATCGTCTTTCACAGGAAGTTGGTCTTGTGAATAATTACTTCATTTTCTTATTTACTTGTTTGGAGGAGACCATAATGAAATACTGACCATAACACAAGCGTGGGTACAGAAGAATTTTCATCATCAATAAAAGACTTAGAGAAATTCTGGCATGAAGATATTAATCAGTTTGAACTTCTTTGCAGTCCTGGAAAGAATACAAGTCAAAAGCTGTGGTAAGTAAACGAATTTACACACACACGCGTCGCTAAAACAAGGGATTTCGAAATGTTTCTTGAATAATTTGTTTAATTTTCTCATTTATACTTCGTATAAATGTACGAAATATCAATATTTCGTACATTTAAATTGAAACATTGTAAGATAAGATATAATTTCGTTATAAAGCACAATTCATAAAAAGGTGAATACTTCTAAAAAGAGAATACTACAAAGCATATACAAAATGGTGGTAGGGTTTGATTCTAAAACAGAATATTTTGCATCATCGTGTGTCAGATATTGTTGCACCATATGTTCTATATTCTTCTTGCTGTTTCTTTCACTCTGGGTAACCCATGGCATCGTAGTAATTGCACCATCATCAGGAATGCACGTTTTCTAGTGACTTTTTAAAAAACTTAACCCCCCCGCCAATTAATTAACTCGTTCGTGGAAATTCACCGTACGTTTAAAATCGCACCATGATTTTCTGATTATATTTCTTATAAAATTGAAATAAAATTATGGAAAATATTTAGATGATATTAGTGAATTTCTAATTTCAATAACAACACTTCCTTGTATCGATGAAAATAAAATTCAAATTTATTTGTATCCATTCGAGATTCTTTTGTATATCCTTCTTCCCCTCGACAGTAAAGGAAAGTATATTCATTTATAACTCGAGTTATCTTCTATATTTTGCATAGATAGGAAAGTATTCTTCTGCACCGATTCGCTTTTATTCGTATATAAATCCTCTTGGGTGTGACTAAGTCCAAGTTGCTGAAAAGCATCTGAGGAGGCAAATCAGACAAGCAGATAACACTGCTCATTTTTCTTTGGAATTTGTATTCTATCTAAAGAATTTAGAACTCTAAGACTGAAAGGATATATACATCAAAGGAAACATCATAGAAAGCTGATAGGAAGCAGATATCAATTCGACTCATGTTCAGACAATATAAATGCACACGAAGTGAAAGGAATGTATACATTCCTTGAATTTAGGAAGAGAAAAATCTACCTTTTGTAAACAAAGAAAATAAATGATTGTTCATGTGATGCATTTGCAGTTCCATTTCGACAATGTTTACTGTAAAGTTTGAAAGATATATTATATTAGCTTTCAAAATTGAAATTCTAGTTTTGTATTAATAAATCAGTTTTAAGAATATCAGGTACATATAAGGTAATGAGAAATATTTCTTGTTGCCATAATACGGATTTTTAGAGCATCCCCCTTTAAGATACAGGCGATTATATCTTTAAATTATGCCTTCTGTTGCCTTCTCCACGGTTTTCAGTTCAGTGTGCTAACATGTGATTTTAGTTGCTGTCGTTATTTTAAATATCAGGAGGGAAAAAAGTTGTGCCTTTGTCAAGGACATAGTCCCAAGAGAATACAAACTGTTTCAGAGGGACTATTTCCAAATTTCCGTGTGGTTACCAATTAAATCTTTTAATTTGGAAGAAAAATCCACTGTTATAAAAGAATAGTGAAATTACATAATTCTGCATTCTTTGTTTCTAAAGAAATGGTTCTTATCATAGTTTGTTTTGTTTTTTTAGCTTATGGAATACATCTTACCCTTTTCAACATCATATTTCTGTGTTTGATTTTCTTTCGAATCTTATTACACTTCTCGGTTAATATCCGGCACCTAATGTTGTCTCCAATGTGTATCTCGCATCTTGAGATGAAAAAAAAAAAGACTTGTTGCAACACAAATTTAGTTCTAGAAAATTATCACGAGAATATCATAGATAGAACATGTGAGCAACGAAGAAGTTTTATCGAAAATGAAAGAAAAACACACAGACACACACACAGACACAGACACACAGACACACACACACACACACACACACACACACATATATATATATATATTATTCCTGGATCATTTTCCAACTTATTCAACACGCGCTTCGCCCTCTTCGGACCTTCTGTCCTGGAGTAACAAGGTGCCTCACATGTTTCTGGTACGATTTCATTTCAGAGTCTTTTTTTACTGCTCTTTAGACTGTCATAGCTGAAGCTCGTCCCTCCCATGCCAAATGTCTTATCAATTGACTTGGATCTTTTCTAATTGATCTCTTTAGCTCTAAGTTAAAATAATTATCCATCTTCCTCAGGTGATCTCCTGATCCAGATTTCCTCTCTACTGTTCCCTCTTTTTTAAACTTATTCACCGTTCTCTTGATGGTTCTTGAATGTGCTTTGAAAATGGAAGTCAGATTATGAATGTTGGTACCAAACCTAGAAAAAGAAACTCAATTTTATTAAAGATTTTGTGGGATGTATAATTATGCTGTTACACGATTTGGACAATTTTGCTCTTATACCTGGTATAAGACAAACTAAATTTCAGGCACGTATTATTAGTAAAGAGAACTTGTAGAATGTGACTTACGGAAGATTAAATTTAAAAATGAGCAGTGGGTAAAAGTAATCTACTTAAAAAGCTTGTGCAGATGGATAGTAAAATAGGGAGTGATAAAGATAATAAGAGGACAATAATTAATCTACACAGAATAGGTAGTTATGGAGAGTTATGATAACCCATTCTTTGAAGGGACATTGTCCATAAACGAAGATATTAAAACAAATTGTGTTATTTTTTACTGATCAGGTTTAGTGGGTTATTAACAGTCTCTCTTGACCCACAGCTATTGAAGCATTTATATTTTATAATGAATAGTACTGATTTCAATAAATAGTTGTACGTATTTTTGGTTATGTCGCAGATCGTTCAAGGTATTTTGACTTATAGCAGTCTAGTTTGTAAACAGTAATACTGATTGCTTATTTTCTTTATCAACAATGTCGTTGGATTTGCGGAGGGTAATATTGTATCTATTTACACCGGTCATATTTCGAAGAACAAAGCTTCATTATAATTTTCTTTCTCTGATATATTGAATATAAATACCCAAGATTTTCCGAATTAATGTTTATAATTAATGTTTATAGAGTCAGCAATACTAAATATTTACAACTTCATTTATTATTATCCTTGAAAATAGAAAACGAAAATTTCCCCAAATGATATACTGGTAAATTGAGACATTACAAAGAGCTCTACCAACTACATATGCCTTCTAAATATAATGGGACCAGTTTTTGTCCCTGGGTCACATTATTCTGTGCTCCTCACTTTAGAAATTACCATCACCTGCTATCGTACTTATTGCTATTCGGCAGTAATCAACTCTTTTCTTAAACGAGAACTGTCGACAAGCAGTTCTATTCATCTCCCACAAAACACATGCGCTGTTTTTAGGGCTAGTTGTACTGGAAATCTCTCAGTATTGATTGGTTGTAGCTAACAAGCAATAAAACCATAAACTGAATAAGTACATTCGAAGAAAATACAACTTGTTAAAGAGAAAGAGTGAGAAAATATTTGATAGTGTAGGTAAATATGAGGAAGAGAAAGATGGACCTGATATAGTATAAAACAAAAAAAGAAAAAAAAACGATTTACTTTTGCAAGTTATCAGAAACCTCGTTCGCCCCGTCTTCAAATGTCTAGAGATTCAGTAAATAAATCTTAAAAATTCTCATCAATTTACAACTGGAGCGTGCAAACTTGCCTTCACTGTTCACCCCATGAAACAGATATTTTATATAGAAGACTGAAATATATATATATATATATATATATATATATATATATATATATATATATATATATATATATATATATATACACATACATACATATATATATGTATATATATATATATATGCATATATATATACATATACATATATATACACATATACATATATATATATATATATATATATATATATATATACACACACACACAAATATATATATATATATATATATATATATATATATATATATATATATATATATTGAAAGAAATGTGTTATTTTTTTTAACTCTTCATTACATTCTATTCTTCCCGGTAATTTCTCCGGCCATCTTTAGGTGAAAATCGTTGTTTTTTAATGGTTTCTGGATCACTATTGATTTTTCTATTAACCTACTGACCTGGCTTAAAAAATCTCATTGTCATATTTTCATTTCTTTCGATCGATTTCATAAGTGGCACAAATGTCAGAAACAAAGATGCTGAAAGCACTCTTTCAAACGTTATTACAGGAAAATTCTTTAAACGTGGAATCAAAAATGTGTCTATCTGTTGTTGCAGACGTTGAAAATAAAGGTAAATACATTGTAATAAATAATATTTAATCTGTACTGGCTTCATATCCTTTCTGGTAAACGTAATTACATCCTAATATTTACATTGTAAAAAGGTACGTAAAAGGTAGATAAAAGACGTGTTAGACAACTATTTTCTGAAAAGTGGTTAGACTGTAGTCCATTTTTTCTTAATGTAACTTTAATTTGCGCTATTTAATTTCTACTACTAATCAAAACTTATTCAGTCAGAAAGAGTTATTTGAATTGTCCACTCATTACACGATTTAAATCATAATTATTTGTATATTGCAGATGTATACATGACGTTTGATCAACATTAGCACTTTTGTCGCAAACTTCTGAAGCTACATTTAATTCTATCGCATTATTAATAACAGGATTTTTTTATTTGGTAAAAAAACTTACAAAAAAAATAGTTCAAACAAATGTTTGAGGTAATATTTAATTTATATGGACACAAAATAAAGACAGACGACACGAGCTGAATATAAAAAACAGACGATAAATGTATTAACACACAAAAATCAAGGAATTGCATAAATTAAGTGCATTGCGTGCCAAATGATGGCCAATAATATGTACGTAAATTATCAATGAAAATGAAATATGCTTTTTTACAATGAAATTATACTGCTGCATAAAGTTCTCAGAAAAGGAAACTACATAAGATGAAGAAAAGGAAAAAATAATTCTACGAATAGTTTTCAAAGAATTGCTATAATTTTCGAAGCAAATTTCATGGTAACAGCGAAGAATAGAATAAGCACCAGCCGGAGACTTTTCTTTGATGTGGGAGCGACTTTAATGTTCCTTTAAATACATACATATATACATACATACATACATACATACATATATATATATATATATATATATATATATATATATATATATATATATATATATATATATGTATATATATATATATATATATATGTGTGTGTGTGTGTGTGTGTGTGTGATAGTTGTCAAATTTCTTTTGCGTTGCTTTTCTTTCTGGACCTGGGTGCACGAACCCAGGTCCAGAAAGTAGCTGTTGGTCGACTCCGAAAATTAGCTCCAAAAACCCCCACTTCAATAACCTATAGGTAGGCTCCAAATAAACTTCTTGGAATTTGGAAGGAAACGCTTTTATTGCTTTTTGATGAAAAACAAACGCAGCTGTTTTCCCACAAATCGAAATGTACTAAGAGTATTTTCGAAATTCAAAAATTAAGCAAGTGCCCATCGTAGCGTCTGCTTTCTCTTTCACTGGCAGACGATACATGCTCAAGCAGCTTAAATGTCTTATAGAATTAAATTCAGACCGAAATATTAAGTAAACTGTTTTTTTTTTCTGAGAATATGTTGCACCGAGTTGAAAAAAAATATTAGGATTAGAATTTTGTGGAATGGAATACAGAATATCCGTGCAGTGAAACATAAAAAGACGAAAACAATATTGTAAAAAGTGACACAAACCCCAAAAGCTGATTGTTGCATGCACGCGGCGTTCTTCCGTCTTGACATGTTGAAGTGTTTATTCATTACATTCGTTCTGACGTGGCGCGACGCAAGTTACGAAAGACGCAGGTGTGTTATTCACTCTTACCGTGCACTTCTAAAAATATTTTGCTTACAACTGTCGTCAAAGCGTCTCTCGGGTTGATTTTCTCATCCCAAAAATAAAAAAAAATATATATGAAAACGAAAAACAAAATCTACTAAATCGATCGAATGGGTATTTACAATGTGGACAATATTATATCTCGGTTGGGAAAGATGTCAGAAAGTGACAAGTCTGTTCTGGAATCATTTTTTATTATGTTTGATACATGAAATGAATATACTTGAATCATGATACAACAGGAAGAAAGAGTATTGCAATGAACACTGAGACGTGTGTTCAATATCTACACGAGCTAATCAATAAAAAAAATACCAACATTTGAAGAGAATCTTCATTTTTAAGCTTACTTCTTCCTTTAAAATATATCTAGCATTTTCTTATTTTTAGTAAGTAAATCAATGTGTTTCTTAATAGTTGCTTCATGAATTTAATCTCTTGAAAAGTAGGCGCTAGGATTAGTTATTGGCTCCCCACTATTGTAACATTAGATATGAAGATAATAGTGTCGATAGCAGATACGGAAAGAAAAATACAGTAAGATAAAGTAAGGTTGTTAGGAAGAACGGCTCAACAGGCGAATTGCGAATTGGCGAGGTCACAATAAAGTACAACAATTTAAATGCTTAGGAAGTGTTTTAAGGGAGGACGAAAAGTGGGAAACTGAAATCCGAGGGTGCCTTTGGATAGCGAAAGATGCATTCCAACAAGCAATCATTAAGAAACAGAAAAAGACAGAAACAAGGAAAATAATACTTGACTTATGTAATATTGACCCTTCTATAAGGTTGTGAATGCTAGCCAATCTCCTCACAGATAAAGAGACATGAGGTAACAGAAATATGGTTCTACAAAAAGATATTGATAATGCCATGGGCTGAACATATGAGCAGCGACACAAATTAAATCCAAAAGAAAACTTATCAGAAAAAGTTGAAATTTCCATCCGGAAAAAAACTTAGAAAATTTGACACTCATAAGGTCAGTTTGAAGGCAAAACAAAATCATTCCTCGGTTGCGTCTAATGTCTCCGGGCAGAGTGCAACTAATCTGTGTGTCTGTCCGCGGACGATTGTAGGAGTGGGCATTTTTTTACCCTGGCCCCACAACCATTAAACCAGACCTTGTATCGTTTCACGTCTCAGTGGGGAGAAAGGGCAAATGCCTAAATGGGTGACAATATAGGGATTAGGATAGACAGTAAAAAGTTAAGATTTACTAAGAATTACAAAAATCGGGAAATTTTAGAAAGCCATGATCGCCCACGTTCTGAATGAAAACAACACATAGAATGGTATACATGGCGTTGCTAAGTTCAGTTTTTGAAAATGAACCCTTTCTTTTTTATGATTACGTCACTTTACCTACTTGTCTTTTCTATGCACATATTTTAAAGGAAATTCAGTATATCTAATGTCCTTCCTAATTTAGCAGTTTTAATATGGACATTTTAGAAACAATAACAATAAAGATTGCTGAAGCGAATCATTTTCCTGGCTTGAGCTCTGCAGTTGACTGGCTTTTACGTAATTTGTCGTTCAGAGAAACATTTTCAACTCACAATAGTTATATATTTTTCTCTTAAAGCTTTGCCATATTTCCAAGGAATATTTGAGGGAGAAATAATGTTTTAAATGTTCAGAAGTGATATTTATTTTACTAATTGGCAATACGTACGAAGCAGAAAGCAGGAAAGAAGTCGAATTATAAGACAAAAGCTACTGCGTTGGTCATTATTGACTTACTAATTCAATTACTAGAAACGAAGCAATTACCGTTTGTAATAGGAATGATCATCTATCAAACTTTTGTTCCTCGCTGTCAATTTTGACTTTGCTGTAAAGCGTCTTCCTATTTATTAAGCTTAGTTTATTATGGCACAAAGCCAAAATGTCACTGTCTGCATTCCAAAGAAAAACAGCTCATGAGCTTTAAATAATATCCATACTTATTCTTTAATAACAATAGTCTTATATTACTTGCAAAACGATAAGGCCTCTCTGTTAACCGATGTAGGTAAATTCCTTAATGCAAACTATGACATTTTAATTTCAAAACATTTTTGCACAAGACAATGATGTTCTAATTTTTAAGTGATACATTTGCTTTGCTGCTACAGATATTAATCCATCTCCCTCCAGCTATGGGTTAAATATTAAAGTTTGTCTCCGTATAAATTATTGTTCTTCAAATATCTTAAAGCAGTATTCACTCTCGAAAAAATTACTTACAATCCAAAATATATTTTAGTTTTAAATAAACCAAAAATGGTTGATAAACTGTAAAAATAAATAAATCAAAACCTCAGATATTAAAAGTAATCATTGGATGTTAGTTCACCTCAAAATAACATTTGTGAATTAACCAACAGAAATATTCTAGCTAAAAATCTAGATAATATTTTTACAAAATGATACAAATATTAAGTAATCATAAAATTTAAGGGAAAGGTTTTCGAAGTTTGTTAGCTTTCAATTCGTTACTCTTCAGCTAGACGTCTTTTTCTATCTTCGAATTTCGATATTTCGAAGAGTTCGAGGTTCAAATGCTTTCTTATTCTAAGAAATGTTCGTGAATATTAAATACTCCTTAAAGCGATCTTTGTAATGACCCACGTTTCATCTGATGTAAGCAGGAAGCAAGAAAATTGGAATCCAATCAAGGAAGATTAAATAGCAACTTCAACGTCACTTTGACGTCACCAAACGTTATTTTTTTGTTTCGTTTTGTTTTACATTTGAGGAATAAAATAAACGTTTCACACAAATAAGATGGTAACAATTTTTAAAATCCTTCCACACCCCAGCATAGACATAAAGCCACTAAGACGCAATGGCTCAATATATACCTGATGATGGATTGGATGGCAACGGCCTAAATATTGTGATAGCAACAAAGATGAAAACAATAGTTTGGATATAAATAATGTAAATTTTTAAAATGCCATATCCCTACCCGATAAATTTGATTATGGTTCTCCAGAAGCATTTACTTTATTTTCTCTGAATTGTTATCGTTTCTTATCGAAGATGGTTGATAGGTTTCCTATTTCCTTCTCCAAGATTTTGCATTCAAAAGAGAGAACAGTCTACTCATAGCTGAAAAAGAAGTGGTTGTTTGCTTTTCTAAAGACATTTATATGAAATTGAACTTAGTAGTCTGAGACGGAATTTGCACTCGGCTCGGAGAATCCACTTTGCGAAGAAAACTTATGCTAGCCGTACAAAATATTAATTATTTTTTATACATTATATTCAAACGCCCAGAAGAGAGAAAAAAGACAAAAAAGGGCATTATCCCCCGCCCTATTATTCGATGAAGGAGTTACAGAGTAGAATTAGTTTAAATAATGAGTAAATATAACTTGTTCTATAATGGATAACGACCGAACATTTGTAGCGTACAACATCAATTTATATATACTAATCTATATGAAGACAAGAGCGGTATATAATTTATCGTTATTGACAATTATTTGTATATTTTAATGCATTTAATATTGGATGGCGAACATTTCCAAGTGAATACTTATATTGGTATTGGATTAGTGGAAAGAGATGCTATAGTTGCATCATAAACTAGACAGTATAATTTTTAGAAAATGTAAAATTTTCTCCATACTTAAACTAATAAGAAATATGTAAAGAACAATACAATATACATTAAATGAAACAATGATTTGAATCTGGCATCGGTGGCGACTTCTTGCGCTTTATTAAATCGAAATATATGAGTTTGTGTGCGTGTATATATATATATATATATATATATATATATATATATATTTCATTGAATGAGACAGACGAGGTGTTTTGATTTAGATCTTTATACAATTTCTCACGCCATCTAATGATTTATTTACTTATGAACTTAGTGAACAAAATAAACTTCTTTTCTTAGATGTTCTCGTCGATTTTAGTAATAATACTATTAAAACTTCTGTTTATAAAAACATCTAATAATGACTCTTGCCATCTTAATTTCTCTAGTGAATGTCCTTTTAGATATAACATAGATGTTATTAAGCCATATTAATCAAAACAAAAAATAACACTGAATAATATCAGCTATGGACATGGACACAATATCTTGACTGTGTTTTGAAAATGAAAACATTATGTAAATACAAACATGCAACAAACTATTTCTTGTTAACAGTTAATATATTTCAACCTTAAAAATGGTTAAATTTGTACCCGAAAGCGCTCGGACAGTTTTTATATAATTTATCATCTGAAAAGAAAAGAAATATTAAATCACATGAGAAATTGTATAAAAACTAAATTAAAGCACCTTGTCTGTCTTATTAATGAAATGTGCACACACAAACACACACACACACACACACACACACACACACACACACACATATATATATATATATATATATATATATATATATATATATATATATATTAGCTTATACAGCGATGACTCAAAACATGGTCACTTGCTTCGCAAAGCAGGTCCTAGCCGATCAAATTAAAAAGTTTATCTCTGTGGGTCTGGCGCACGATATTAACAGAAGAATTTCATCTGTTGCAATTATGAGATTGAGCTTCAATAGAGAAATCGCCTTCATCCACTGCATGCCATAAATACAGAAGGGGACTGAGATACGGTGTGTTTTCTGACCAAGAAAACCAATTGAAAAGAATTCCTATAGAAAGGGATTCTGCTAGTCTTTTTGAAATATGCCATTGCCATCTTAGGGAACTGCTACCATGAAGAGGTTTACTTTTTTCTAAGATGTTTAGATAACTGGAAGATAACGATTTCTTTTCTACATGAAACATAGGACCCACTGTTTTTATCAACATGCTTCCAGCAACATTTTGTTCTCCCACATTTCATTCTGGTAACGTCGCTATCCTAGGATAACAACAGTTCATGTGTACCAAGACTTTTCGATATTATGTTTTGGTGCAATTTCAGTAATAGCTATTAGATAACATGAAAAGTCTTCTATACAATTCCGAAAGGAACAAAAACAGACAGACTTTGTATTTTAACGCATTGAATTTTGCTTAAATTTAGGTGAAACCTGTGCCAGAATTACAGTTCTGTTCTTACTTGCCAGGAAATAATAATTTCACTTGGCTACATTGATTAGACTTTATTACCCACGGTGGCAGAATTTTTACTCGTCGGGTCACAGCTGATATCTATACACTACGTATCCATGTTATATATGAAATTTAAGCTGCTTCGGTGTGCATCGTCTGTCTTTCAGAGAGACAGCAGAAGCTGCGTTGGGTTCTTCCTTAATTTTTGAATTTCGAAAATATTTTTAGTACATTTCGATTTGTGGGGAAAAAGCTGTGTTTGCTTTTCATTATAAACCATTAAAGGGTTTCCTTCCGAATTCCAAGAAGTCTATTCGGATCCTACCCGTAGGTTATTTAACTGGTTGGGGGATTTAATTTTCGGAGTCGACGACCAACTACTGCAGGAACAGAGGGTCCCCAAGGTCCAGGAAGAAATCTGACAATCACCAGACGACAACTGAAATAAACATGAATGTCTCTTCCACAGCAACCAAAGTTTCCGGCTGGTGTACTTGTTCTATTCTTGTTCTACTCTTTGCTTCGAAAATTGAATAGTTTTCAAAGAATTGGTACTGAGAAGTATTCTCTTTCTTCATTTTTCGGTGGTTTCCTTTTCTGAAGAGCTTTGTGCAGGATTATAATTTTTATTGTAAAAACGCTTATTTCATTTTCATTGATAATTTACATACATGTTGTTGGTCATCATTTCGTACAAAATGCAAATAATTTGTGTATTTCATTCATGTTTTGCGTGTTAATAATGTTATCATCCATTTTTAAACCCTGCTCGTGTCGTTTTAGTTGGGTACCTAAATGAAATAATTTTTACATCAAACATTTCTTTGAACTATTTTTTCGTAGTTTTTTACAAAATAAAAAGACCCTATATTCTATCTTTAATCTCAAAAATTACTTTCGATGCATTTCGTATTTTAATATTTGTTTTGTTTATCTCTATTGCTTCAGTATCATTGATTCTTTCGTATCATTCATCATTCAAACATTTTTAACATTTGTTGATAATATTTTTTTATCTTTTTCTTATTTCTTGATTGTAATAATATAACAGGATTTTTATGGACGATGACGTATTTTCAAATTTGTAGGAAATGTGTTTCGAGTTGTAACGATATTTTCTTTTTTTTTACAATCGATTCAGTAATGAATTTCTTTTTTATTAGTTATTTCGTAAATTCATTTTTAGAAACAACAATAATAAAAATGTTCTCATATTTAATGACAATTTTATGCTTTTATTTATAAATTCGCTTCTTTTATTGCCATTAAATTAAGTCAAAATTGGTATATTTGATAACGAACTGCTCACTCCTACATCCAGTCTAAAATATATTTGATCATTTGTTGTCATAGTAGAGGGCTAGCATGTTCAGTGATCCCAAGAGCGAAGCTGTCTGAAGTTGCAACTCCTGTAGAGCTACCCATGGATGTAAGCTCGATGAGGAGGGACCAGACTGAATGCGACCAACCACCGAAGACCGCAACACTGGAATAGGCAAAAATCTATATGGTCTGAACGGCCGAACCGGCGGATGATGCCAACGACAGTCGGTCTGGTGTAAACAAGGCGGATCTTGAGAGACCAAGTATCCAACCACGTTTACCAAGTCTTGCCCGTCTCAATTCCTTTCGAGTTGCGAGTGTGCGATTCTGGGATTTGTCCACCAAAATCAAATTCACGAGAAGGCCCTTGTCAAACATTGATTCACAACTATCCTCGACACCACCATCAACGGGAGGGTAGGGAATAAGGAGACAAGCTGATGATCCCGAGGCTCAGGTGCGGGAGAATGACGACGGCAAACTGTGTCATTTTAGAAATGCTCTGAACTAGTTACTTGGCAATTATAATTTGGATTATACGTCATTAAAAGCTTCTTGTTCATAACTGTACCTATCAGAGCATTGGAATAAAATTGAGGTTAACTACCGTGCTTACATACATCTGACCTTGACATATGCATTTGTTATGAGGTAGATGCCATTTTTGCTGTATGTCACTGAGTGTCACAGCAAGAAAAGAATGTTTAACTATTTTTTTTATCTCTGAGTCCCGGCCGCGACGGACCTCGGTTCAACCTGATCAAATTACCGGTCGAAAATGTATCCGCACGTCACATCCCAAATCAACGACTTCTCCATTTTAAAAGGGAAAATGGTAATGCCATCCGGCCGCTTAATAGAATAAAGTTCGGACAGTATTTTGATTCTACATAAATCATTAAAGAATTAAGATACTAGTTTGAATAGCAATGAAATTCAGTTTTATATTTACTTTTATTCAGATGAAATGAGAAAATAAGAAATCAGTCCACTTTTTGTATCATGAGAGTGTTAAAATCTATGAGTTTCACAATTAGATGTCAAACCTGATCGTCTTTTAGAATTTCTTTATCCAAGTTATTTTCAGGCACCTAAAAGTTTTATTGCATTCATAGGTTGTAGACGGGTCATTCCTGTCAGATTCAACGAGAGTCGGTTGGAAATGTCCTCAGATGTCATCCAAATTTTCACAGTTTGTTATTCATGAGTGGAGTTGTCCCTGAAAATTTTAGCAGGATATCTCATGTCAAACAATTTTTAATGCCACTCTAAAGATTATGGAGATATTTAAAATTTTAAAACATTGAATTTTTTTATAGAGACATTTCATTAAAAGCATATTTCATTCGTTGGCTTTGAATTCTTTTTCCTTCATTACAACCATTATGAGTTTCTTAAATTCAATCAACAAATCACACTCTTCTGTCACTTCTTGTGAAAATCCCAAATGAAATTTTTTAAAATGCGCAAAATCCTTTTACAGTTAAAATCCTGCATTTCAGCTTGCTGCTACTGTATTGAAGACACATGCTCATCTTCTCATCATGCATTGTGTATCAAAAATTTCACAAAAAAACAATAAAACAGATTCATTGCCATATAGGAAGACTGATATCACATAACAGTTCCGTACTCTTGTTTCTAAGAAAATTCACCTGTCTCTCAAAACTTTGTTTAGATTTTAGAAGGCGTCATTCGTTAACTTGAACCTTCAGATTTGATAATCGCAATTTCTGTCCTCTATTAAAATGCTTCCCAGATATTTAAATTGTTATACTTGTCTATTTTTGGCATCTCCAATTTTTAATTTGCACGTTGGGCTTACATGTTTGGTAAATTGTATTCTCAAGTCTTTTCTAATACCAGAATTTTGTAGTTAAGATTAAGAGAAGAATGGTGATATATTTATTCATCGTAAGGAAGAACATGGTTCATGAAGTTCTCGAAAAGAAAAATTTCTCAACTGTATATAAATGTTTAAATGGATAAACCTTTAATATTTTCCAAATATTTTTTCAACATCTGAGTTCTTTCGTTTCTATTCATAAACTGCAAAGATACAGCGAGAAAATTCATCCGTCAAAATCTGTTTTGTAATACTCTTGAGGATCATTTTTATTATTCGTCTGTTCGACATTTCGACAAAACACGTGCTCTATTACGTGTATATTAAAAGCTTACTTTGATAGCAGAGACGAATTTCCATCAAATTTCCTAATCAATAACATTAATCTATTTCCGATGCTGTATGTAATTCAGTAGAAGGTTGTTATGTAAGTACATTATGAGACTTTAGATTTAATTAAATATCGATTGAAGAAGTTATGCATGAAATTTGCTAATTAGGTACGAAGAGAGGGTTTGATAGAAAAGGGATAAAATCGATGTGAACTCTATTAGTAAGGTAGTGATGATGAGGCGAGTGCGAAAGTTAATAGAAAGAGGTGGACTGATAAATGATAGATGATGTTCCAAATCAGACAGAAGAAAGCAACAGCTATCGATGGCCCAAAATTTGAACTCGGCTCGTTGATTCCTCGGAGTGCCGATGACAATTCTATTACGCAACCCTCTCATTCACATGAATATGCGGGTACTGTAACGGTTAGCGACTCAAAAAGGTTAACCGGCGAACAGAGTTCGAATTTCATCCGAGTTCGTTACATTCACTATAATACAAATACTTTTCTTCTTCTTTTATCTGCCGTATCCATTCAGGACGTAGGCGATCATGGCTCTCCACCTCCTCCTGTCCCTTGTAACTCTCAATATGATTTTTCTTTTCGGCTTTTCTCCCAGATCCTGTTCTGTCATCCACTTTCTTAAGCCCGTGACGCGTTGCTTTCATTTGTCTCTCTTTCTTTCTATCCGCCTTGGGAGTATTATATTTTCCAATCCCTCCTTTATCGTTACGTATGCCAGAAACTTCAGCTACTTCTTCCTGATGTTAATTATAAGTTTCATCTTTGTTTGCATCCTCTCGAAAACCTCATCGTTGCTCACATGTTCAGTCCATGGTATCCTTGGGACTCTTCTGTAGAACCATATCCCTCTTTTGCCTCGAGTCTCTTCTTAATGTTTGAGGAGACTGTCCAACGTTCGCAACCGTAAAGGAGAACAGACATTACATAGAAGCTCAGAACTCTTTTCTTTGTTGCCAACACAACCCTTCCGTCTCGTAATACTCTGCCTAGCTTTTGGAATGAGTCCTTGGCCATCCCAATACGTCTTCGGATCTCAGCGTCGCACTTTCCGTCCTCTGTCAGAACACTTCCCAGGTGTTTAAATTTCCGCATCTGCTTGATTATAGTAACTGTAAATTGCATTTTGGACTAATCTTTTTGATGATGAACATGCATTCTGATTTGTAGTTTATGCTTAGTCCCTTCTTCTCGCTTTCCTTTGTTACCTTCTGTAGGAAGTTTTGTACTTTCCTTTATGTGTCTGCTATTAACACTGTGTCGTCTGCGTACCTTATGTCGTTAAGATTGTGACCGCCAAGGATAAATCCTGGCAGGACCTCCAGTTCTCGCAGAATTGCCTCGCTGTATAGCTTGAACAAGTCCGGGGAGAAGACACATACTTGCCGTACACACCTTTCTGTTTTGTGTATATCTGCTGAACTCGTTTTATTTTTATCTTTATTCAAGCGATTAGTTGCCAGTAGAGCTTTTTGATTATTCTAATGTCTTTCCCGAATATGTTAAAGTTGCTGAGCAGCTCCAACAGATCTTTGTGGCGTACTTTGTCGAACGCATTTGTCTAGTCTATAAAACACGGGTATACGTTCTTCTGCATTTGTATTGCTTTTTCTGATAACATACAGAGCAGGAATACCGCATTCCTTGTTCTTTAACGAACCCGCACTGTTCTTGTCCTATCTCTGGCCTGATTCTGCTGCACGCTCTATTCATCAGAATACGGGTGATTGGTTTTGTTATGTGGCTCATTAGGCAGATTGTTCGGTGGTGTTCACATTCGTTTGCACCTGGTTTCTTAGGCAAGTGCTATGAAAATAAATCTCCTTAGATCTTCTGGTATATCACTGCTGTTGTAGATTTCATTTATTATTTCCGTAATCTTGTATATGACAAAATCATCTAAGGTGATCATCATCTCTGTTACTGTTCCGTTTGGCCCTGCCGCCTTGTTTTTGTTCAGTTTCGCCAATGCAGCTTCTAATACGGTTTTTAGAATTTCAGGTCCGTCAGTAAATCTGTGTATTGCCAGTTGTTCTCTTTCGTCGTGGAAGTGTTCTGCAATGCATTCGTTTCAGCGCAGGAGAATTTTTTCCTTTTTCTAATATGATCTTGGATTTTATGCAGCTTATTGATGAGCATGTCTTCTGTCCTCTCCCTTAGTTCTTTATGTAAATCTCCTTTGTCTGTGGTACTTGATCTCTATTTCTGCACAATTTTCGTTTAGCCACTCTTTTTCGCCTACCTGCAATTGGTCCTTATTTCGTTGTGTGGTATTCGTTCCGTATCTTGATGAATTTTCTGTCTCCTCTGTATCATGTCCAGAATCTCATCTGTAATACATTCGTTTTTCTTTCTTCGGTCATTCGCCTTTGGGATGATCTCATTTGCTGATGTCACTAAATCTTCACTTAGTATGTCCCATTTCGAGTTTCCATTTTCACTTTGTCCCTCGTATATTCTTTTCACACTGTCCATATATTTATTCCTTCAGGTCCGGGTCTCCCAGGAGTTTACTGCATTGCAGTTTAAGTGCTGCCTTGGGATTCTTCAATTTCCTTATTTTCACTTTTAGTTTATATATAACAGGACGATGGTTGCATTCCTGAATCTTTTGGTGATAGCTATGTAGTTAATTTGGTTTTTAGTTTTTCCTCCTGTCCATAATCGCCTCGGATGTTCTGGAAATATGTGTTGGTTTTTACCTGGTCATAGGCCGTGCAACTTTGGACCCATTTTTCACCTCGTTCCTCGCGGGTTCCTAGTCCGAATTTGCCAGCTATATCCCCTGCATTCTCCCTGGTTACTTTGGCGTTCAGGCTTCCCATGATAATTATGATTTCTTGTGATTTGCAATGAACCTTGGCGTTGTCTAGCCTGGAGTAGAAAGATTCGATTCATTCTTCCTTTCTGTCGTCGGTGCATATCCTATTATGATATCTATGTTGAAATCTTTTCCTTTCAGTTTGAATAGCAGAATTCTTTCGGATAATTGATAGTATCCTAGAATGTATTTCTTGAATTCTTGATCTAATATGAATCCTACTCTTTATTTTCTCTCCGTCTCCAGAAATAATCTCGTGATTGCCATTGAAAAAATCTCCGTTTTCTGGCCACCTAGTTTCACACACACCTAGGTTGTTGACATTTACTCTACTCATCACCTGTTTTACATTTTCCACCTGGCCACAGTTATTCAACGTCCAAACGTTCCATGTCCTAGGAGTTATTTTTTGTTTGATGGAAGCAATCGCTAGATTTACACTGTTTATGGTAGCAGTCGCTGGATGAGGGTCAGTTGATACCTGTTTGCGCATGTCGGTTCTTACTGGGCAAGAGGTTAATTCCCATTCACTTTACGCCGTAATGTATGCGTTATTTGCCATGATGTGTCTTGGGATTAATAGTGGAGTTATCCCGTTGCCTTCTCCACAGTGCTTTATAGAGACACCACCTCTAGTTAGCTGACCGTTTACTCATCAAGACTTTGTTAGATCTTATTTTTCATCCTGCTGACTTGTTAACTACCTGCCTGACTTGCAAGAACATGTAGTGGGATAGCCGCTTTAGTCGCCGACATTCCGACAGTTGAATACTTAATCTATCTATCTATCTATCTATCTATCTATCTATCTATATATTAGGTTGGTGCAAAAATAATGACGTAATAATGTCGTTTTTTGACGTTAAAAATACGTCAAAAAACGACATTATTACGTCATTATTTTTGCAGTAAATTCGACCATGCCAACCGAACGATCCTTTGTGGCCGAGCGGTTAGGCACACCGGTATAAATGGCGGTTCCGTATAGGATGCAGGTTCGAATCCTGTCAAAGGACGAATATTTTCTATGAAAATTTCTCGGACAAATGTTATTTAATATTGTTTATTATAAACAGAGCATTTACTTAAAATACTTGTATCTATAAAAAGAACGTTAAACATAAAAAATGTCTTTAATATATATATATATATATATATATATATATATATATATATATATGCGTGTATGTGTGCGTCTCACAAGCAGATATGAATACATACATGCACTCAGGGCAGGGGAGAAGAAGCCCCTCACACACACGCACAGAGTAAGTCAGGAGGCAGAAGATTGGTAAGGCGGGAGAAGAGAATAAATTCGTTGAAAAGTTTTAACTTACTGTAAGTCCGATTACCCTATGTTAAACAAACACTGTTGAAACTAAAATTAAGCTAACAAGTAAATCAATAAAGATAAAGAAAATCTTAAAATTAGAAAGGAACACGGGCATTACATTCATAAAAGACAGGATTCCACCATGACGGTTGGCATGAAATAGTCCCCTTTTTTTATATAAGTGTCAATGACTGGTTGACCAAAAGTTGGAATTCTAGGAAAGATCGTATTCACGTTGGGTTGCAATAGGAAAATAAATAGGGGATTGGATGATAAAATGAACCTATTATGGAATCAATTAATTTATTCGCGTCCCATCAATGGATTAATTAGTCTGGTTGAGCATGTTCCCTTGAAGTGGAAACTAGTACCGTAGAATGAAAACGAATTCAAAAACAGCAGGAATAAATATCGTTACCAAGATGCTATCTTGCCCGAGAGGCAAAGCCTTTGCAAAACAGGTTACGATACTCGCGTCCCCTCTCTGACTCTAATGGGTTACATGTGGGTGTACACGCCCGTGTGTGCGTGTGTGCAGTAGGCTAGAAGGAGTAGATTTTTATCAAGAACCAGAATTCTTTTTCAACACTGATGTGTGTTGAAATTCTGATAGTATACAGTTTTGTTGAAGTCATCGCTAGCATTTTTGTCGAGCTTTGCAAACTATGTTTTGTTCGATTTCGCAAACCAATCTATGAAATATAAAACTTCAGATGTGCAAAAAACAATATTGCATTTTTGTTAAATAAGTATTTCTTATTTTAATCATTAAATTGTATTTAAAATAGTGGGAGATTTTTGTATCTTAAATAATAAAACATTGTAGGCCCTTGCCTGTTTGCACTTGTCTCCAAAATTTGGTTTCGATTGTTCAGTGTTTGATTATTTTAGAAAATTTAGAGGGTTCGACGGATGGACGGAAGCCACGGAATTTTATATATAGATTACAATCGTTGTTAAATCCATTGCTACTATAAGTAGATTCCTAATTTCCAAATCGAAAATTGTAAGGGAAAAATCATATTGTGTTAAGAAAAAGGATATAAATGAATAGTTTCTCTCCCCACTATTGCAAGTATATATTTTGAACCTTCATATTTTTTCTTTATACAAATGCACATACAGCATTTTATGCAATTGTGTATTTTTCTGCTTTGTTTAGCAAAAAAATAAAAAAATAAAAAATGACATTTACATTCATTAATGATTCACAGTAAATATAAATACGTATGCACACCGGCATAAAGAAACTAATGAAAACTAACATGATACACACTCAAATATTATTCGTCATGAATCAGAAAGAATTTCGTATTCACTAAAATTCCGTGATACAATAGAACGTTACATAGAATACTAAGGTTCCTAGTTTATTGCCGGTTGTATTTCAAATTCAACTAAAGCCTACAACAGATTACAATACGTATACTTAGTACAAGAACCCGGTTACAAATTGTGCAATACTAGTTTCTTTTTTTATTAAATAGCTTAATTTGAACCAATAACGACTCAGAGGTCTATTCAATAAGAGTTCAAAGGTCATTTATACAGTCCTAATAACTAATGGAGCGCGATCGACAATGTTTATATTCTATCTTCTATTTTAAACGAAAATAACAATAGCACAGTGTCGGTTGGGCATATAAATAACGAATTCAGATGAAGCAGTATTTTTTTCCATCTCTTTCACCATTTTTCTTCCTTTCAACATTTTTTCCGATTAAATACTTTTCTTTCATTCTTCTCTTGCATATTTCTTTTTACCTAATTGTTATGAATACGCGTGGGGTTGCAGTCTCATAACTATCGAATGAAATGTCTAGAAATGAGTTTTGATTCACGGCCCGAGGATAAATATTTGTGTGTGTGTGTGTGGCACATGGAGATACGGGTGATGCGATATCAAAAGAGTGATTTACTACTCACGTTTGGCTTGAAATAACATTTATTGACAGGAGAACAATAATACATATATTGGGGTATGTAAAAATAAGGGTCCCAAGTTACTGGGTTGTGTGTCACAACTCGTTGAGACAGGAGAAAATATATCGTCCTTATCGTCTGGTAGCCATGTTCCAAAACTGCCCCGCTTTTTTGGTGTCACGTCCCGACTCGCAAAAGTCCCGTTGGTCCCGTGACTTGCGTGGCTTTTGACAGGGGCAAAAGGGAGGTACTCTTTTAGAAACAGGAAAAAGTTGTTTCCCTTGGAACGTATTTTTTTATCTGTCCTAACACAAATCATCTTCGTTTTAGTGTTTTTCATTTTAAAAATATTTTTTTCATTCTGTTAATCTCTCGAATTACATATTTTTTCTATTTTCGTATTTACTTTAGTTTTTAAATTAATTCTCTGGATTTCTTCAGAGAAGCCGTTGTTTCTTTTAATAAACTCAAACTTTGTCAATTCCCAACTTTCATTTTTAGTATTTTCTTCAAATTTTTATTTTTGTCTTTTTTACAATGTTTCCCTTTCTTCATTGCCTTTCCCTTTTCTTTTTAGTTTGGCTGAGTTCGTTTTTATGATTTTCTCTTTCTTTCTTCACTCTTACATATTTCTCCCTTCAGCTATAATTCTTTCAGAGCTTCTACAAAACCTATATTATTTCTTATTCTTCTGCTTTTTGAATTGCTTGCAATACTAATTTGTCAGACAATACAGATGAAATTATGAATACTCTTCTTTGCTTTATGCAGATATAAAACTCATATCTCATGAAACATGTTATAAGAATCTTTGTTTGCTCCTGGCGAATATTGTAACAAAAGAGTAAACTGAATTCGGCTTTTTCAATATCAAATATAATCATACAATCCAGGAAAAGAAAACTCGAAAGAGCGGAAAACCATAGGGCCGGATATGTTCGAATTCGCGTTGAAACTGTTAATCATACTTCAATTGATTTGTATGCAGCCAGGATTCATCGTTCTTTCCTAACGCCCGATGTTTTCACAAACTTCTCATCGCGAGCTTGCTGGAATAGTTGAGAAAAAGACTAAATGTATATTTGGAAAATATTCTAAAATCAAATGCTCCTTAGCGAAAAGACTGAAGCAGAAAAAATAGATATTACACTTATCAGATTTAAAGCTCACTTGTAAATCCGTTGAGGAGTATTTCGCTAAATGCTGGCACAGGTCTATGATGATCAACTTCATAAGCCGAGCCTGTCTTTCTTTGTATTTGATTCCAGCGTATTTTGCATCAGAGAGAATTAGAAAAAGGATCTCCATTAACGCACAAATATTTATAACTGAGAGAGAAAAAATTGAAAGATAATTAAAATTGAAATATTTCATGATTAGTTTTTATTAGCTCTAATGTTGAATTCTTATGAAAGTACTTTTTTTTAAAAAAATAAATGAGCTCAAGCGTGACAGCGTCAGTATCAGACAAACACATGCAAAAGGCCAGGTGACATAACAGGTGGAATACGATTAAGAACATTTTTCTCAATATAAATAAGCTCTTCTCTTTGATGGAAATGTTCTTAGTAAATTAGAACGTGACAAAGATTTTGCGTTAAACTTTTAAAATAATTATTTAAAGATATTTCTGTAAAAGGAAAAGAAATTAAAAAGCAAGTTGGCAATTTCTTTGAATTGAAAATTGATTATAGTTTACGGGCGTGAGTGTTTATTTGTGAAATATTTAGGTCAAGACTTATTTTGCATTAAGTTTGATGTAGGTCGGCGTATAACGATAAATTTGATTTGGGAGTTGAATTATCCACGCCGAACAAAAAGCAAGTGGCTTCGTTACATTTATGGTGCTGAAGAAGTAGAGCCTTAGTGGTGGTCGAAACTTCGGGATTATATATATTCATAATATTTAAATGTTCATAATATTTAAGATAATCTCTTGGAACTTTCGATTTTTTTTTCTGCAAGTTCATTTTGCACGCAACTTCCTTGAAACCGAAAATGGTCTCATTTTTTTTTTTCATTTTTGTTCTTATTTTGTGTCTCCAGATTTTGCTGAGTAAGCTTGCGGTATTGTTTAAACACATTCTTAATTTAGTCATTTTTCTGTTCAGAAAATGTTGACGATTTAATTTATTGTTGTCCACTTACAACACTTGTGAGATTTTGATAAAAATTCAAAGACACTGACTTCCGTTTCGATTCCAAGGTGATCATGGGAAAATTACAGACGGCTATCTTATGCGCTTTGCTGCCATTATCTCCTGGAATTGAAAGCAAAGATGAGAATGACACTGAAGTGGCACGCCGAGACGAGATGCTGCGCTTGATATTCGGCTAAAATAACAAAGAGTAATAACACACCAAGTACGGTTGTCGTGTTTTCTGATTCTAATTAATTGGAGATCTTCACGGCTTTCGACTTGCCGAATTAATCCATTCTATTTATTAAGATACACTGTCGAGTAGCACAGATTTAGTTATTAGTTGCCTGATCTAAATATGTTGTGCGTTCCCCATACTGACGAATGCGCTGTGCATGTCTTTTCAAGACTAAAAGTAGTAGAGATGCACCATGCCTACATATTAAGAGAATTGTTTTCATTTAGAAAGAGCAGTCAATGAAAGCGACTTGGGAATCACATCCAAATATTTAAGGACACAATCGGAGAGTAAGGAGTTCAGAAATTAAGAGTGAAACTGAAGGGTTTATTATTGCAGCAAAGGACCATAACCTACTTACACGCAACTACAAAACCAATAACTTGCACAGTCCCAAAATGTAGGTTCTATGACAAATATATTGAAACTATTGATCACCTTATCTCAAGATTCTTAATACACCCAATCAATGAGTATGAAGAAAGTCATAATATGTCTATCAGCATAGGAAGATCTGTCATCACTACGGGAGAGAACAGTTTCAAAAAGGTATGCATATTATCCTGAATCTATAGTTGTAAGAGCAGGTGTTACCATCCTCCGGGAATTTTCTAACACAGATAGAAAAATGAAAGCACATCGACCAGACATTATCATCAAACAAACAAACGAAAAAGTGTGTAGACTTATTCCCATGAGCGCACCAAATGGGAAAAACATTCCTGCGAAGTTTTATGAAAAACTAAGCAAATGCAAAAACCTGGAGATGTAAATAGAAAGGAAATTGATGCTTAAACAAATTTAGGTCAAAAAGATGTTTTTTAATAATAATTATAACTGTTAGCATATATGTAACACCTTTCGCTACTTTCTACACTCAGAGGTATAACCACGTTTAGTGGTCCGACCCTTAGAACTCTGCGCTGGTCAATGCTAACACTGCTCCAAGCTGGTTTTTGGTCGCTTCGATCCACATTAACTCTGCCAGCAGTTGAAAATCGAAAGTCGTAGTCTCGTAGATATGGTCAAGCTGTGGCAGGTGCTATATTAAAGGAAAAAATATCTTCACAACAAAAATTAAAACGAGGGATTCGTGGAGTTAATCTTCACTTGGTATATATAGTTCTTCGTACAACAAAAATTAACTCTTTCCGCATCAATCTCTATAGTGACACTGGGCCTTGTCTAAACTTCTAGAAGGCTGTGTTCAAAGACTTGGAACCAGGAATTCTGGTGGCAGCTGACGTGAATTCCATAGGCACTTGATGTGGCTTCTCCGCACAAGTTTCTGAGCACCAAATGTCATCTAATTATATGCACTTCGGCCCAAAATTGGCATGTGGATGAATGGCTCTGGGGGTTCGGTGATCCCCAATTTCTATTAATTGCATTAAAGTCTTTCTTTGTTCCCTATTTCTGCTTTCTTAATCAACTTTCCAAATTTGAAGAAGTAAACACCTTGTCGGGAATATTTACAGGGGTTGCTCTCCCCTAACTCCAACCTGCTTCACGTCACATCTCACACTGTTACTTCGCACAGACGGAGCTAAATTCTGCGACTCCCTCCTTCCTTCTCGGTATTTTAACTCAGGTTTTTTAAATTTCTCAGGGTGGTATATCTGTCTTTATGACAAATCTAACTTTTAAAGTGCATAGGAGAAAGGGCATGGTTTATTCTCCTCGTTAATTTTCATTCTCTGACTCCTTTCGCACAAACATGATTAACTTCCACGCCCGACATGATTGATCTTCACGACCTCAATTTTACGAAAAATGGTCCGTTCCTAGTTTTTATTTTCGTCAGCGAAAATATAATTCTCGTCTCTTTCTCTCATTAATATTATGTGCTTTCCTAATTTCTCAAAAGTGAAAAATGATTTCACAATTGTGTTTTCGTCAATGAAAATATATTTGTTTACCTAAACTCTTAACAAAGTAAGGTAGTTTTCCATCCCTGTGCCAGTCGCAGACTCAGCTAGAATATCAACCAGATCACCTGCCTGTTATGCCGGATCGATTTTCATAATCTTAACATTCACAGCGGGTTCATTCACTGTTTTTATTTAATAATACTTTCATGCGAAAAAAAAGTGATTCCCGCTTGCTTTCGGTTCACTAGTGACATGTATCTTCCTAATTTACGAAGAAATAGATAAAGTCATTTCCCAATTTCCTTTACCTGCATGCCGGGTCTTCGAAAAATAACAAGAGTAAACTCTCAGAGCAATCTAGATGGCCCTTTCTTCACTTCCACATTAACAGATAAAATGTCTTCCATTCACTCTAGCTCTCTCTCTTCCAGTTTATATTTCTTGCCAGGCTTACCATTTTCTGCTCAGAATTAATGTTTAAATTCACGTCTGTGAAATTGTTTTGAAACTGCAAGAGTTTCATGTTGTTTGTTAATGAGAAAATACGGATGAAAATATTTTCAATAATATATTTATTTTTAGGATTCTGACGATGGAAATGACATTTCCGACATGCAAAACGGATAATTGACAGTAATTGAAATATGCAAAAGGAAATAATTCATCATATTATTCCAGGGCAATAGATTCTTGACAACACTAGTTAAGCAATCGTTAAAAACTAAGTAAACAGAAAGTTGAGAATAATTTTTGTTGTGACATATGTCATTTTCTCAATTATACACAATTGATTAAAAAATTAT
The DNA here is from genome assembly GCA_963932145.1 of Acanthosepion lycidas. Classification (NCBI taxonomy): domain Eukaryota; kingdom Metazoa; phylum Mollusca; class Cephalopoda; order Sepiida; family Sepiidae; genus Acanthosepion; species Acanthosepion lycidas. The sequence goes on along the minus strand of OZ010607.1, from coordinate 60,886,314 downwards.
TATTAAAAATTATTTAAATGCAAGTATTCGTTCATTATTTATGTATGCTGCATATATATATATATATATATATATATATATATATATATATATATTATATATATAACATGTTATCTATATATGTATACATACATACAATTATATATATATATATAAACATATATATATATACCCATATGCGCACATATATATATACACACACACACACACATATATATATATATATATATATATATATTATATATATAACATATAACATGTATGTTATCTATATATGTATACATACATACAATTATATATATATATAAACATATATATATACCCATATGCGCACATATATATATATACACACACACACACACATATATATATATATATATATATATATATATATATATATATTATATATATAACATATAACATGTATGTTATCTATATATGTATACATACATACAATTATATATATATATAAACATATATATATATACCCATATGCGCACATATATATATACACACACACACACACATATATATATATATATATATATATATATCTGTGTATATATATATCTGTGTATATATATATATATATATATATATATATATATATATATACATAGATATATATACACACAGATATATATACACAGATATATATATATATATATATATATATATATATATATATATATATATATATATAGTGAACTCTCCTATCATGAACAATAAATGAGGCTCAGCATGGATGGTGCCTTTCATTTTACACTTATGCATGTTTGCAAGGGATATTATGGAGAAAATCAGGTAAGGGAAAGACATATTTCATTTGTGTTTTTTTAATAGGGATAATAGCCCAGTTAGTGGCGACAGTGCCACACTGACGGATGAAATTTGTTAAATTAGGATTTTGATCGCGTCTCTGCTTCAGAGCTTGACGAAGCTGATCACGTTGTTTCAGTCTACTGTCTTCAAAGCACTTTAACTTAATGAAACATGTCTTCTTCCACTCCTTTGGTTTTGATGCTTGGGCTTCCCAGTTTTCAGATCAAAGTTGAGACGTTTCAAGTTGTCTTTCAATCTGTGTAGCGTAAGAGGACGTCCAATTGAATGCTTGGAGTTTGGTAGTTGTCCATTACTCATCCATTCTCACAACATAACCAGCCCACTTAAGTTGTATCTTTGCTAGAATGGTTTCAATGCCTGTGATGTTGTTATATTTCTTCAGTATTGCACTATTTTTGAGCCTGTCATCTCATTTCCTATCATGTGAAAGGCGTCAAATTGATTTATGTGCTTGCGTTACAGGGTTCAAGTTTCATCACCTTAGAGAAGGATTGAGAGAACGAGTGAACTCTATATGTCGATCTTTACTCTGAGAGACACATCTTTGGTGTTCTATAGACTATGTTTAAGTTTATCGAATGCTGTGCTGGCTTTAGTTATTCTGGATTGGATTTCTCTGTCCATTTTTCCAACAGAAGAGACTGTTGATCCAAGATATGTGAACACCTGAACGGTTTTTAATGCCGTACCATCAATGAATATGGAAGGATTTATGAGAGATTGATTGCCTGGCTGGTACATTAGTTCTGTCTTCTTTATGTTGATAGTGTGTTTTGCTGTTTCAGAGAATTTATCAAGGATAATTTGAATGTCTTCTAGACTATGTGCTAATAGAGCAGCAGCATCTGCAAAGAGAAGATCATGTACCAGCTGCAGACCAAGTTTCAATTGTGTTTTAAAATGTTGCTGATTGTATAGACCTCCACTTGTTCTGAATTCAGCATTGACTCTTTCACTTAAGGAGATAATAATATGGAGCATTTTTTCTGAAACGCCTAATTTTGACAAAACTTTCGAAAGTGCAGTTCAAGATACAGTATGGAAAGCCTTTGTGTAGTCTACAAAACAAAAAATAGATCCTTGTTTTGTTTTCGTGCAAAAGATCATATCCACGGTTCTTCTGCTGATTCTGAGACAAATTCATTAAGCCTATTCAGGATGATACAAGCAAGGACTTTGCCAGCAACCGAAAGAAGAGATATTCCTCTATGGTTGTCACATTTACACCTGTTCGATTTTCGCTTATACAATTGGACAAGCATCCTTATGAGGCACTTCTCCTTTTTCCTACACAAGGTTGAAAAGTTCACAAATTTTGCGGATCAAAAGATTTGTGCCACATTTGTATATTTCAGCTAGAATTTCATCTTCGCCGGTGGCTTTTCTATTCGAAAGCTGTTTCATTTTTTTTTTTGAGCTCGGAGGTTGAAGGATTAGTACAAACGCTTTGTAGAACAGGACTCTAAGGAAGATTGTTTATTACTTTAAGCATCAACAGACAAATCCTGATTGAGGACCGTGGAGAAGTGTTCTGCCCAGTGTTTGATAATGTGGCTTTTGTATATCAAAGGGATGTTATCTGGAGAAAATTGGTGATAGATTGCTGGAAATGGTACCAAAAACACCATCCAAGTTTTAGTAGAATGATTTGAAGTCACATCTGTCAGCAGGCTCCTGCAAAACTTTAGTCGTTGCTCTTTACCACCCTCCTTTATCTCCCTCAGTTTTGCTTGAGACTTTCCCTTGGCTAATTTAAAGGACAGTTTCTTTGATAGGCATGCTTTTTCTGTCATCGAGATCTGATGACATTTGTGCATGTTTTCAAGGAGAGATATTTATTTTCAGGATCGTTTGAATCAAACCAGTCTTGATGTTTTCGCTAAACATATCCGAGTGCTTCATTTGCCAAGTCATCCAGTATGTTTTGTAAGGCAGACCATTGCCGCTTCAACTTAGAGTCTAATGTTTCCCTGTCTTTCTGCTTTGTTATGTCTACCTTCTTTAGTGGTTTTGCTTGATTGTTTTCTAACAGGTTTCTTCAAATACATTGCGGAATGTGAGCAACCAATTTTGTGATCTGACCGATTGCTAGTGATCGCGTAAGTTTATGTCGTGGCGATCACGAACACAATATAGTCAATGAAATGGTTGTGCAATTATCTAGGATGTCTCCATGTAGTTTTGAAACTAGTTGGTTGTTTGAAAACAGTGTTGGTGATTACAAGACCGAATTCACTGCAAAGTGACAGCAGAAATACCCCATTAAAATTGATTTACCAATCTCATGTTTTCCAATGACTTTACCCAGGATATTGTGTCACATCCAACACGAGCATTGAAGTCTCCGATCGCATGAACTTTGTCACGAAATGACGTCCGCCTTAGAGGTTCCCCAAGGTTGCAGTATAACAACTAAGTAAATTGCCATGCTTATTCCTACCGATAATTAAGAGACATTAGCCTCTCAGAAATACCAACTGGAAATGATAACCCAAGATCGTTTCTGATACAAAATCCTAAGCCAGATTCTTTTTTCGCAGATTCAAGTCGTCCTATACAGAGGAAAGTGTAGCCACCTCCCACTTCTTTGTGTTGCCCTCTGTCTGAAAGTCTGATAGAGCAGCAATACTGACGTTGTTCTGTTTAAGTACTCGTGCAATAACTGTTGTTCTGCTTTCAGGGCTTTTATTATTGACCTGAAGCGTTCTTACATTGCAAAATGCTAGGAACATGTTTGTTCCATTAAGTCTTGATTTTCTGAAATTTCGGTTGCTCAATTTGGATGCCCAGCCATACGCACCTTATGACAGGGTTACGCTTGGACATGCAATTTATAGGTCAGCTTTTATTGACCCTTCCTCATAAAAGGAAAGCAGTGTCAAATAGGGCTGCTTTGTTATGAGAGGAGGCTACGAAGAGTAACAATGTCCGATTTTGTGCTGCACAACGGCCATCTACCTCTCACCAAGTGGTCAGTTGGTTGTGCGGCTCAAAGCACACTCTCTCCATCAAAACAACATAGCCCATACAAGGAGGCTGTGTGCCACGCGTTAGGTATTTGTGATGATTGCATGTTATATTATCACGGAGTTTGATCGCCACGGGACCTACCTTGGGTAGAGCATGGTGAACCTCAATATACATAAGGAGTTTTGATGTCAGAGTTGGCCGTCTCTGGTACGAGAAGTTGTGGCTATATATATATATATATATATATATATATATATAATCCTTTCTGTGGACTTGTAGATAACTTGGCGCTGCCCATCTCCTCTCCACGTTTATGGCCGACATCCCGACTTTAGCACATGGCAGAAGGCGGGTGAAGCCCAGTGTTGCCCGTTACCCATAACAATAAGTGCAGCAGATATGCAACAAACGTACTACTTCTTCCCAATGCCCCTATACACATAAGAAAACACACACAGACATATATATATATATATATATATATATATATATATATATATATAGTTGTATATTTAGGCAGCAATCCTTCGTTTATGCATGTTTCATTAAAAACGACAGACAAGGTACTACGGTTAATTTTTTTTATTTAATTGTTCTTGTGTTTGAACGAGAGCTTTCTTTTCTGGACAAAGGGTGTGTAAGAACTGTCCAAATGTTTTATATTTTCCGAGCGCTTTCGGCTATACGTTTAGCCATTATCAAGGATGATTCGATTTTTCAGCTTAATTGTGTATGTGCGTTCTGTGTATGTCATTGTGTGGGGTAGGGATGTATTTATTTTCCGAACACGGTTAGCATATTGTGGCTTTGTTCGTAGTTAATATTGTTAAGAGTTGTCTTTTTCTTTTTTATTATTAAAGCTTCCATTATTTTTAATCTTTTTTGCAGGTGGATGCAGTTAATATATTTGTATTTTCTACAGTGTTTTTTAGGAGTGGGGGTGGGGCGGTCATACTACAATATCATTGGCATTTGTATTTATTTTATTATTTTTGAAATACATCGAGATTTTCTTAAAGGGGTTTTCAAATATGATTAAGTCATATTATTTATATTCATATTTTTATTTATAAAGATCGAAAATAATATATTTATTATATTTACTTATAAACTATATATGGTATTGTAAAACTAAAGTAGTCGGATTTAATTACTCATTTATAAGCTATTTTATTTATGATCAAATAATAGATCATAATTATGCAAATGATTTTTATAATTAATTATTTTTTAAGTAAAATATGAGACAATGTCTACAAAAAACTGCTATTTCACTTCTTTGATTTAATAAATATTTATCTTTCAGAAACTTAATCATATATAACTTTTCATGTAGGCTCAAAGGGCATGGGTCATATAAAAATCTACATGTTCTCGTTTTTTTCTATTAGTTTCCATTTTGCAGTTACATAATTTTTCTTTACTATTGTTTATCTTATTTCTGGATCACTATTTCTTAGAATTTTATTATTTTTATATTTTTTTCTAAATTTTCAATACAACTATAACTTTAATTTTAGGGTATTTTAGTTAGAAATTTTGTTAAATGTGCTATTCATAGGAAAATTTTTATCAATTAAAGAAAAAAATTGTTGTCTTAACTTACTATTAACCATTTGATTGAATGGTGGTGTGTAAAAAATGATGTTTCTCTTTCTATTTCATCTCTGGTTATTTATTATCATTTTTTATATAATTAATGTCAGGGCATTTATAGCCACTATTCTTTAAAGCTTCATTATAAAATTTACTGTGTTCATAGAATATTTTTTAATTAGCAGAATTTATACCTATTCTTTTTCCAATAGATGAAGGTATATGCCGTGTCATAGATGGGGGGTGATTTGACTTCGGGCGTATAGAAAAGATTTAGTATTAAGTTTTTGTATCAGGCTGGCATATATTATTCATTAAGTCCAATATTATATTGAGGAAGTTTACCTTTTTAATATTGTATCAGTATTAATTTCAAATTGAAGTATTTAAGTATTTACATTATGCGGCCCATTGTCCACATCTTTGTCGCCATATTTGTCACAACGTTTCGGCCGTTGTACGCTCCGGCCTTCTTCAGGGGGTTGGAATTTCGAACTGAACTCTTTATTTCGATCCCTGGGGTAGACTGTTCTAGTTCCAAGTGCCATGTTTGATGGATGTCAGTTATCAGTTATCTCCTGCTAATTTTCCCTCTGAAAGTTCTCCACTGCCTTAACCGGGTATTGAACTCACACTCTTTGGGTTTGTCACTGGATCTAACCAACGCCTTTATCCACTGTGCCATGTGTCCTCAACGGCCGAAACGTTGTGACAAATATGGCGACAAAGATGAGGACAATGGTCCGCATAATGTAAATACTGTACATAATACCTCATCTCAGAAATATAGACAGACTCTGAAGTATTTAAATTCTCTATGTATTAAAATAATTATATTGTGTATATATATATATATATATATATATATATATATATATATATATGTATATATGTATATATATATGTATATATGTATATATATATATATATATATATACATATATATATATATAGAGAGAGAGAGAGGGGGGAGAGGGCTCAAAATGTAGATAGATGTGAGTGTCGCTGATTTTAGTGTGTAGTGTCGTTTGTATTTTTCTTTTTTTTTTTATCAATGTAAATGCGGGCGTCTAAAAATGTTACCGATCATGTTGACTTTTCGTGGTCGAATTTAATGGAGTTGTGTACCGTGTTTATGGTCATAAGGAATTCAGTGAGTATCTCACTGACCATGTATATGAAGAATATATCATCGATCTATCTTGCATAGAATATACAGTCGCTACCGATGAACGGATAAATATGGGTCTCCCCAAATTTGCCCAGGAATATTGTGGCATATGATGTAGCTGCCACGATACCCATGGCTCATCCTCTTACTTGTATGTTGTGTTTTCCATTGAAATTGAAAGTATTCAATGTAAGGATATGTCCTATGAGTTGTATAACTTCAGTAGGGGGGTCTTGTTTTTTTAAGTGCTTCTTTAATGGCTGGTAGTCTTTCGATGTGTTAGATGTTTGAATAAAGTGATCTTACGTCCATAGTTACTAGAGTAGCATTTTTTTATATCATTAATTTTGTTTAGTAGGTCTGTTGTGTTTCTGATGTAAGATTTTACTTCCTTAGCTATGGGCTGTATGTAATGGTCTACTTAATCGTATATTTTGGTCCTGTGACAGTTGAATGATGAAATGACCGGCCTTCCTGGGTTCGTGTTTTTGTGTATTTTGGAAAGGAGATAGAAGCGGGCAGGTGTGATGTTTTGGGATGTAATTGTTGTGCATGGTTCCTTGTCGATTTTTTTTTTGGGGGGAGGGGGTTAGGGAGAGGGTCTGTGGGTAGACTTTTGTCGGTGTTTTGTCGGCTAGCTGATTATTGGCCTCTTTTAGGTATTCTTTGATTCCCCAGATCACTGTAGTACCACATTTTTCATGTGTAATGATTAAGTCATCTCTATACGTCAGTGTATCAGGGGCCATCCGTTCCACTTCAGTGATATTGTTATGTGGCAGATTACGTACTGTAGTTTTCTTATATGTCATTTGTTATTGTTATTTCAAATGTTTGTACTGTAATGTCCATGTTTTGTGAATGTAGAGTCCTTTTCTTTTCATGTTCCCTAGTGGGATTTTAGCCGTATTCTTCTAAAGAAGGATTTCAAGTCCTTTCCCAAGGTGTCAATATCAAACCTCGGGGGACTGGGGCAAAACCTTAGTCCTTTATTTAACTTGCATGTCGAGCGAACATTCACTGTTACTAAGATTTATAAATCATCCGTACGGGACATGATTGTATTTGCAAACATGAAGTTTTTTCGTAAATGCTCGAAAGCTTGCATCATTTCCCCTATTAGGGGTGCTATACCCACTTCTGAGTGTTATGGTTGCGGGGGGTACACAGTTTTTTTAAGTTTAGTGTGTTTGCTGTTGATTGTCTATTAGGGGCTAATCTAGGTAGTCTGGAATGTTTAGTGGGGGTTATGCATTTTGTCTGAGGGCTGCTGTGTTTATGTATGTTTGTACGGCACCTTAAGGATGTCCGCGTAAGTTCGTGGTTTGTTTTGTGTGCGTATGTTCGTTTTGAGGTTCTACCTATTGTTGATGGTGGTGATGTCGTTATCTTTGGTTGTGGTGCTGATGACCGTCTTTTGCTGCATGTTGTCTGCATTGTTTTGTTTGCATTTGTTGTGTTGTAGTCGGTGCGGTTTCGGTGTGTTTTCTTTTGTGGAATAGTCGTCCATTTTTTTTTTCTGAGTGAGATCTGAGTTCTCTTTTGTTCTTCTGGCTGGAGGAAATATTCCATTCTTGTTTATCGTAGTTCCTTCATTGTTTAGTCTTTGTGAGCTTTTATAGCATTCTTTATATTAGCATATCCTCGAGTCTTTTTTTTTATTTAAACATCAAACAGTTATAATTTGTTATGTTGTTGCCGTTATAATTTCCTGGCAGAACTGTATCGTATCCTGCAGGATTTCTCTGGAGAGGTCTTGTATTTTTCGTTAACATAATGCTAAAAACGCATCATTATGGTTACCTATTGATGGTTCCAAATCAATCCGGAAATTGGTCGGTATTAGTCGATGCTTCAGGTATATCCTTATATATTCCTGGTGTGATTCATATCTGGCTAATTTGTTACTTCTTCTATTCAGACGGATGGTGAATAATTCGCTGTTTATCGGTTCTGTTGCTGTTATGTCTTCGCCCTTTGGTTCAGTCCCATGTCTGTTATCCATAATTATGTTTTGAACAATAAAAAATATATATTAAAAAATTATATTTTTTCTTTTATTATTTCAGTTAGGTTCCTCGACTAGTTTCGGCCAGCATGGCCATCATCAGAAGAAAAAATTCTTGTTAGTAGCAGTAAGATAAAGGAACGAATGACTTTCTGAAGAAAATGGACGTTATCTGTAGATTTCATTTTTATCGTTAATTTTGGTCAGTCTTTGTATTGGTCAAACGGCCCCTTGTAAATTATTTTATATATATATATATATATATATATATATATATATATATATATATATATATATATATATATATACGAAAAACAAAAAAAAACAAAACAATTTTGGCATTGTGCCCCCAGTTTATTTTATATTTTAAAGCATTAGCTTTTATTCATACTGTGTGTGTAGGTATAAGACTAAGAACATCTATTGGTATTTCCTCCTGGCCGAAATTAATTATTCTTGCGTATGAATATTTATTATGGCTAATCAAATAATGTGCTTAATTATCCACTAAAACTAACTTTTAAACTAGAAATGCGTATCCAATGAAAGAGCGCTGCCGGTGAATCAAGTGGCTGTAGATATTTCCGATGGATATTTTTTTTATAAAATCAAATACGATGACAGATTATTATGCGTGAACTCTTCCAACCCATCCTATTTGCTTTCACGGAAATGAATTAATAGTAACATCATGGCCGAATAATTGACCAGTGGTACAAGTTGTTAATGGAAAGTGAGCCACACTGTCTCGTGTTCCATAAATAACGGACCAATTGCTCGTTTGATCTTTGGTTTACTTGTTTTTCTGGCTACGAAATGGATCACCCAAATTTGGCAACATTTTCCTGTAAATGATGAGGTCTTCTGATAATCTATATTTGATGTCACTTGGGCACGATGCCGAACATTTATTTGCTGGCGAGAATATTTGAATAGAGACAGCTAGAACTGCAGTTTAATTACTGGCTCAGAAAAGACCAGCCGCTTTTAGTCACAATACAACTATCATTGTTTACAACACTAATGTCTCTCTATCCAATGCAATCGTATAATTCAAATATTTGCTCACGCCAAAATACGAAACAATTTTTTTCGTTTTAATTTAATCCATTATGTTTCTTCCATATAAAAATTCTACATTTCAATATACATCCCAAAATATAAATTAAATAAAATGTACAGGGTGTATCATAAAATAATTTTATAAATTTTATGGCCGTGTTCCCCACATAAAAACATGGACAAAAGTCCATATAAACATATGTCGGTAAATCCTCCGGTTTTGAGTTATTACGTTTAAAGTTTACGGTAAATGTCCAGTCCAAGATACGATTAAAAATACTTATTACCATAGTTTGCGGTGCCACGGATCCTATCTTAGCAATGCGACGATAAGCAGCAGCAAAAGGTGGATGGCTAATCTGCCTGTTCACGATATCCTGCCATTGTTAAACGGAACACTTCTCAGTTAATTCAGTACTCAGTTAAACGTTGAAGACCGACTAGACACATATATACACGAATGTCAAATGTATCTTGGTCTACATGGTAAACTTTCTTTAAACTCAAAAATGAAGGATTTACGGATATATGTTTTTATGGACTTTTGTCTTTGTTCAGTGTGAGGAACTTGCCCCCAAAGTTTTAAAAAGTATTTTTGATAAACCCTATATAGTAAATTAAAAGTATAACTAACAATGATTTATCTTATGGTAATAGAATTACATTCATTACTTCCAGTGAAATGGAAACCAAAAATTGTAGTGTAGTGATACTTAAAGTATAAAATACAACTAAATGAAAAAATCTGAAAATTTCATCTGTTGGTTTCCGTAGCCTCATCGATAAGATAGAAGAAAATTTCATCTGTTGGTTTCCGTAGCCTCATCGATAAGATAGAAGAAAATTTCATCTGTTGGTTTCCGTAGCCTCATCGATAAGATAGAAGAAAATTTCATCTGTTGGTTTCCGTAGCCTCATCGATAAGATAGAAGAAAATTTCATCTGTTGGTTTCCGTAGCCTCATCGATAAGATAGAAGAAAATTTCATCTGTTGGTTTCCGTAGCCTCATCGATAAGATAGAAGAAAATTTCATCTGTTGGTTTCCGTAGCCTCATCGATAAGATAGAAGGTAGCAAAAAGCAGGTTCACATAGATAGTGAATAAAAGTTAAAATATTGAATTTCGATCAGTACTGCTTATTAACAATCGGGAAATGATGATTTGAAAATTGCTATAAAAATCATCAGAAATTAAAATAAAAAAAACTGGTAACAATGTACATGCTTCATCGATAGATTGTGAATACATGTAGACAACTCTCTCGTAAAGTGTTTGTAAGCGTTCTGAAAGCAAAAGAAATATTTGTTTCAGATTGCTTCCACAACCCAGAGAACAAATCACAATAAACGTAACCAGTTAGAAAAATAACCCACTCTCCGACGAATGCGGTAGCCAAAATGCACGATTGATTGATTTTTTTTTTCCGATTCGAGAACACCAACTGTTTTTATCCGCCGAGCATTTTTTCTATTCGTCGACAACTGGAAGAGGACGCCCAATTTTTGCAATATCAAAATACTTTTATAGCGACTCCTTTGGCGGATTTGTTTTTAATTTAAATATTCCGTCTTCAGTATGTCATGAGGTATACGTGCTCACCCTTTTTCTGGTAAGTAATTTTCTTTTTCGCCATATTTTCCGTCGTAGCATACACGCAACTCGCTATCGCTTGGTTTGACGAGGTAAGTCGCCGTTTTCTTCACTATAGTGTTGAACAGAAATACGACGATATTTTTCTGACAGTTTCAAAGTACTCACTTCATATTTCCTTTCTTTTTTTCTTTAGAGTTTTTGCGTCCTGGGTATGATAATTAACTACATCCATCAGCAAGTCCACTGATCGGGAAGTTTTGAGGAGCAGGGAACGATCTATTAATTGCTGGTGTTCCCAGGTCTACCCTAAACTGGGGTTGTAGCACGGACAAATAGTTAACTCCCAAAACTGGGGTCAAAACACTATAAAAGTATAAAAAGATTTTTATATTAAAAATCCCACCAATACATTTTTGAAAAAGAAATTACCAGCAATACATTTCTGAAAAAACAAAAATATTACCAACAATACATTTGACTCTCGACAGAAATCCTCTTTACAAAAATACGTCAATGAAACCTGATCTACAAATTGATTTCTTAAGAATAAAATATTATATTCATACGAATCTATCCTAAAACTCAAGTCGGCTTTATATAACCCATTGCGGTTGATAATCCATAAAACAAATTAAGCCTAAATCTTTTTTTCTTTACTGGACTAACTCTCCAACCAGATTTTAGAAGCTAATGCTAAACAAGGACAACTACATATGCGTGTAATAAAATAATCCTTAGCTGTCTTATTTAAGCCATCATTTCTTAAGTGCCTGTCTATAAGGTTTACCTAAGAGAAAGACGAAGTCCTAATTTTAGATTAGATTTATTTTGCCGCTTTTCCAAATTTCATTTTATCTTTCCAATCTTATTACTAAAGTGCCATGTCTGTGATAAATCTTTATATAATTAACGTAAGAAAGTATGTAGATTTTTCTCTGTCCTTTTAAATAAATATTTGTGCCTGATGAGAAATTAAAATTTCGTCGATGTAATGAAAGTAAATGAATACAGTGTACAATTGTCAGGTTAAAATTCCCAATGCTAAGAACAGATATTTCTGATGTTTAGACGTCGAGATGTTATTGCCACATCCAATCTGACAGAAGCGGAATTTGCAGAATATTACATTAGGTCAAATCAGGTTTCCTTTTGTTTTGTTTTGTTTATCAACATTGTTTCAAATAAGATTATATGATTTTCTGTTATATATTTACAATGACTGTAAATAAAGTAGAATGACATCATGTTAGAACGTATCATTATCTCATTAGAATTAAAGTTTTAATTTGGCAATCAATTTTCCAGTTTTTTTAAGGGAATATATTGATCATTGATATTATCAATTTGTTTCTGCACTTTAAAAGTAATCAAAATGGTAACTATTGCAATAATAATATCGTGTGTTGGGGATTTTTTTTTATTTGTCTTCTGGTAAACACCTACTACTTAATGATTTGACAAACATGAATTGTAAAATGGAAGAGTCCATGTTGTTCTAGTAGCGAACACTGTCGCTAGCATTTCCCCTGATCATTTGATGAACGAAGATGAAGAGAAATTATCTTGTTATCTACTGAATATCTTGAAACTACAATATTTTAATAGACCTTGGCAAAGAAAACAATTCAAGAATAGAACCAACTTCAATGCCAAACTTACTGTAGATTTAAAATATTTTTTTCATAATATCTCAAAATGTTTCAATGTACAAAGTTAAGAATCGTTTAGCGGCTTTTAGAAAGTTGGTAACAGTTACTCTGGAATACAGATTGGTTATAGAATTAAGGTTTTATCTTTTGGGGGTAAAATGTCAAATTTTCATTTTCCTATTTTTCTTTGACTCACATCAAACAAAAATAAAGATTTATATTAATTTTACTATTTTTTTTCTTATGTTTTCCTTACTTTTTCTCTCTCACCTTTCATTCTTTTCTTTCGATCCGTGACATTTTTGCACCTCTCTCTCTCTCTCTCTCTCTCTCTCTCTCTCTCTCTCTCTCTTTCTCTCTCTCTCTTTCTCTTTCTCTCTTTCAGTATTTCATCGCATTAAGTTCGTCCGGTGAAATTCGCTTTTGACATCACTGAACGACTTTGTTAATTCCCACAATAAATTCTTATATTTTTCTGGAACCTCGGTTATATAATTTGATATAATTTGCAGCTCGAAATGGCTGGTAGCTTTCTTGCACGTGTTACATAATATTTTGTCTAAATAATATAATATGCCTCATGCCAAAACGCTTCCCCGGGAAAAATCTACTATTAGGTTGGTGCAAAAATAATGACGTAATAATGTCGTTTTTGACGTATTTTTTAACGGCAAAAAACGTCATTATTACGTCATTATTTTTGCACCAACTTAATATGACATTGCTAGCGCTGGGGGATTGGTGTAGGTGCTGTATTGTTATTCTAACGTGCTTTAATTTCTTTGGTTAATTTAGGTTAATCAATTATATAATCTAAACGCAGTGGCTTATAAAATATATGCCTCCACGGCGTAAAATATCCCTGTGATCGAACCAAATAAACCGGTATTGACAAAAGCCTTGACTGATCATTGCTGCATAATATTGTAGGAACATAATTGATTTGTTTAGCTTTCATTAGAATTTTCAAATGCGGTTGAGCTCAATATAAAGTCAAATTATTCGAAGAACACATTATCTATCATGAAGGTCTCAATAATTTGTCCTGACAAATTTATTTTAATTACAATGTCACTCATTCCCATTGTTTCAATAACTTACATTTTTGTTAATATTTGTAAAGGCTGAATTTGATTTCAAATTATCTTCATAAAACTTTAAAAGGAATCAAAATATTTTATATAAAAAAATATGTGAACAGTTATTTTCCTACTTCTGCGAGTAGACCGTGTCGGATTTTATTATGAAAGTTAATGTTTACGCAAAAATATTTCCAACCAAACGCTGTTGGATATCATTTTAGTATAGATTATAAATATGTCATGAATTTTGGCATATAACATCTTTTGTAAGAATTATTTAAAGATGTGAAATTTAATCATGCAACTCAAGACTGGCTAGTCATATTATAATAAGAGTATATAAATATATAGTTGTTGCTATTTTTCAATTCAGATATATATAATGATCTGAATAAATCGCAAGAAAGATTTGAGCTCTTAATAGGAAAAGATAGTATGTAATAAATTGAAGAAAACATTTCAGAATATGTTGAATGTAAATCAAAAGACAAAAAAAGAAAAGAAAAAGAAATTGCAAACAGTTCCAAGATAATTTTAATTATGGTGAATCTGTTTGCAGAAAATATTTGATAAAAATCAAAAATTAGAAAGTGGAATGATCAAAATGAAAATATTTGTATATTTACAAATGTATACTGGCTGAAAACATGCAGAATATTAAGAGTAGTGCCCTAATACATCAAATGAAACCATCACAAAAGTATTCAGCACAAAGATAATCATGATTGTTGGTCGAAAGACGTGAAAACCGTTTTCTCCAACGATACGTTTTAGTGATAAATTTCGGGCTATATTGGATGGCTAACGATTTCGGGTTATATTAGATGGCTAATGATTCAGTTTTTTCGTAGAAATAGACAAGCAACATAAAGGAGAAGAGAATGTTTTGGACTAATATTGTCGGCATTAACATTATCGGTCCTTTCAAAATCAATGGTGGCAAGAAAGCTACATACATTTTAATTCCAGGGAGATAAATTTTCTTTATGCTAAAGATTATATTCATGTAGAACAATTCTTAATGTTCCGGAAGATGAATGTTCGTTGCCAAATAATTTTCAAAAACACTAAATTTAATGAACAGTTCGAAAAATCTTCAACAGAAAGCTATCATTAAAAGAGATCTATGTGAATGGAAAACAATATTTAAATAAAGATCTGGAAAGCAATAAATACTATCGCAATTAATATTAAAGAAATAATTAAAATTAATGGAGGAATGACCGATCAGTATTAAATAATCAAGGCTATAGGAAATATAAAATAACATTTTAGTCATGTATATAGAATGTGTTTCGAGCACTGAAATCCTTTTCATTTCTTTATAAATAAAATATTTTCCCTGTGTTTCACCTGAAACCTCTAAAATGCTTTATCGATATTGAAAATAAGGATATAATATATTCTAAGCTGAATGTCTTGATATGTGTGACATAAATATAAGTACATTCTGAAAAATGTGCCAACAGAATTTGGTAAATAGCATCTTTATTGTGAAAAGTGACTTGCTTCCTGTTATCAAATTTCGTATTTGGTTATCTTAAATTCTGAATGTCCTATTTCTGAAATACACAGTTTACACTTCGGATGTTCTTTTGAAGTAGAATTTTTATAAAAGGAAATGTCTTACCTAAAAATTTTAATATTTTCAAAGCTTAATCAGTGCCATGCGCCTTTTCTGCCAAAAGATCAATTTTGTATTTTGTCAGCAAATAAAATGCTGGAATCGTTCACTTCGTCCATCACTGACATAAATAGACTTGATTGAAGATTAAGAAAGGAAGTTCGCTTATTCTTTTAAACAATCATTAACTGATATGCTTTAACACCTGAAGTTACTCTTGTAAGGTTATTTCATGTAGAACGAAACTCTGACTTTAAATGAAATTAACTACATTTGAAATGTGTTCTATATTGCGTCAGCAAATCAAAAAAACAGAAGAAAATTATTAAATATTGGGAAAATTCAATAATAAACTCCTTTTTTAGTTTCATTAGATAAGTGGTGCACAACTTTGATTTAATAATATTTATATCTCCGAAGAAAAAGTAACCAAAATATCTGTCTATATTTCTGAGATACTGTATTGTAATTATATACATTTTTACATTGTTCGGATTGTTGTCCTTATTGTCATATTCACGACGTTTCGGTCGTTGTACACTTCGGCCTTCTTCTGGTGATATAATTTGAAATTTCGAACCGAACCCTTTATTTCGTTCCACACCTTTTCCGGATATCTCAGTTTCATTTATTCCCATTAATTCAACTTTCCAAGTTGTTGTTCATCACTGCTGTGGACAGGATTTGAACTCACAACCTCTTCGAGTCAAGTCACTGGATTACTTCAACTAATGCTTTTATCCACTGGTCCATGTGCCCTTGAGACTAGTAGAGGAAATAAAGGATTGGCTTCGAAATTCCAATGTATATCACCTGATGAAGGCCGGAAAGTATAACGGCCAAAACGTAGTGAATACGACAAAGATGAGAACAGCAGTCTGAACAATCTAACTTTCTTGAACGAATTTTATTTTATAACATTAATTTTCTGAATCTTTTATCATTACTTGTTGAAAAGTAGAAACAAAAACTAGTAACAAAATTTTCAATTAGAATACGGTGGGCGATTTCAAAAAGAAAAGGAAATTGGAAATTGAAAAAGAAAAGTTAATACTTCATTGTTCTTCAAGTGTTGATGTAATAGTCGACCTCGTGAACTTTCAGTAAATCTTGGCTGAAAATTTGCGAATTTTACATGAATTTCTCATCGGCCAAGCAAATATCGACCAATGAATATTTCCTCTTTACGTGCCCTCATTCCAATATCTTTTTTTTTTTTAAATGACGTTGGACATCTATTATTTTTTGTTTGATTTATACCTACATTCCCATAAAGTCAACATTTTTTCCTGTTTGAAGACATTTTGGAATTGTGCCACCTGGAAGGAATTGCACAAATTTCTTAGTGATCACTAATATTTAAGGTTTTATCATTCCTAATAATTTGATAATTCTATAATATTACATTTACAGTAGAATACATTTTTTTAGAATATATGATGAAATAAACTATTTTAATTTAATACTTCGTGACTTGACGGCACATATAAACACCTATTCCGATTAGGTGTGCAGGTGAAGGAATTTCATGAATTCAATATCAGTTTCAGTCACGCATACATTTTTTTTCTGTGTTTGTGTGTGTGTGCGTGAATAAAGACAAAAGAAAAACGTTTCGTCTTCTGAGGGACATTGTCAAGGCAAATTTAAGAATTTTATTTTGCAATAACTATTTATTAAGAGAAGTAAAAATTTTAGCTTTTTCAGAATTTGAATATACACTCTTGTGCAAATTAATTGAAACAAAACAAATTCCGTTCTTATTTACATTTTTCGTATTTTTCCAATGAAACATGACCCGGTGCTTATGTTTATTACTTGGTATAACCATTCCACGACGTCGTTCCTTGCAGACTGATCACAGATTCTCCATTGGATTTAAAACAGGAGAGTTCCAGGAACAGTCTATAATACTTTGATTTGCTCACTGATAAAGCTTGCCAGTGTTGTTCATGCAGTGTTGCAATTTCACAGTATTTTTCAAGACCAAACAAATGTCATCATACACCCCGAAAATAGATTCCTATTACTGCACATCACTGCAAATGACATAATCAGAGTAAAAAAAAAAAAATAGAAATTGATTACACCCTGACACTTCAGTGCGTGTAAAATTGACCGTGTGGGGAAAGAAAGAAAAGTAAATCCGTTGTTTTAATTAATTTGCATATGGCTGTATTCAGGCAAAACTGAAAGTCAAATTAAATTATGGCGGATGCTAAGTGATGCAAATTAATATCTAATAAACAAAAGTGAGTAAATATTTTTTGTGATGTAATTTATATTATTTTAGTTACATTAATTTATGTATCATATTTTAAAAAGAACGTTTTGAATTTAACCATTTTTGTTTGTTTTTGTTCATTTTTAAAGTCGTATACGTTGAAAAAATCCGGCCACAAATTTATAATTTGGTGAAATTCGATAATGACATTCAAGAACTTTCCGCCATTAAGAGTTACTTTCTTTTCACACGCACACACACGTGCGTTATATATATATATATAACAAATGCACTCTGGACTACATACCCAAGAGATACATACAAGCACTGAAAACCTATCTATAAACAAAAAACATTATTATAACGGAATCCGATAAAGGGGGCGATTTGTTATTATGGACACCAACATTTAAAATGAAAAATTATAATCCCTCTCAATAATGACAACACCTACACTAAAACAATGAACTTACCAAAAATATTGAAACATATAAGTTCAATAAAACTATTGAAACTATTAAAAAATGGAAACAAATCTTGGTTTAGATTAATAGATTACCACCGCATTGTACCCACACTGTATGGCTTACCCAACACATACAAACCCGACAATACACATTAGGCTCATTGCGTCCAGAATTAACAGAAAAACTCCACAATTTAGCTAGAGACATCACTAAAATCTTCATTCATAGACACCATCATTACAGCAGACATCAAACATTCGAGTGACTTACTCCAAAGAATACAACACAAATATGATTAACTCGTATATGACTAGTTTAGACATCAAACCAATCTACAACAAAATATACTCATCACGAAATGCCTCAATATACTACTATATATTACATCAATAATAAAGATAAATAAATTAATTACCAACCACTTTTTCTTTTCTTTCAATAACATATTCTACAAACAAAAATTCGGCTTCTCCATGGGGGTCTCCTGCCAGTGGTGTTCTCGTTTGCCTCGTTCTTCATTCTTAGAATCCGCCACATTTAAACATATCAACACATCTCTACTTACCTAAGATATATTTATGACGTCCTCTTATTTTATCACCAAGATACTAACCTTTTAAACGTAATAGCGAAACTCAATAATGTTGAACCAACGCTATCATTCACATTCACACACAAACTTGAAACAAATAACTTTCTACCCTTCCTTGATATCCTATTAATACGTAACGATAATAAATTAGAATTTCAAGTTTACCGTAAACCTACTAACACAAATGACCTTATCAATTTCTGTTCAACCGGAGAATAAAATCTGGAATAATTGTAGGATTATACCTTAGAATCCTTAGGATATGTAGCCCTAAATACATTAGTGAAAAAAAGGATTACGTTGAGAACACTTGCAAACTTCTACACTACCCATGCCATTTCATCTTAAACGCAAAACAAACGATCTCACATAATCCAGAAAAGTAAACACTTCCAACAAAAATTATACAAAATTCATAATCCTACCTTCCAATGTTAGATAGTAGTTTCAGACTATTATTTTTTAGTGACAGTGTATTTTACTCAGACCTTCTGAGGCTGACCTTGGGGTCAGCTGGTAGACAAAATAGCGATGTCGATTTTGATTGGCTGAGACGAATGTGGGAATATTAGAGTTATAAATTGTTTTCAGGGAGTGACGTTTGACACGTCATACAGAGTAGACGCGGTTGTTTTTTTTGTTTTTTTGTCTCGGGGAACTTGCTCCCCAGTTGGGTGATAGGACGACCCCACTGGCTAGTTAAAAAATGTACGTGTCGACATGTTTAAAAAAGTAGTAAGTGAGAATCTTTTTTGTTGAAGTTCTCATTTTACCTTCGAACCAAAAACTAGCCATCACCCGGCCGGAAGATGACAGACAGAAGAAAACAACATATGAGTGACTGAATCAGACTGTTGCCTCAAGACTAAGGCCAGCGCGAAGGAGCTATACAACACTAACACTTCAACTAAATACGCAAATGAATCATCCCTAATATGGGGATTGATACAACCGCCACCAAAACTATCGTATATATAATCAGGAAGAAAAATAAAATAAAAAAAACAATTCGAATGCCGGTGTTCTAAAATCCAATGTCTACAGTACAATAATATGTACCTTGGATAGACTTCACGCGACCTAAAGAACCTCATTCAGGAACACAGAAGAGAATTGTGTTTAGATAAACATCAAAATTCTCTCGTCATGCAAGGCCACGGCGTAGGCCATAACTTTAATTTCACCAATGCCAGCCTTATAAAAAAATAACCCTTTAAAGAGAAAATATTACGAAAATATATTTAAAGCAAGATTACCAACTATTAATACGACTTAAAAAAAATTATATTATATCTCACCATTATTGTACAGAAAATTCCTGAATCTAACTTATCTCTTCCGAATACATAAAAATCAATATATATAAAAATATGCACGCGATATACTTTAATGAAAAATCAAACCAAACAAAATTTTTCCTGCAGTATCTCACCATCTTTTACACATTTTAGCACCCAAAATGTTTTTCTTACACTTATTTGAATATTATCTGTTACTTCAATAAACGTGACACGTATCTAACCAATAAGAACTAACAAAACACAACATACCATTAATTTGCATGTCTTTGCTTTTTATCATCTCTTATCATTTCTAACTTGATCTCTAATGAAGCTTTAATAAACCTATTAGATTAAGAACGGTTCTCTACTTGTTCTTTATCCTATCATTTTGTCGGATTCCATCCACACGATATATATATATATATATATATATATATATATATATATATATCCTTAAAATCTAAGACGCTAAAAGAATACAACAGTGGTTTCAACCATAATAGGTATCATCAGGAAGTACCTCCTTCAAGGTATTGGCTGTTGACAACCTATATATATATATATATATATATATATATATATATATATATATATATATATATATATATTTATTTAAAAATATGATTCCAACACGCTACATAAGAGGTCTCATGTTTCAAAACAAGAGCCGAAAACTTCAAAATAATATTTGAATTAACTGGAGTTAAAGTAGGCTCTGTTCCATCTTCAAGCGAAATTTTTTGGGAATGACTTATTTCTGAAGTTTACGAGTTTTAATCGTATGGTCAGAATTGAAATCAAAAATTTCCATGGTAACATCAAGGGCGGATTGTTTAGAATCGGCAGAGGTGGGGTGTTAATAATTTGTATCAGTATAGAGTTACTTTCATAGATGTCGGGTCACGGTAAGGTGGGGGTGGCTAAATTTACGACGGAGGAAGTTTTCGCATAGTCTGGCTTGAGCGTCTACGGAGATTTATTAATTTATTTTTATTTTATTCTTTTATTATATCTCTTTATGAAAGGGATTTGTGTATATGAAAAGGCCGTAACTTTTGTTATTTGACGACTTCATTAAGGGTTATCAATTTTTGTGGGTAATTAAAACTATGTATATATGGGCTATGGATTTTAAAATTTATATGCGTGTTTTAGGCTAGTTATTCAGAGCGTAAGTTCGGTTGTGTCGGCAGAAAACCGTTAATTTTTGCCGGTTGTTTAATAGGTTTTTATGATGATATAGTGCATTGGTACGGAGAACCCTAACAATAATATGATATTGGGTCCACGAAAAATGCCTTTAAAACCAGATTTTATTGTTTAGGAGCTTAATAATGTGTAGTTTCTCATGGAGGCACAAAGGGCATGGGTCATCCCAAGTTTTGCAAGTTCTAGTTCTGTTAATGATTTTCCATTTTACTTTAGGTGTCCTATTTTTTTCTTTCAGGTGCCAAAAATATTTAGATAGAGAGGTCTGATGTCTAAAGTTTATGTTGTTGAAGGAGCATTTATGCTGCCTCCATCTATAAATATAAAGTTTAAATGGGAATTTCGATTAGTTTGGTTGTTTTTAAACTTTCAGACTTGAAGTCTAAACCATTAGGCCGATTTTAATGAAACTTGATAAGTCTATGCAACTTACTGTCACGCTTATTATACCCTATATTGATTTTCGTTTCTTTCGAAACTGGGACCCCCAGAGTGCCCCAAAGGGACCCCAAAAATTCAAATTGCTTCGATATTGATGAAATTTTGCATGTTTGATACGCTCTGACAATGAGATAGAAATCGATTGTCAACTTTTTAAAAATGCATGAGGAGGCCCTCAAGATGACCCTATAAACCCCTTGATGCCTCAATTGCTTTTCAAGTGTATTTTGTAGCAGTATTCTCCAATTTCAATGAAAATTTTAGTACATATTGAGATTATATCGAATAACTGAAGTAATCACTTGGAATTCACTGAAAATAAACACTGGGACCCCCATGAGTAAGGGGACCAGCAGGGAACACAGAAATTTTCAATTACGTCTATAGGCTTGGCCATAAAGTCGATTAATAGAAAACTTTTAAAAAATGTGCTTTATTATTTCAATTACTATTAATCTTAAATCTGTCCTTTGGCTTGAAATTTGGGACCCCTAGAGTGAACCAAAGGGACCGTCAAATTTTCAAATTGCTTGGATTTCGACGGAATTTTACATGTATGTTACAATCTTTAAAAGAATCAAAAACTATTATCAAATTTTGAAAACTACATAAGGAACCCCCAAAATGACCCATTAACACCTTGCTGCCCCATTAGTTTTTCAATTGTAGATGAACATTTGCACATAATTTGTGTTTAGATCAATCAACTCAAAATCAAAACTGACAACCCATGTGTCATAAATACATTATGAAAAACATCATTTTTTTCCATGGATTTCCCGTTTTGGTACTGAAATAGTTTTGTTTGCATTAACTTGACGGCAAAAAATATTTTTTCTTAAGAAAAGTGTGCACCGATGAGAGAAGTGCACGTAGGTATAAGACGCGTGTGCGAGATCGATCGAGATGTGTAGTGTGTACAATTGATTTTGCTCCACATGCAATGATCGATCGAGTTATGTAGTGCGTACTATCGATTTTTCTTAACGTTTAGTGTTCATTAGAGCTATGTGATGAAATAAATGCAAAAAAACTCATTCGCATGAAAGTTGTCATCCAGAAAAAGGTATGCTGCCTTCATGCGTGTATATTTTGAATTTTTGATACTTTAAATTTAAATTTATGAAAATCATATTAAAATGTTTAAGCGTAATACCAATTTTTCATTATTTATTTATCATCTTCTAATCAGCGTTTAAATAATGCTTACTAACTCATATATTTGGAAACTTGACACCTAAAATTTTGACAGTTTTATTCAGAAAAATGCACTTATAATAATGTAAAAACCCTCTTTCGATTCATTTATAATTATGCTAAATTTAGTGTGTACGTTTTAACGTTTAGAGTGAGTATGTTTCTAGCTGCACGTAAATTTTTATTTTTATCACTAGAAAGTTTTTTGGTAGTCTATTTTTAGGCAAATCCTAACTTTACGAGCTCGCTTATAATTGTTTACCACGTTCCCGTGGTCTCCCTTATAAACTTGCATTTAATTTATTGCGGCTATATTTCCATTAATGTGTATAATATTCTTGCTTTTTAATTGATTTCTTCATTGTTATTCAAAAAAGCTTAGCCAAACCCCTCCAACTACAGCCTGACAGTAATGCCAAGAAAGCGAAATCCTTCACTTGGACGTGCTACTACTACATTCAAATGCATGAAAGCACGGCGAAGAAACGCTTCGCAACAAGAAACTCAAATTAGACTGACAAAAAATGCTATTCGTACAGCTAATGCAAGGTCAGCAGAAACTAATGAACAACGGTTAACTACACGAGGAAGAACGCTGCCAGAACGATTGTTACTCGAGCTGTCGATACTGAAGGGCAAAGTACAATTCTATACAGTCTTTGTGAACACTGGTTTTCCGCCTTGGCACGGCTGCTAGGAGAAGTCTGTTGAATTTCTTCTCCTTCCAATGCATGTTGTTCATTCGATGTATTTTGAGCAAAAGCTGTCAACAAAGCATTTCTCCTCAACAATATTCGAAGATCGATTGTGATTAATGTACTCTTCATTTGCTGACAAATTTTTTGTATCTTCTGTGCTTCTGTAAAAATAACTTTCTCTTGTTATAAATGTTTTCACACTTCATGTCATTAGAATTTTTCGCCATATAGATAAGAGACACTAAAGAAAAATCTTGAAAAGTAGTGATCTTTTTTTAATAAACCCACGCAACTACGTGTAATGCTGCTAGTATATATATATATATATATATATATATATATATATATATATATATATATATATATATATAGTGAGCACTTAGAAAGAGGAAGAGTATGAGGAAAATTATTATAATCTACCTATCTCATAATACTCCAACATAAACTTTCTCAAGTGTCTGCATTTTACAATTATTTTCAATCTTTCTTTAAGCAATTCAATGTTATCAGTATGAGTTGCAATGGCCAGTTTCTCTTCTTGACATGAATTGCAAGATGCACTATGTACTTTTTGTATCCGTACTCGTCGTAGAAGCCCTCCATTTGATATTAGGACTTTTACTGTATTTTTCTTTAAACTTCCGATAATGGTCTGCGAGCCTTGTCTTGAATCGTTAGTGTTGGGCCCTAAACGAGGAAGTGGCCCTTTGTACAACCAGTATATTTCTTATCGCTCTCTACATTAGCGCAGTACACCACCCTTCGCTTACAACAAGCTCCATTTAAAGCACAATTTTCTTTATTTCTGCAATTGCAGTTGTATTTCCACCTCCTTGTTCTTCTGCCTCTGCATAATTTCGTCTATTAAGACCTTTAATTATATTACTAACGTTGCTAGTGCAAACGTAGCTCATTTTTATTGTGTTTCTGTTAAATAATTTCCTTAACCTCTGTTTTCTTAAAAGAGTGAAGGGCATTTTTCTGTTATTTGTCTTTACGTGGATGTTAAATGGTGGATTGAAGCAAAAAATGTTACGTCTTCTTTTGTTATTGTTATGCGTTGGATTTTGTTGGTTTACAAATTCCAAATCAACTTTGTGTCTTTCCTCCCACAATGCACTTTCACATATCTTTTTCTTTGTATTAAATATTTCTTCATTAGAAGTATTTGTACATAATCTTTTTTATTTACATTAGTCGGATTATTATCCTCATCTTTGTCGCTATATTTATTACAACATTTCGGCCGTTGTACAGCTTCGGTCTTCTTCAGGTGGTTAAAATGTCGAACTGAACCATTTATTTCGCTCCCTGGGGTAGACTGTTCTAGTTCCACGTGCCATGTTTAATGGGTGTCAGTTATCAGTTATCTCCTGTTAATTTCCCTCTACAAGTTCTCCCCTACCTTAACCGGGTATTGAACTCACAATGTTTGGGTCCTGTCCGTGGATCTAACTAACGCCTTTATCCACTGTGTCATGTATTAGAGAAAATAGTCTGAATAAAGTAAATAGTGTACATAATACCCCATCTCAGTAATATAGACAGATTTGAATCCCAAATAGGATTTGTTTTATAACATTTTCCGGGTGGTTGAATGGTGACATATTTTAAAGTCGCGTTGGGCTTTACAAACGGTGAAACCGCGTTATTAATTAGGTTAAGTTCACAGTACAAAAATTGGACGACTTTCTTATTAACTTCTACTGTAATGTCAAATTCCAGACTTTTAAATAATTTAAATAACTTTCTGATTTTGTCTTTCTTTTGTCTGTTATTCGTTAACACTATCAGTCCTCTATCCCAGTATAAACCATAATAGTCAATGTGCACAATTTCGTTAATTTTACTCAGTAAGATGTCAATTTGATCCGAACCCCGCACCATCGTATGATCCTTGTGGGACGTCAAAGTTACCATCTTTGGAATCTTTAATTCACGTTTCGCCTTTGAAAAACAGTACTGACTTGAAACAATGAAGAATTACATCTATATCTTCTGGTTTTAAATTAACTTACTCTTACGCAAAGGTCAAAGCTTTCAACAGATTTTTTTTTTTTTTTTTGTAATAGAAAGATAAAAATCTTTAATATTCTTGGCTTTTGACAGATTGGTTTCGTTCTGATATTAGCCAGCTGGCAGACAATTTTCATCACATGGATTTTATGAAGTATTCAGTGTGAAGAGAAATTCTTAGTTTTCTACTATTACTAAACTTCCATTGTAATACTTCATAAAATCCATGTGATGAAAATTGTCTGCCAACTGGCTAATATCAGAACGAAACCAATCTGTCAAAAGCAAAATAGACAACAGAATTACACCGGCCATTACTTTCTTGTCTTCCCTGCATGTAACAAAACCATACAATTTAACTAAAAATAAATATCTGCAAGATATTATCAGTCACATGAACAGAGGTTTTTATCATCTGCAATACACATATTCAATTATTAGGATTTTAAGTAACTTATTTATTCCACAATGACAAAAGAGACACAAATGACTAAAGTTGGTTTCTATAAAGATAAAAATGTCGGTACGTCATACGTTCGCTGTCTAATGATGCAAAAACCATTTTACATAAGTTATTTTTGACACGCTTTCCTTCTAATTTTACTTCAGTTAGTAGTGAATATTATTCACACAGATTGAATATTATACAATGAATATTCAAGCTCAAAATTCAATTACTTCTTACGTTAGTCTGGCTGATACCAATAAAACTACCCTCCCCATAGTACAATGAGGAGGTCCTTCCTGTGAGACAGTCTACCAGAGATCATGTACTCTTCACATATGTCATGAAAGAGGAGACTATTGATCATAGTCAAAGTAATAAACACTGTAATATTGTATATCATCGGAATATACAGTGATGCAACCAAGTGCGCCACATTAATGACAATGATAGCTGTGTTCTTTGCCTCGACTGTCTGCACGGTCATTGCAGATGTCTTAAAATTATGTTAGCTGAATTTTCGTAATTTAAGCACTTATTCAAACAATAGTTATCGTTTTTTCATATACCACATATTTAAATAGTATAATTTATAATATTTGATAGATTGAAAATCTAACAACTTCATAAAGATAAAAGACAAAAGTCGAAATGAATAAACAGTTATATTTAACATTTTAATTTCTAAAAGTTCAATTTAAAAATATTAGATAAAAATCACTAATTTCGGTAAAACACAAGCCGGTATGTGCGTGCTGTGTATTTGATCATTATGCAATATAACTTGTGACAGTCGGGAGGGATATTAGAGACAAGCTCCAACTGTCTATAAAATCCTTCCATGGTATGCATTTCAAATAGTCTCTGATAACAGTTGGACTTCAAGCGAAGGCGGGCAACTGGCGCCTTATAACCAGCTGCGCTGGGTGTATGTCGCCCAGGAAGTCTAGAGGGAGGAAAACCCTGATTTTAAATATCCGCTGCTTTGCGGTCATATCCAAACACGGAAAACGCTAAATAGCAAATCCAGAGTAGAGACCCGAAGCCGGGTTAATTGTTAAATAATTGTTAACTGTCAGGCAAATACTGCAGCACAGCTGGCCCTAAATATAATATCCTTTATTAATTTGGATTTTGTCGGTACGGATGAAAGGAGGGGCCATGTCATCTGGGCAGCTTCCATATAACCATCGAACAGGCCTGCGCCCTGGGGAAGTCACACTAGTTTTAATACCAAAAAACTGCATTTTTTTTTTACTAATCAGGACGACGCCACCTTTAATTCGCACATAGTCAGAATACAACAAATCGAATGTATTAGGTTGGTGCAAAAATAATTTCGTTTTCTCACATAGTAACATATGTTAGAAAACGAAATTATTTTTGCACCAACCTAATAATTCCATAATTCTGAAACGAACCAAGTGTTATATAACAACATAATACGAGTCCCATTTCAATTTTCACGATGAAGGTGAGTGGTAGAATTCTTATTCTTAAGGAGGTCCAAAGCGAATACTTTGAATATAACAATCACGCAATTTCTAAAATGTTATATCATAACGATATGGTTTCTTTTTATGATTCTGTTTCTTTTATTATTTTAATTCTTTATGCTCTACTAGTAAGGTCATGGCTATTTATAAGGCTTCCTGCTTATTATTCATGTTTGGATATGTTCGAAATCATTTTTGTGAGTCAGAAATTTGAATCTCTGAGGTATGATTTCCTCTGTAACGCCCTGTCTTTAATCTCTTACAGATAGCTCTGAGAAGACTCGTACATAAAGCTGATTTAAAGGAGACAGTAAAATGAAGTTTGGGCTTTTAAGTAATTGGCGGTTAAACAGGATTAAAACTTTCGTTTCAGATATATACAATGTTGACATTTGCCAGCCATTCTTACATCTATTTAATTTCCATCTATATACCAACTTATTTCATAAGGTTTTTCTTAGGACTTTGTTTTTCACAAAATTATACGTTGTCAACGCAACATTTTATAAAACATTTTTTACTCAGTTCCATTCTATTTTAATTAAATTTATTTATTCATAATTTTTTTCAGAATAAATGTTTTCTTGCTAAACTCTTTTAGCATTGCTTGATTATTAATAAAATAATAATACATATCATTCGTTTTGAAAGTAATTTTAATTGGATTTATTTAGCTATTCTTGTGTTAGATATAGAAGCTTAAAGTTATTATCTTCGTTTTCCGTCTTTCTTTTTCATTCTCCTTAAATAAAAGTTCTCTTTTAGTTTTCAGCACCTCGGTGTGAAATCATGATTACTAAATCTACTTTTTTTTTAACATTAGTACTGAGCTTGATCCTATAAAAAATTAAACCTAATTTTTCTGTTTTCTTCATAAGGATGGGATTCTTTTGTATCTTGTGCAATTGATAACGGCACCGAAAGTAGAATCTGTAATCCGAATTCAGATTCCAACCTATTATTGCATTCACGTTTGCATGAATTACCGTGAATAATCACCTTAGGTAAATGTTGAATAGAAGATTTGACCCTGCCCTCTAAGCTTAGATAGCAGCCGGTTTAAGAGAAGGAAAATAAGTTCTAAATTATGTAGAAGGCAATGAGAAACTACTCTGCTATCTTCCCCAAAATGTATAACAATTTACAGATAAGACCACGGAATCTATGCAGAGTCATAACATTAAAAATAATCTTGTTCATCCCTATCTTTTCCCTTCAGAAATGTCTTCTGCTCTATTTATTTTTACTTTTCTATTCAATCATTTTTCTTTTGTGTTCATCTGTATTTTCGTTTTATTTTCTTCCTGCTAAATGTAATGAAAAAAATTCTTTGACACACAACGAAAGGGACAGTTTTTGCAGTTGATATTCTTGGCTCGCTCGACAATCAAAGATCATAAAATTTGGCACTTTGTATCAGAAGATCTATAAGCACGCATGCATAATGTTCACTTGGCTAGCTGAACATTTTCCATTGAGGTTCTTTTAGAATTCCCCTTCTTTTATTCATAGCGGCAGGGTTCTTCGATTTTTCTGGAAAATATCGAAGAGACGGCCACTGACGAAGAAAAAGTGGCCGGGAGAGTATAAAAAAAATGAAGAGGCACAAGTTATAAAGGAAGAAAGAAAACGAAGAAAAGAAAATGATATGGAGGAGCATAAAATTAATACAGACAAGCAAATCTAAGTCGATTACTCAAAAATAAAGGATAGAATATTTTTTTTAAGTGAGTAGGAGGAGATACTGGGTCACGTTGTTCTCAAATATGCCACAATAACAATTTCCTTCAAGTTGAACCGACATGTTCCATGACACAACAAAATTTCCAAGTGGCAGATAGACTGATATACAGACAGTAAGAAGTCACTTCAGATTATTCTAGTAAAATATTGTCCGAAATGTAAAAAAGAATCATTTGTGGGAGAGGTGTTATGAATAAGAAGTAGATGGAGAAGAAGGGAAAAAAAAAACGATGTCAAACAAAGATAAGGAAGAAAAATATAAATAACAATGAATTTTGAACAAAAGTAGAAATGAAAAAAAGATTTTTTAAAAATTAGCTTGAAATAGAAATGACAGTGAAAGAGAATGGGAAAGTGAAAATATGTAATGTAAATAGAGGAACAAATAAAAAACGAATGAGGAATTAGGTTTTAATCAATAGAAGGTGTTTGATAAAAACTGTGAAAAGCACAAGAATAGAACTCTGAAGAAGAATTATTTAGCGCAATTTTTCTACTGCAAAACTTCTGAATGATTATTCTATTTAATGTGTGCATTCGATATGGTGAAAATGAATTCTGTCCAAGGGCGTGACCTCCTTTTGGTGATATGGCAAATTTATTCGTTGAAGGCAGCGGAGCATGACACTTTATTAAATCATGCATGCTTATCGTGATTCCTTTTCTGACATATTTGGCAAAATGAAGGATGAAAAAAAAAAAAAAAAGAGCTAAAAAAAATAGAGGAAATTCTTTAAAAAATAGTGAGAATATTCCCATCGTAACTTTTCTTTTTAAATAATTTCATGAAAACTCAGCAGAACGGAATATTTTCAATTTTCATGGGTTATTTCCCTTGTGAAATTATAACTATTTGAAGAATGAAGTGGTTTAAAGTTATCTGTTTATAAATTGTATCATCTTTGCACTAATAACTAATATTGTCAAAAATTAGCATGATACTTGTGCCTCTATTGATCATTCTGTGGGAATAGCAACTATGTTGCATAGAAACAATAAAAAAAATTCAAATCAGTGTATACCAGTAAATATGCATAAATTATGTATGTATTTTCAACAATCTCCTTTGTTCATACACTTAATTAATACTTTATATCGAACATTATTATACACTGAAAGCCTTTATCTACAGAAGCATTAAATTAAAATAATTGAATATCAATTTCTAAAAATAAGTATACAACTAATATCTACGATTTCAAGCTAATACAATTTGTGTCGTACTTTTCTAAATCGGGTAACAAAGTTATTTACGATAATTCTGTTGCATGGTCAAAAGAAGTGAAAAATATAAGACTCAAAAAATAGTCAGAAATAAAAAGAAGAAAGGTAGAAAGTAAGGATTGGCATAGAAAATATTGTCTATTGTGAACCCTTAGAAATTCAACATGTTTATAAGGAATACAGAAAGCTCTACATTTAGAAACCACTATCAAATAGAAAAATAATGTGATACATTTTTTATATATTGGTGTTTATGACCTTCATTAATTGCAAAGCGGTACTGTGTTATATATATATATATATAAGAAAATGTTACGTAACAATCTTCCATACCCATTCCTAATTCAGCTTTCTTTTGTACCAACCTAAACTCAGTAAACTTCAATTCAATACACGAATCTGGTCGACATCAGAATATTTGATCGTGTGGAGATATTTTAATGCGTGCCGCCGTCCAGTCTAATAGATTATTCCCACTAATTCAATTTTTTTCCTAATCTACAAGGTAGTTCATAATCTGCCAGAAATGTTTTTGATATATTTCTTTTAAAAGTGATTACGTAATTATAAATGTTTCTGAGAAATAATCTATGGCTACGTTTTTCAACCTCTTTATCCTTGAAGTAGTTTGTCACAGAGAACGTCTGCATAAAAATTATTATATACCATTTTTAATAACGTTTGTTTGTATTTTAGTCTATGTGGTAAACATATATGGACACCGTTCATGCATCCTGTACTCAAGCGAGTAACACAATAAGACACGAATCCGCCACGTACAGCTCCTGTCCACTAACCAGTTAAGGCAGTCTCACACTGACGCTATATAAACATATAATTTTAAATATTAGGTTGGTGCAAAAATAATATCGTTTTTTGACGTTAAAAAATACGTCAAAAAACGATATTATTTTTGCACCAACCTAATAATAACAGGAATCTTTTATTATAATAACTATGGATTTTCCAACAATGTATTGTACATGTATAGCACAATTACGAATATAAAATTAAACAACAGTTAGTAAAAATGCATTAGCCTACGTATCACTGTTTCTGAAATGTATCTAGGCAAGAAAAAACATGTTTCAAAATTACAGACTGACGAATTAAATTTGTGATCAATTAATGAAACTTCTCCCTTTATTATAAACAGGCATAAATATGCACAAAAATTCAAACATTTTGTAATCAGATTCTAGTCCTTTTGTTTTAATTCATGAGCAGGGAATTATTTCATAATTTATTCTTTCAGATATTGTTTCTCCTACAGGTTCGGCCAAATCAACTGAGGCACAGCGCATTAAAATGAAAATTGTGATATTAAATCTAACAAATTTAAGAGGAAATAAATCAAACACTATTTCTATTTTGACTATAATACGTTAATTGATAAATAAGAGTTTAGACTTATCTTCCGACTTCATTTTCTAAGATACGTTGTTCGTCAGTTAAATCTATCTCGTTAAAGCTAAAATACATTTATCTGAATATCTGCGAAATTTGAAATTGGAAGAAATCTTTTGAACTTTAATTTATATATTAGCCTAGAAGCTGCCAATCGGGTGGACTTTAGGCTAGCTCCTGTGGAGTGCTTTTGGTCCTTCGGCTTTTTACCTTCAGTGTCCTATGTATGCAAATCTTATAAGAATTTAGATATAATCAAATTATTTTATCGTTATTCGACACCTTAATTCGGCATAATCCTTCTTCATATACGCAACCGATCTTTGTAGTTTGTTTCCATTTATTTTGCGAGCAATGTTTTTTTCTTTTAAAACCACCATTCTTTATGATCCGTTTACTCTTAAAAGACATTAGGGAACCTGGACTATGTAATATTTCGAATACAGCACATTACGCGTGCTAGAAAAAGAAAAAAAAACATATGAGCAATGTACCGAGCCCCGTTTAAGTTTTAATTACGGTTTGATTAGACGATATCAATTGCAATGAAAAGCGAAAATTAAACCTTTAATAAAGAATTGTTTTTTAAAACATTTAACTCTGTTCGATATTTAAATTTAAATTTAAATGAGTTATTCATTTAATTTTTAATGGCGTGTATCTAGAGTAGTTACTTGAGGTTGTTTATGATTCGCCGAAATCAAAAAACGGATGACGGACACACGTACACTGCGCTTTATTTATATAGATAGATAGAAGATTAACTATTACTGCTATATTTTTTATTACTGAAAAGTTTTCAAAAATATGCCGACTTTTAAAATTGTTAAACTCCGAGAGTTTACTGATCGACGTGTTTTATTAGGCATTAAGCATGTTTGTTATTATATAATCTGTTGAGATTTACTAAGAATTAAACGTTTAGCGAGAAATGTTTTAGGTCCTTAAATATATGAAATGAGCCTTGTTCAATTGAATTTACATTTAGCAAATAGAAACAATATTAATATTTTATGTTTTACATAATTTATTGATAAATGCCCCAGGTTTCAAAGAAAAAACACCAAAAATGTTTATCTGTGAGAAGGGGGCCATCACATATAGAAATTACCTCTGCCCTATAAATATAATGATCTAGTGTGCAGCAAGTTTTCAATATTATTAGGAGGCCGAAAATCTAGTCATAAACGCAAATTATCTCAATATGTCAAGAGAAATATTCATTGAGACGATTTTATGGCATCAGCTAAATATATTTTGAATGCAATTAAATGTCTTTAATGAGGGATAAAATTTATTGCTGGTCATTTTGCTTTAAAATGTATTTTTGGTAATTTTACTATATATTTTTGATAAGTATTTTTTATATATAAAATGTATTGTTGGTATTTTTACTATAAAAAATTATTTTTATATTTTCATAGTGTTTTTTTTTAAGAGTTCACTATTTGCTCATACGTTGGACCTTAACAGGTGCTACCACCTCGGGTCAGAATGGACCTGGTAACAACAGCCATTAAGTGGTAGCTCCATGCTCCACAAAACCTCCAATCTCCTGATTAGAGGCCTTGCTGCCGAATGTAGTTTATCGTCATATCCAAGAGGAAAAAAAAAAAAAACAAACAAATTCAAAATTACTTGAATTTGAAAAATATCATGAAGGTAGATACTATCAAAGGTTGTCTATGAAAAGATTTGTTCGCATTTCAGCATGAAAACCTAAGCTGACGGAAAAATAAATAAAATGAAAAATATTTGATGCTCTTTAAAACAGAAATACGAAGTCACAGACTGAAAAATTTTAGACAAATGTCTAAATTAACTTTTTCCAAGTCCAGGATTATGTTAACCTCTCCCCACGAACTAATTTATGATTTAGCAATAATTACAGTAATGACGATAATTAAAGTACAGTAAGAAAATGTGTAACCCTTATAGAAATTCAAACGAACTATGCTAACAGAAATAAATGGAAATTTGTAAAACTTTCAACAGAGTTGTTCGTACTTCTAAAGTCGACCATATATTACTTAAAAAAACGATTATCGTATATTTCGGAAAATGGCTAAGCCACAATTTTTGACGTGGATATTTAGGAAACATTGTCGGAATGTACTAATGATAAAGATGAAAGTAAATGTCTAGAGAGTAATTATAATTTTTAGATCACGAAGACTATTACAATATACTGATCATTGTGATGATTCTGAATTCGTCAAAACCGAAAGATTATGTCTGTTTTTTTTTAAATTGTATTCACAGTATTTGCTAACCAAAATTTAGATTTTTGTTAAAATTTCTATTACAAAATATATATTCCAAACATATAGAAAAATTAGATTAATATTTAATTTAACCACTACACCTATTTACATTGGGTATTGAATGTATAATCACCATTTTAAGTTAGATAATTTGTAATGCACTTGACACTATATGATCTTTATATTTGCTCGAGATAGTAAACTTGCAATAAAAGTTCAGTCGGTCATTTAATTATCAATAAATGAAGAGAACATTTTCTTTTTGACATTTACTTAATGAATTCACTATTATTTTCTTTGTTTCTTTTCTAGGTAAGTCAGAAGTTTTGGATTTTAACGTCAAACCAGACCTAGTGTCTTTATTATACTGCGGGGAAAATAATAACCTTACTTGGATTCTACATTTACGTTGGGTGATTACAACAGACGATCTGTAAGTATATCTTAATTACTTGAATTGTATAAAATGATTTTATATTTATGTAATCTGACGATATAAAAGCGAGTTCTCAATGTGCGTGTCTTTTTATAAGAATATCAAATACGTCTTAAATGCTTCTCGACAATAATCGTTTTAATCAGTATTATTTCACGGAAAATAATAGTGTAGATATTCACCAACATACAATATTCTGTAGAGCATTCGTTTGCCAAAATAAGTAACATGAATCAATTGAAAAATCCATTTATCAGCCAGAACAGAGTCAAGTGGCATTAATGAAACAGAACTGTACTTATTAAACTTAGTCTGAGAGAAGAAAAGCGTTGATTTCCGGCTTTGCGTTCTTTAAGACGCTTGTTGATTTTTTCCTCTGACGTGAAATGATGAATGCAAATAGGCGTCACTGCTCTAAACAGGATAATTACTGGACACTGCATTTAATATTCGTTATAATCATTTTACGTCTTCATATGTTAGTCTCTACATCATTTAATAGAAGTGAGTTTTTTCATCACTAGCTTGATTAGTTAAATTCGCTCTAAAATGACTGTGATGCAGTATTCACACTGTCATATGCATCGTGAGATATTCAAGCAAGGCTTAAATGACCAGAGACTGATTAAAGATCAGGATATGTAGTTTCGGTGTTTTTAATATATGGCGCTTATCGGAGTCTTTAACTTAGGCAAGTAAAATGTTCTTTGAGAACATATTAAAAGTTTCAACTCTCGTAAAATTCATTACAGTCTTTGTTTCTTAAGTTTTGAGAGAGATCTACATGAAACTAAGCAGATCTCAAGAGAAAGAAAAAATGTTTCGGAAAAAATATTCTGATACGTTATGTAATATCTAATGTTTCATATGGCAGCGAATTTTAGACAATCAACTCACAGATCAAGAATCTTCAATTGACAGTGTTGTGAATCTACCGATGAATGCTGTAAACACTGTTTACAATACATTTGTCTAACGATAAACTCTTAAGGAAAATGGGAACTTTTTTTTTGCTCAATTCACCCCAAGAAGGTAATAATGCCACTAAGACGCAAGGGGGTTACTGGGAACGAAATGGAATTAAAAGACTTTAGAAGGAACCGGGAATACAATTTTAAACAGGAAACGAGTGACATACCTTGACTCTTGTTCAAAAGAATCAGGAGGAGTGGCAACCGGCAGATAGTAAGAATCGTAAAGATACTGGTGAAGTTTCTGGGATACATGAGAAAAGAGGGACTACAGAATGTAACACGCACAAGACAATACAAAAAGAGAGCGAGGAGAAACAGTAAATAATCAAGTGAACGATTTTTTGAACGAACGATACGGACAAAATGGAATTAAAAGGTTCTAAAGTTATTTTGAGTAACAAAAATCTGAAGGAGAATGTTTTAATCTAAAATACGAAATTAAAAAGTAATTTTTCTCAGTGTTAATACAATCAAAACCATCCTTATTGATTCTTATGAAACTGTTTCTGGAGATTCCGTCTAATATTCAGAAATCAGAAAACACATTTATTTAAGTTCACAATAACTGACTTACGTCGCTAATCAATGAATCGGTTCAGTCAAAGATCTTAATTATATATTATATCAATAATCTTAGCAAAGCTTTCACCAATAGTCATTAAACGGATTTGACAAACGAATGCAAATGGAGAGGAGTAGATGGGCTAACATAGCAGAAGTTGTCCCAAGTGTCACTTACGCATCCCGACAATTACCATTCCTCCCAGACTTTTGAAAAATAGTAGAGGTTTAGCTCATGTTTCCTGTTTAGAATTGGGTTTACGGTTCCTTAAAATTATTTCGCTCCCAGTAACCACCTTGCATTTTAGTGGCATTATTGCCTTGCTTGAAATGAATTGATTAAAAAATGGTTAACATGCTTCGCGTTCTTAATTCTTGATGTATCGTTTATCTTTCATCGTCTTGCCTGCATCAAGCCATTTCCCAGCTTTCGGTCAACACCTACGCGATCAAAAATTGAAATACAACGCGGGAAGATCCTTGACTAGTAGATGGAAATCCCGGGCTGGAGTCGCTTTGTATGTTTGCATAATATTATAGAAATAATATTAAACTGATATAACCGCTGCCCGACAATATTCAAAAGAAATAGAAATCACGTTCTTAAATTGGTAATCCTTTTAACATTAAGAAATATAAAATTGTCTACTTTAAAAAAATCTGTTAGAATATCATTGATTGCCGTCAGAATTACTTTGAAGACATTCATTTCAAAACGAATATAATATATATTATTGGGTAAATAGTAATCTGTATACTTGGGAACTGGACACTTCTGGTCGAGTAGATATCGACACAAAACATACGGCCAACCAAAGCAAGAGGTAATTGTGTTTAGTTATCATTCACTGGAGTGAAAATGAACAAATGGA
Organism: Acanthosepion lycidas; assembly: GCA_963932145.1. Taxonomy (NCBI): domain Eukaryota; kingdom Metazoa; phylum Mollusca; class Cephalopoda; order Sepiida; family Sepiidae; genus Acanthosepion; species Acanthosepion lycidas. The sequence goes on along the minus strand of OZ010607.1, from coordinate 60,849,166 downwards.
ATTATTCCTCTATAGTTTTGATCGTTGCACTCGATAGCTCTTCGAGAACTTTGATTAAATTCCTTGGGATTGATAGAGAGATTCATTTATTATAAAAATAATCATTTAAAGCACGAGCAGTTCGAGTATAGAGATTTCAAGCAGAAAATAAACCAGATTTGATTCAAAACTAGCGGAGACATCTTTCATGCCTTCTTGGGACATTTACTTTTGTTGGCTGGTATTTACACAGAAACACTCAGAATAGTCTTCTCCATATAACAACTATCTTAATATTCAAGCTTATTGTACATCTAAATATATATAACTTGTATAGATATCATGATTAATTAAAGTCATTAACCTTCTAACTAATTATCACTATACCAAATGTATATTTTGTTTTCACGATCAACTTAACAAACCACGTGGGTAGAACAATCGTAACAATTTTCAGTATTCTAGCAAAGTCATATTAAGCATTAATACAAGCAAAAAAAATTGTCTATAAATTATATTACCTAATATATGCTGCGTAGATAATCGCAATTTTGATTTATAAAAGATTTAAATTAAAGAAATTAGCTCCATCAGCAGAGACTATGCGATAATTATTGGAGTAGCAGATTGAAATTCGTTTGACGTATTACTCCAAAGTAATTTTACATCGTATGCTTTTTAAAAAGTATAACTAATAATATTAAATAGCAAGCCAATGTTAGATTGTTCTATTTTTCCTAAAATCTTTCTATCTTTCCCTTTCTCTCAAATTCATGTAATCCACTAAATATAACACAGTAATAAGAAATAATGACAATAAAAAAAACATTAATTGCATAAAATTACTTTGTTTACGCTTCGGATATGAAAACGAGTGTAGCAGATGTCGCCTTCAAAATGGTTGCAACGAGATTGCACGTTTCCTAAATAGAATAAGTGGGTTTTCCTTGGTCCTGATGTCTTCCCTTGGACTAATTCGTAATGAACACTTAAAAGTGGCTCGATTCCAGCAGGGAAGCACGTTTTTAGTAGATACTTAGACCGGAAGGCAATTTCACGGTCTATATTCCACCAAATGCTATATTTGACATTCCGTAGGATTCTCATCCAACATATTTTGATATATTACATGGTTGCTGGTAGTTTCACGCTTCAATATGTTTAATTCTATACAGTGATAAGCACTTTCTTCATATATATATATATATATATATATATATATATATATATATATATATAGGGAGTGGTTTGGGAGGAAAATCTAACAATATGTAGTCCAATTTGCAATTTTTTTCCCTATATTTTACCGATTACGTTGGTACATAGGTCAAACATATCAAATTATATATTTTGCTGGATATATATATATATAGCCACCCTCAAAATATTTTATTTCTCATCCTAAAAGTGTTAGTTTCAATGAAACAAGTAAAGTACCACAATGGTTTTATTTATTATACTAAAAGCAAGACTTCCTGAGCCAGATTAAATACAAATTAAACCAAAAGAAAATAAAAAACAACACAAAAACACTTCTTAAACTTTGCCCGCTATCATTGCTTCACAGATTCTCAGCATTCTTTCTACCAAAGACAGGAGGTAGATTGAAGATCGTTCTGTCCCGCTTTCCTACAAGAGTTGCCAGAGGTGAGCCGCATTTGTGGGTTGTTTAGCTCTGACTTCTCGGTCAAGTTCATCCCACACCAGTTCAATGGGATTTAATCTGTCGATTGCGCCATCAGTTGAAGGATGTGCTGTTCCTTTTTGCTTTTAATATACCTCTGGCAGAGTTTATTAGTATGCTTTGAGTCATTATCTTGCATGAGTCCAAATCCTTGAGCCATAAGCCGCGTTCCAGATGGGATCGCATCATACTGCAGTATCCTGTGGTAGCCGGTCTGATTTAATTTGCCCATTACTTGGTGTAAATCACCGACTTTGCAATTGTCAAAAGCCACCCCATCACCACCATAAAAGAATCTCCTCCATTCTTTACGGTTTTTGTGATACAGTGGGTTGCAGCTCCTTCACCAACTCTTCGCAGTACATATATCCTCCTATTTTACCCAAAGATTCCGAACTTTGATTCGTCAGTTTAAAGAACTATATTCCACTCCACTGTTGTCCAGTATTTGTGCATCTTGGACCACTGGAGCCTTTAAATATTTTTGGATTCCTCAACAGTGGTTTCTTCATAGCATTTCCCCCATGTAGGCCAGCTTCAAAGAGTCTTTTCACAGCGAATGTTGACACATTTTTTTTTTCACAACATTGCTTCAGTGGTACATTGATGTTTAGAACAGTCAGCTTTCTGTCGCCTAAGCTGGTGACTCTTATGAAATTGTCCTCTGCTCTTGTTGTTATTTGGTCTACCAGCATTACTTTTGGTCTTGTATTGTCTCGTTTTCTATCTCCTAATAGTATAATTCAATGTAGCTCTAGAATTTTAATTTTTTTAAAAGTTTCTATTCTTGAACATCCTTCTTTTTTTTGTTAA
>OZ010607.1:60781690-60841690 GCA_963932145.1 Acanthosepion lycidas | reverse complement strand
ATGTTCGTGCGCGTACGCTCGTGCACTTGCGCGCGTGTGTGTGTGTGTGTGTGTTTCGCGGAATTTTGTGTCAGTTGATCACAAGTGGTCAAGCCAATTGCAAAATGAAAGCTTCAATGTAATATTGATAATTTCCGTAATGTTTTTATATAAACTTTGGAAGAACTGGTAAATACCCTACCAAAATGCCCATGAAATATTGTTGATCAGTTTTAATGCTTAAACATTTCAAGCAAATGAAATGTCAACCATGACTGCCCGTCTTGAACTCCGAAATTATTCAAATATCACAATATAGAAAATAGAGTTTGAGGGCTTAATTGTATTTATGTAACTACTTAAATGTCTATCTTCACCGACAATAAAATCGAGTCTTTTATTCAGCCACCAATAACAATAAAATCTGATATTGTTAGACGAATCAAATTTTATGTTCATAAATATTGACGGTTATGATCTTGTGAAAATTTGTACAGTATAAATTCTGACGGTTTGAATATTTCTGGTTAGAGAAGATCTTGTCTAAAACAGAAAAGTTGAACAGAAGAAAATCCTCAGAATAGATTTAACGTGTGTATGTGTGTGTGCAAATATATATATATATATATATATATATATATATATATATATATATATATATATAATTCAGACAGCATTTTTTGTTTAAACATGTTCTATGCAATAGACCGGACATTGAATGCTTATTAATATTCTGATAACTTTCTTCGTTTGTCGAATAATTCATTTAATGTCAGTTACAGTAGTATCAAGGGACCTGTTGAATTTAAGTGTTGTGTTCCGAGTAATCTTCAAGATAGAAATTTGTGAGAGAGTATAGTATTTGTACCGTTGGGGTTTTTAAATTTTAAACGGATATAGGTTCATGCTATATGACTAGGAAATCGCGGTCAATCTTCTCTGAGATGTGTTGGCGTTTTAAACTAATATTTTAATTTTTTTATATTATCAACAGAGAGAATCTCCTAACAGACAGGTTCAGTATTTAAATCGGTCTTTGTAAAGTACATTTTGGTAAGGAAATGTTATTAGGGATGACAATAGTGAAAGATTTAGAGACAAATTCAAATGCAGATAAATATATATCTACGTATTTTTAAAAAATTTAATGAAACTCATATGCTGTGATTCAAATTAATATCTTCTTCAGTCCAAGTTTTAATTACAATTTTATTGCGAAAAAATTTACTAGAAATGTCCAACTGAGTATATCCTTCAAATTTTCTTCAAACTTTAAAGGGATTGTTAGAATAAATCAGAAAATATAGAGGAATGCAGATTTAGAAAAAAGACTTGCTTAAGAGTCAAATTAAAGATGAGATACAGAAATCGCAAGATGAAAAACTCCACTTGATAATAAACAATTTTTACCACGTATAAAGATTTGTAAAAGGCAGAGATGCAGAATGATTTCACAACATCATAATAGCAGATCAAAAAAAAAAAATATCCCGAGAAAAGAGAATTTGAATGTTGAAATATTTTCAATGAAAGACATAATCTGACAAGATTACAGTGTATGTGATACTAGACAAAACTTATAAGATCTAGGAAATATTACTACACTATATCTCGCCTCTCTTCCAACTCGTTACACACTACTCCATCTTCTTTATATCACAAAGGTAAATGGACAGGAACACATAGTTTCTACACTAGCACAAATCAAGCGACGATTCGCGCTTGTAAACGCTGATCAAATATAGCACCATGCTAGCACAAACAATGCTCCCAACTTGATATTTTCGGTGGAGAAGATAACTTCATGTCTTAAGTATTCATGCACAACCCACAAAACCATAGTCACCCAAATACAATTTACTTAGTGTATCGTTCGTCTCATTTCATTTATGGCTGAGAAGGACAAACGAAGAGCTAGTTTCCACCTGGGAACATGTTTTTAAGATACTTTCTATAAGGAATAAAAAATATGGTTTCGATTTATTAACACAAAGACATTATTGTCCACAAAGTCTGTCATTGTGATCTATGACTTGTGAAAAATGAATGACAAAGATAAACAAAATTATAAATGCAAACATAAGCGAAAAGTAATTTTAACGACTGTGGCATCCAGAAAAAAAAAGAACCGTTTATCTGTCTCGGAAAGAAATATTGAAATGTCTATCTCAATTTGTCTCCGAAAGAAAAATAGCGATGTGTATAGATGTTTGTCTGTCAAACACACGAACACAAAGACTTTAAGGCACGCCCATAACATTTACAATATTAAAACATTAATTAAACATTAATTAAGCATTAATTAAAACATTAAAACAATTTAACCGCCTTCATGTCAAGATTTTTTTGGTAAGGAACAATTATTTAAAAAATCAGTATAAAAAAATCTAATAGCTCCACCCACCAATACTCTGTTCACTACCCAGAACCTATTCACTAGTTTCTTGTACAATTCGTTGTACATTAGACATACAGCTATAAAGTATTTTTGTACAGTATTCTCATTGTAAATTATATACAATATGTCAATATATATCATTGGCTCAGAAAATTCATCATTTTTGTTTCCGTTTGCAAATGAATTGGCAGTGTAAACCAGTTTATTCTTTTCATTTTATACATATTATCTTTTGTTGTAATTGTTGCAGTGACGAAATTTCAAAAGAACATTAAACCCGTCAATTCTTAAAAGGTCAACTGAATCTTTAATGTTGTCAGATGTTAGCGATGGGGACATTTCTTGACAACTTTTACTCATATCTCTTAGTAACAACTCAACAACCTTTCTTGGAGAGTTAACTTAGTACTGATGTATTTTAACTGTTTAATTTCCTATAAGGTATGCCATTACTATCGTTGAAAATTAGCTTTACATCAAGGTGCTCCAGTTTTCAAACCAGTCTCAACCATAATTTCAAAGCCAATATCTTGAAATATTTTAATGTGTCTTCCTTATTAAATCAATTTTGTTTTCATTATTGCCTTCAATGATCGTCAACCAGTCAATCTGAGGAATGCCCCAGTTTATTTCGCTATTATGTACCAATCTTTCAGCTGCATTAACTGCACAAGCTCACATATATCGGAAATTGGCAATATTTATATAGGGCTAGGTTTCAAAATCGGAGTGTGTTTAAATCTGTACTAAGTGAACATAAGAATCAACACTTCATAGTGACTACCAGTTGCACTCGTCAAATCTTCGTCTGAAGATCGCGCTTTAAGGAATGAAACAATTGTAGTTTTGATATAGTTGTTGATACGGAATATCTAATCTTTTTAGTGGGGTGTTTTTCTTCCACCGTTTACCTCTAATTTAAATGTCCAGCTGGACAAATAAGGTGAATTTAATGAGTAAGATCAAGAAAAATGATCAGTTTAAGAAATTATGCAGTTTTATTACAAAAATATCTAAGATTTTCTTGAATCTAAGGAAATATTCATTTCATTTATTTTGAATTAACATTTAATGAAACCTACTTGACAGAAAACGAAAAAATATGGTCTTTTCCTTTTATTTTCATGGGTTTTCTCTCGTTTAACGCACACCAATGAGATACAAACGCAGATCAATAGAGACATCACCGGCCGCTTTTGTATTAGAAGAAAAATACGAAATAAAATATTCGTGATCGATTAGACAAAATAAGACTACACCAATACATTTTTTTCTTTTCCCTTCAGAAGGAATTTTTAGTGAATATCAAATTCATTAATCCGGTTAACATTCATTCATTGAAAGATTAAAATATTTTTTTTCTTTAAATGTTCTTTTATTCTTGAATATAATAATTTGCCTGTTTAAGATTTTTGTGCTAAATTATTTTTCTTATAGCAGAAATGGTTTTGCCCTTCAGAAAAAAAAGCATACAGTTTTCTTGATAAGTTCTAATTCAACCGAAAGTAAAATTGCTCCAAATATATAAAAATTATAAATGGAGACATTAGTTTGGATTTTGATTACATAAACCACTATGTATCCTTATCAGTAACCGAAATTGGTTAAGCTTGAACAAAGTTTAGATTCTAGATTTAATGAAAAACTATAAATGATTTATGCTATGCAAACCTCAAATCGTTTTGAACAAGAATTACAAAAGCTTTAACATACGTTAAGCGATTCTGTAGCCAATGACGAATTTCGTCCCAAATATTTGTGAGGTGTGTTTTCTAAGTAATCATTAAAAAGGAGATCTATCAATCGAAACATTATTCAAGTAACTTCAAGATATTTCCAAGAATGAATGCTACAAATGACACCGTGGAATATATAAGATACAAGTACATTAAATTTATCAAAATATGTAATAATGACTGGAATGTAACATTTGTAAAGCTGGTAGAATTGTAATCATTCGAACACTCTCAACCTGATTAGTGTTACGCAAAACTGGCATTTCCCAATGAAAAGTCCTTTGAATACTTGCTTATATAATGAAAACTTACTGAGTTAAATGCTCGTGTGTCTCTACCACTAGATAATATATCTACGGATCTTTGCAGATTATTGGAAGTAGAGCCTTTAATTGCTGCCTGTTATGCAATGCAACTTCTACAAAACGAACGTTTTCGTCCAACACAGCTTATAAGTGTTCAGAGTGTGGCGTTTGATGGTCAGAACAACACTAGCATGTCTTCCTGTTCTTTAAAATATTTATATACAAATTTTTCCATGCTTTGATGTCTGATGTACTGTTTGAAATAATTCAAGTGATATCCTATATATTTATTGTCCCGAAGAGTAGAATCTAATTTTCAATAATATTGAGATCCTTTGTAGACAAATTAATTTATGTGGATGTGACCAAGCGTTTTACAGCAGACATTCGCCCAAACCATCTCCATTCACAGCATATCTGGGTGTTATCACCTCCCAATGATAAACCGATGTCCACCATATTCAGGGCGATGCGACGTTCTTCGAACCTAGTAGTGATCTTTTATTGGCACTTTAAAGACTTTCAAACATGGATAAAGCTTAGCATGGGTAGTCTGAGTAGCCTGCAGCGAGATAGGTTCCATACTCGGCAAGAATCGATGAACTGTGTGTTGGTCAAATGCAGTCCTTCACCTAACATAAAACTATCAGCAATGTGTGCCATATTTGCCCTACAGTGATTACCAAGAAACTTTTCGCATTGACTGGATTTGGTCGTCTAAGAGCTGTCAGCAGTAACTACCCTCCTTCTCCTCGGACAATTACAGATAGGTACTCATTTCTATTGAGAACGAACACACAACAATGTCATTTGAAAAATTCCTCGTTTTGTATTCTAGCCATTATAATCTTGCCTCTATGAAAATCATTTCAATTTTGCACGTAACTAAGATATGGACCACATTAAAATTAAGGACTCTGGTTGTCCCCCATGATTATATACCAAAGGCACTAAAATGACAACTTGTTAAGGAACAATTTTTCACATGTTCATCATAATTCAGTGTGTATGTATATATATATATATATATATATATATATATATATATATATATATATATATATATATATATATATATATATATATGTATATGTGTGTGTGTGTGTGTGTGTGTATGTATGTGTAATAAAAACGCTTAAACACTAATATTCCATGGTGATAATTTATTCCATTGGAATCGTAAATACGATCCAATACATCAGACCTACAAATTCAAAAAGAAAACAGAAAAAAACGGATTTTTTTATTCAATAAGTATACATGTATCTGTATGCACCTATGTATATATATGTATATTTTGCATATGTATGTGTATATTTAGCACTACTATTATATATATATATATATATATATATATATATATATATATATATATATATATATATGCGTCTAAACCGGTAGAAGTAGATGTTACTGCCATAAAATGATTGCAGCAACAAAAAAAGTCTCAATGAAGAGCAGAGAAAGATAGAATCCGATTTAAGCTCTAAAATCGTTGAATATATATATATATATATATATATATATATATATATATATATGTATATATAACAAGAGAAGGAAAGATAAAAAAAAGTAACAAAAGAAGGGGTACTAGAGTTTATATTTGTTAATTCCATCTTTATGTATAATTTACAGGATACATAAACAAAGACCATTCTTGATATGTAACTTACATACAGTAAGTAATCTATTCAAAATGTAGCGTAGTGGTTATCGGCGCGGAAAATGAAATCTGTTGAATTCATTTGTCCTCAACCGAGTTTGGTCGGCAGCCAATTTAGAAGGAGCATTCTGAATTCAAAACTTTAGAGAAACCGACGGAAAAACACTCCAAATTCCACCCAAGAAATCATGACAATTCACCGCTAATAAATGAATCTATTGAGACCCATGATCGCCTACGTCTTAAAAGTGTGTCTAACGCTATTTTCGACCATTTCCTCTGACTTCTTTATGTTGTTAGTTCCGGTGAGCGAGTCAGACACGGAATCATTTCATTGTTATTGTCGTCATTGTTGGCACTGGCTAGTTTATCGAGGATATCCGGCTCCTTATCGTGAAAAACCCACAAACCTCGGACTGTGATCTTATACACGAAAATCTTTTATAATAGTTCTAGATAACACTTACAATCGATAACTCCCTTAATCTGATACAACTGACAAATCATTAGAATAGCTCTTTCATATTTGACCGTTATGTTACTGCACTTCAGGTGCGTTTCATCACCTCAAAGTCTTCTAATGAAGATCATTAGACAAAAAATGTTACATTTAGACTTACATTTTTATATAACGATAAAAAAAAATCATGTTCTGCTTTTGTTGTAGAATTGAACGCATCAAGGAAATAGATGATATTTTCCGACAACATGACCAACAGGACAAAATTACATCCAACGTATCATTACCACATGTAAGATGGTCAATAAATCTGGAAATGAATGATATAAACTGATTTATTTTAAACAAATATCTTTTCTCTTTACTTGCCAATGCACGTAATGTTTTTATAATTATATAGATCAAAAATTGTATTGGGAAATGTACGTATCAAAACTTATAAAAAAAACTATGTATCATGCCATAGACCTTTTGTCCGCCTTTGTAAATTATTCTCATCGTAATATTCAAAAAGGAATAAAGTGTACTTTGATGCAAAACATGGTTGAAAAATATTTTATACTCAGCGCTTAACTGTTTCGTCCCTAATATTTACACCTTTGATTGACAGCTTTTTAATAATACACCTTTGCTTTTTTTTGCTTTTCTTTGCTTTTTTTTAGCTTGTATCTTCATTAACACTTTGTGCAAGCAAATGCCTATTTTCACAAATTTCCAAAGTCTGATATTGGTCTATATTTCTCTGCCCTCATAAGTGACAGTTTTGTATTTCTGAAGGAGTTATGTCTTGGAAATCCGTTATCCATTTTCACCGTCGCTTAGAATATAATATTCTTCATTAACCAATGACACGCTTTAAATGACAGCCTTCGACAGAGACGCCATGGTTAGCACCACAAGCTTTTAACACTTGTTGCGTTTATACAAGAACTCAAGCTGAAAGTCTATGCAGCAATAACCCGTTTTAAATGAGTTCCTACTGCATATATTGCGCATTCTACAAAATAAGTGCCTGTCTATCTTCTGTATTCTACAGAATAAGTGCCAATCAATTAAGCATCTTTCCCACATTCATAGCTTTGTGAAACAGGTTAAACCAGGTTATATTACCATATGTGAGGTTTCTCGCTTATGGTGTCTATTCAAAATAGATTGTTGACCATTACATTTAAACGCTGCCGAATATCAGAATGTCACTTGTTTAAAAATGTTGGGATTATGGGATTTCACTAACAGTTTATTATTTTTGAACCACCTAAAAACCGGCAGTTGATTGATTAGATGAGATTTTTATATAACAGGGGTTCTTACCAGGATTTCTGAAATTTAGAATAACAAGGATTCTCACCAGGATTTCTGAAATTGTGAATATTGCTATCACATCTCGGTTGATTCTTTTATGTATGAAGAAAGCCTACAAAAAAAGCTCACTTAAAAAGAATCTTCAATGATGTTTAACCTTGACCTGCAATCTCGTATTCCGTCTTTTTCCCACAACTGTTATGTAGCATCCCTGTGTCTTCTCTACTTTCATGGTCATTTCTCAGATGACCTTTCCCTTTTGGTACCTAAAATTTATGAATTTAAGCGCAGTGCTAAATTGGTGACAAGGCCTTCATCATTTTACAGTTGAAATAGTAACCGTAACTTCGATGTTAACACTTTCTTCTCTCTTACTTCTCGCTTGTGGAACTCTTTAGGCTTCTTGCCTTCGATATTCAAAAAATTAAAAGCAATATCAATCATTATCTTTTGTCTCAATTCCCATTATTTTATTGTTCTGTATTTTCTTACTATTCTATCTCTAACTTCTTGCTCTTAGTGACTTTATTGCATTTCCTGTGGTGAAATGATTAAAAACACTGTCGAGATTGAATATCAGTAGGCGTAAGATCCACTTAAATTCTCCCGCAAGTTAATTTCAATTTAGATGCAGAGGCTGATTATATTCTTATTACACTTACAGCCTTGTACAATGCAGATGTGGATAAAGGCGTTAATTCGATCCAGTGACATGGCCCAAAGAGTGTGAGTTCAATACCCGGTTAAGGCAGTGGAGTACTTGGAGAGGGGAATTAACAGGAGATAACTGACAAATGACATACATTAAACATGGCACGTGGAACTAAAAACAGTCTACCCCAGGGAGTGAAATAAAGGGTTCATTTCGACATTCTAACCACTTGATGAAGGCCGGAGCATACAACGACCGAAACGTTGTAATAAATATGGCGACAAATATGAGGACAATAGTCCGAATAATATAAATAATGTACATTTATTGTTTTTTTTTTAACACATTTATTATTTTAGTATTAGGTTGGTGCAAAAATAATGACGTAATAATGTCGTTTTTTGACGTAACGTCAAAAGACGACATTATTACGTCATTATTTTTGCACCAACCTTATATATAAGCATAACTTTAATGGACATCATCTTAAATCACGAATTTGACAGGGAAATGAATAATTTCGTGTTTGATACACACACACGCACATATGTGTGTGTGTGTGTGTGTGTCAAGTATTAAATCATTCATCGTGACATCGCAACAAAAACGTCCGCAACACACACATACGTGTGTGTGTTAAGCAGGAAATTATTCATATCACTTTCAAATTCGTCATTCAAGAAAATCATATATATATATATATACATATGTGTTCGTGTCAAGGACGAAATTATTCATATCCTGTAAAATTCCTGATATAACAAAATAATTTCAATTAAAGTTATGCTTTTTTTCCAAATTCAAATTTATGTATAAAGAGAAAGGTGTAAGGCATGAGGAATACGGAGTAAATTATTTGTTTTATTGAAGTATTATTTGTAATTTTAAAACGAAGCATATTCAATATTATCCATACTCGAATCTGACAAAAGGGAATTAGACAATGCAAGGAAGAGACTTTCCCTCCTTACATTAGAGCGCTTCTCACTTTAATGAAAACAAAGTATCATACGATGAAAAACTGGAGTAAAATCGAGGTTATCATTTGAAATATTTTTCATTTCTCCCCAGGAGAAATTCGTTGTTATGTTCACCCTACAATAACTGTCAAAACCTTTATTTAGCAATTATGACTGTCCAAAATGAGGGGGGGGGGTTTACAAAGTCATATGCAAGCAATTTCAACTGCTAATACAAACAGAACCATCGGAAGACGACACACGCTGCCTGGCCTCCAATGTCCAATTAGTGATGCATTGAGTCCGCTGCAATGTGGTTAGCAAAGGTCCCCTTATTCGTCTTCTGCTTCCATATTTCATGGAAGCTGAACAATGCTGAACTGACATGCCGGATATGCGTCTGATACCCGCAGCATCCCATGTGGAAGTAAGTTGGAGAAGCGTTGCATATCTGTTACTGGAATCAATTCTAACGAGCCGCCTCTGGTATCTGACAATACCTATCAAGCATTCCAAGAACATATGTGGCACTATATAGAATTGGTGATATCAGATGTTTCCACAATCTCGAAAATTAAATCTGGAACCCAGTTTTATGCCCCGAGACCCAACAGGCAGAAGGATTTCATAAAAAATCCCAGATCTATGTAGGCTGGTGCCACCTACCATTTTTTATATACTCCCAACATATGAATACGAAACTACTTTTATAGGTGAAAAATTCATTCAAGGCAGATTAAAAATAAATCCATTAATTCTTTGTTTACGTTTCGGATACGAAACTGAGTAGATATGCGCTTGCGAGAAAAATAATCTAACTGAAGATGTGCTTTCCTGTAAAAGGGAAAATAAATCTTGCTTAACTGGTGAGCTTCATGGTCGAGCAGTATACAAGGCCGGATCAAACGGTCATTTTTCCTACAATGTGGAGGACGTAGGATCGATAGTTGTAATATCACTTTAAAATAAAAATAGGGCGTATATTTCAAATACGAGTATCCATTAAATATTTGAAATAAAAAAAATGTCGGATTAAAAAAAATCCATTAATTCTTTAGAAAGAGACAATATATTATGGTTTACTTTTAAACAATGACGATCACATTTTAATAGATGCACACTAAATTTATATCATAGATATGCATTAGTAGAGGTAATACTTATCACAGTGACTGATAACCATAAGATATTGGTTTTTTTTATTTTTTTTTTTTTTATCTCGTCAACAAGGCAACAAATACAAGTCTTTTTTAGCAAAAAAAAAAAAAAAAGAAAAGGTACCTAGCGTCTAAAATAGAAATGAAAAATCATACTGGCAACATTTTAGGGGAAATTTTATTATAAATACAACGAAGCATTTAAAAAGCAACAGAAATGTCCAGTACCCAATCTAGGGACATGAATGTTAGGAAAATTTAGGAAATTTAGGAAATTATTTCAGAAAGGCGGTTCACAAACAGCACAAAAGTAACGTGTTTCCCGTCGTACTTAGTTTGTTCTTTCTTTTGTTTTTATTTTTTTATTTTTTTTCGACAAGCTCTGCAGGATTTGATTGGTTGTTATTGCCTAAGTTGGCGTTTGAAGTTAATAACTGACTTCATCAACGTGTTAAATCAGGGAGATGGAACGCGTTAATTTTATAAGACTGATTTCTAGACTCCGTTCAATTGGGAACATTTGAAAATAAATCCTGACAGTAAAAATCTATTACCTGAATTCGAAAAGAACTCTAATCTCGTTTTGACATCTCCTGTCACGACGCCATCTCAAGCAATATTAGCACTTTTCTTTACCTCGGTGGTGAGGAGTCATGCTGCGTAGATCGATCTCTGACTAATAAAATTCAGTCTTGCGCCCATGAGAAGCCCTCCGGCATTGCTCATTTGCGCTCAATTGGTGCGCTATACAGGAAAAATAGCAGGAGATATAGCTACGGTTTCAAGTTATTAATGGATGCCACACACAGACACAGACACTGACACACACACACACACACAGACACACACACACACACACACACGTATATACATATATATATATATATATATATATATATATATATATATTTAAATTGTGTGTATAGAGGCAGTAATTTTTAATTCATGCATGTTTCACGACGCTTGACACTACATTTGAATGCAAACTCTAACATTTTTATGCATTTAAAATAACATGGCTGGCCGCATACACATTTCCGTCTACACTTGTCTATATTATTTAATGAAACATATATATGTTAAACATATATATATATATATATATATATATATATATATATAAAGGAAAACGTGGGATCTTTTCTCGGTCTTCACCCAGAAATGGAAGCGATACAAGTGAGTCAACAAAGAACAGACACAAGACGATGGATTTCAAAATAAAACATTTATTTATAAATATATATAAAGAAATAAAGAAAGAAAAAAAAAAGAAAATTCATTTAACAAAGGGGGGGGAGATCATTAAAGAACAGAGGGAACGAGCGAATACATACATATATAAAAAAAGATCAAGCCAAGTGGATCAACTTATCTGACAGTCGAGTCGATATTTTCACACAAAATTCTGATTCGCCAATGCGAGAGTTCTTGCGCTAAAACAATATTTTGGCCGGCCGGCGATTTTCCTGAATTCCTTTTCTTTCGCAAGTGTTCGGGGGTCCACAGCATTTCGTACATGCGTTTCGTTGGGTTGATTCAGTTTCATAGCAGCCCTTTCATCCTAGTTAACAGACTTTGCTGTCTTCTTCATCTCAGTGGGCAGTCCATTTGGAATAAGGACGAGTTGCCCAGCGACGTTCAACTGCCACTGGTCAGAGGGAAACTGAAAATCCTTCTTTAGATTTTTGCTGTCCCCAAAGACAGTTACGTGGGTTCGCTTCGTCCCTGACCGGGTACGCATGAGGATGGGGCGCAAATCACGCAGTGTTTGTGTGATGGCCAAAATTTCAATACACGCTTGTGATTTGTAGTATTACTGATTTTAATGTTATTTTGAAAGATCTGTTTAAAATTTTCCATATTCAAGCGGAAGGGTCAATAATTAACGGATTTCCAATAACATCTCAATTTTCGCGCTTCTTTCGCCACCTTTTTGCTCTCCGTGAAAGACTTTTCTTCAGTGATTAATTATAGTTCTGCTAGTGTTTATTATCCAATGAGATATGATTTCGAAAGACAAAAAACTCTATTTTCTATACTCTAGAACATCTTCATTTAATATTCTAACATTCTAACATTTATAAGAAAAGTTTATTTGTTGGTAAATTTGAGATCGACAAGCTTGAACCCTTCGTGCCGGCAACAAAAAAAAAAAAAATGAAAACTAAAAATAGTTTCAAAAGTATTTTTTTTCTATTGTTATCTTTATTACTTTAATTACCTTCACCTCCCTCTGCAATGTTCATTTTAGAAAGTGATAATTATAATTGTAATACAGGTTAACCCGGATATAAGAGACCCTGATATAAGAGAAACTCGGATATAAGAGATATTTTCTCTGGTCCCAAATTAGAGCCATACTTACCTAAACAAAATAGACCAAACCCGGATATAAGAGAAACCCGGATATAAGATACATCTTCTCCGGTCCCGACAACTCTCTTATATTCGGGTTACACTGCAAAACCTAAATATATGAAAATTAATTTATATATTTTTTGTTTTTGAGAATTTACAAGTAATATTAAACATTTTATTAGATAGTTTATTTACAATAATAATTATAATTACAACATTCTAAAAACTAATACAATGTATAAACCATCCATTTGACAGTTTTTTTTTTTTTTTGCAGGGACGAAGGTCGATGTTTGCCTCTATATCTTTTCGAAAGTATTTTTATTTTGATAACAAAACTCGTCTTACCACTAGTATTTCTTACCTGATTTACTCATTTTCTTATTTATTCGTACGGGTTTTAAAAGACTTGTTTTTCATTATTCGAGTACCATGGGAAATTTTTCGCTTCAGTTTATATATTAAAATATTAGCAGCGTTTATATCTTACCATCTTTGGGAATCTTTATCGCTAAGCATCATCTTTTTTGATTTGTATAAATATTTACTTCACTATGTTAGCTACCGTTAAATGTTTTGAGTGTTCTTTTTTTTTCTTTTTTTTTTTGCTTCTTTTCAGCACTTTCCCGTCATATTTGTACAGTCATCGTTATTTTGCTTCATATATTTTGCTTCATATATTCTCCCAAAATATAAAATGTCTTATGCATTAAAAGAAAATTAACGTAGTTAGTGTAAGCAGCTACGTTATATCTTCAAAGGAAACAAATGCTGTGCCTACAACTAAACAAGATACGAAACATCATTTGATAAAATACTACTTTCTTTCATAATGAAATCTACTCGATTAAACTTCGTAGACTAATTATTTATTTTGCGTAATAATGCATTTAGACATTTAGCTTTGTTTGCCAAATTCTCATTTTATTTGTAAAGTTTGTTGGAGAGCCAATGAGATGCTAGATGAGGGACGCAGTTACGAAATAAATCAAAATAGCAAACTTCAAATGGGTTGCAAGTCCCGGGTAAAATCTAACAAATATTTCAGGATTATGTTGACGTCTACCAGGGACTTGTTAGTACCGACTGATAATGGCTGTACCTCGTTTGTGTTTAGAGTTTTGATTCATGGTAACACGTTAAATGAATGACGTGATTTTATTTCGTTTTACATTCACAGATTTTAAATTTATAAGACATACACTGACAATACCATTATATCGAATTAGACACAAAACGTCAGCACGTTATTTTCAGATCGCCATTTTCCAATCTATCAATTCGTTTAATCAAAACTATCAGTCCTTTCAAAAGATCTCCTCTTTTTCTTCTCGTTGCTTTTAACATGAATGCAGTCAAAAATTGCTTTGCTTTGACCATTAGAATATATTACACCATTGACCCTATTTTACAATCACCCTTTAGCTAATAACAGTTCAACTCCATGATAGAAATTATTTTTCATTTCACTCAGATGTGTAAAATGATATAAAACTTATTCTTAGATGGATTTTGCTCTGTCTGATTTGATACCTCATTTTATTTGTTAAAAAAGAACTACATGTGTTTCAGTCTGTAAGGCGACAACAACGCATGTTCCATCTTCTGATAACACTTGACAACGTTTGAGTTTCTGTATTTTATTCCCAATTCAGTTTAACAAGCAATGAATATATTTTTTTCAGCTCAGGGATTATGTAGATACACTCAAATAAAAGAAACCGATTATATTTTTTCAGCCTCTTTGTTACATGTTGGATGCAAATTGTCCTTCATCTTAAATGCAGATCAGTTTTTTTAGCGAGCTGGTTTAATTCGAATAAAGATGCAAACTCTTACAATGTACGTTTTTGCTATTTTATCCCATGTTTTGGGAGGAGGAGGAGTTTATTGCATCATTTTCATTTAGCCGTTTCTTTATCCAAACTGTTTCCAAAGAAAAACTACGGAACTCAATCCGTGTTACTATTTAGACATACAAATGGAAAAAGATGGAATCCAGTTTTTCCAAAGGCCATTAAGGATTAGTGATCAAAAATTGCATTAACCAGCATTTAAACATCTTTATATTGTTATACAGACACATTTAAATTAAATGGGTTTAATATTTATGTCAGATAAATGTTTTTGCATTTTCTTATTTAAATCAATAGTTTACTGTATAGATTTTTTCTTTGAAAGTCATAAATCTAATGCCATTACATGTAATAATGCAATAATTATCCAGTATCTGATTGCAATTGAATCGATATCACGAACAGCAAAGAGAAAGTACACGTTGCACAATTTTTATGCAAGTTTCATTTTCCTATGTGAAATCATTATAAATATCGTGTACTGGAAGTAATTATTTGTATTTGTTTTCTACATAATCAATTAAAAACAAAACTAATTGTTGATTCTAAATAGGAATTCATATGCTTGAAGCCATTTTAATAAATAAGAGAACAAATGGGATTCTAATTGATTTAGTTTACCGTATTGAAGATTAGGAAAGTTTTTCGCCTACGATAAACTTTGCAGATGTTTTGCTAAATTACAGATAATTGAGAAAAAAGGCAGCGTTTCGAGTATCTCATCGTCAAATGTTTTGTGAAAACATAAGAGGCGTGAGTAACGTGAAAATAAATGCTTCCCTAATTCATAATTATGTAAATCAAGTCGTATAAAGCCTAATTGTTCTCAGCACTATTCCTATCAAGGAAAAATGCTACTACCTTTGTTGATATACACTATAAAATTTTTCATCTATAAAAATTAGGAAAAAGGTAGAAATAAGGACAAAAAGTAGAATGAGAGGATCACGAAGTTTACGACGAGACGATTACTATTAATTATAAATATTACTATGGATTACATTGTTAGAGGTTGTTACAGACATGCTGATTTGGGCTATTTCAAAAAGAAGCACATTATTTTGAACCGGAGTGTTCCAACCAAATATATTCTGGCAATATTAGAGTATTACCTTTAAAGATGATTTTGATATAGACAAAAATAATGCGAACATTACTAAGTTTACCTATAATCTCTCACTTAGAGTTTATTATTTCTGTTTTACAAGCCTCACAGCATGAACTAAGTAATTTGATTTCGCATAGGTCAGATATTAGAACGGAAAGTGCAATAATTCCATTTTATTTAATTACCGCTTCTGTGTAAAATTACATGATTACATACATTTCCGAAGACGGAAAGTCAAGGGTAGAAATTGATATTTTGTACACTAAAACTAGCATCCGAAAAATGACCTATAGCTCAAATATAAAATTATCTGTGGCATAGAATTTCATATTGTATAAGTTAATTTCGAAAGGAGTATATTTAACGCCACTTGTGGGTTGCTGTGTACAATAAATGCTCTCTTAGAGAAAAAGTTGTTTGTTTTTCGATCAGTAAATCAGCCACTTTATGTTGGTTTCTTATTTTGCTTTTGGGAAATGCAGGCACAATTAGATTTTCTTTTTGTGGGCTCACCAGTCTCTAAAAAGAATCGAAACATTTTTGTCTTCTTTTTATTTGGTTTGAACAATTTCAAGACAATAAGTTTATGATAAAAAAAGTCCATTTCCAAATTTATTAACAGTTAATGATAATTGTTTTGTTTAAGTCTGCGAAGATTTCCCGTAACCGTGATATTTGCCATTAAAATAATTCAACATCATAAATGTGCCCTGCAAATAATCACCGATATACAGTATGTAGGCAAGTGTGTGCGACATGTGTGTGTGTGTGTATGTGTGTGTGTGTTTGTATGTGTACGCGTTCTTGGACATCAATAACTGTTTTTACAGTCATTATAAACCTTAAGAAATGTCAGCCTGTTTGGATAAATGCATGTACCTAACATTACCTTCTTTAATTTCATGAATACTTCTTTGACCCTTCACCCCAGCTATAGATAATGTGGTAGAAGATATTTGAATATTTAGCAATGTAAAGCAATCAGCCTAAGTGAAGGAAAAGTACGAATTCAACCCTCCTACCTTATCATGTTGAGTCATGACATCAAAGGTGGATGCCGTTGGTGTGGTAGAAAGAGCTGAACCGTTCCGCCAATAAATTTTGAGTGATAGCAAGTGAATGATGCTCTGATATCTCGCATGTAAACATGCTGAAGACAAAAATAATCCATCGACATTCAAAGATTACAGTATGTTTACCGAGAACAAACAGGAGACTGGCTACAAAAGGGAATTTCTGAAAGGTATCTAAAGCATTGGTAATGTACCAAACTTTTCTCCATTGCTTTTCCAACTTCCTATATGACTGAATTTAGTTTCAACGCAGTTACTTTTAAGCAGCATGGAACCTAGAGTATGAACCTTAGCCAATAAGAACCAAAGTCAACCATCGCATTGAAAACATTGATATAAGCTACCAAATATGTAATTTTTAGCATTTTAATCATTGATAATTATAATAGAAATGGAAACAATCTTAAAATTATTTTTACACTAATACCTAAGTGTTATCTTGCTATGAGGGTTAAATTCAGTATAATATTCGAAATTTAATTTGACAATTGGGGGCGCTGACAAAACGTTTATGCCCAAAAGAGTTGAAAAAAGGTTGGGAAACACTGTTCTAGAACGATTGCCAACCACGGGGAGATAACTCAACCGGAGAAAAAATATAAATCTGTACCTTTCCAAGGGTATTTTTGCGAAAGTGAATGGTTTTCGTAGGCATTTTAGTAGGAGTAATGGATAGCGGTGGAGTAATGGATAGAGGCTCGGATTGAGGAATCGAAGATCCGAGTTCGAATTCTAGTCGAATCCATTGCATTCACTTACGTGCTAATACCCTTAGGAAAGGTAAGAATCCACTTCTCCGCCCATATATAGCTGGACAGACTAAGTTCTATAGCCTTGGATGGCAACTGGTCTACCGCAAAAAGAAATGGCAACCTAATGCAGGAAAAATATAACTGTCAGTCATGTATCGAAAGATACATGATCGCCTAAGTGTGTATCACGCATAGCACATAACTGACTAAGCATTTTTCTAAGTGAGGGTTTTCGTACATTTAAATTTTTTTCTCAATATTATTAAGTTTTCTAGCCCGCCGTTGCTTTCTTTTTATATGCTCAGTATTTTAATGTTATTTTTAATGTTGTTACGATATTGATAGCTATTTTCTCATAAAATATTTTATACATGTTTTTATTCCTTTTGCGTTGTAATTTTGCCAGGATTAGACATTACACGAAGTATTATTTCTTTTTTAAAAGATTTCCACTAATAAAATGCTCCAGAGCCACTCGATTTTGGCGGTTACCTTTGAAATGTTAATGATGAATAAAGTGTGTGATATGAATGGAAGAGAAATGTGTAGAAAGTGAAGATGAGGATAGATAACTTGACCTTTGAGTTGAGATCAAATTTAAAGATTTCTGAGAAGCACTCATGTGAGAGTCTTTTATAGTGCTTTGGTAAAATTCTGTCCTAGTGAAACTTTTTACATTTGCAATATGGAGGAAATTAAGAGGTTTCGGCTACGTGGAAGTAACATTGTCTGTCCTAACTCAGGACAGACGATGTTAAAGTGGAATTAAAGAACGGGGTTGATGTAAACAGATGAATTGGATGCTTACAAAACTGCGTCTGGGGGAAAGATTTTGTAAAGTAGAAAATATATCATCCCCACAAGACTGCGTAAAGGATTCAGGAACTATTAACACAAGAAAGTGATGACTGAACAGCTCCAGCCCTGATATGACAACAAAACACCATTTTTCAATTACTCTTTCTCTTGTCAATATCACACATGATGATAGCAGTCAGTACCTGTAGTAATATTGGGCGCCGATTATTTTTCCAGCTTTTTTAGTAATTAAATGTATATACATTACTTCGGGTCGGGAGTGAACAGTAGATGTTTAAAGCATTGAGATTCAAGAAATTTTGGACTCTGAACGGTGATGGTTTGAAAGTAACAAGCCAATTATTTTCTTATTAAGCTGTGAGATCGAGATGAGAGAAAAGATCATTTACAAGGCTTCGAAATTTTTCAAAATTAACCGTAAACAGAGATATCATATGCATAGATATTTACTAATTATTTCAGAACATTTCTAGTCAGTTAATAAAAAAGCAGGAAGTGAGGGCGACCAAGGAGAAAATCTGGCGGATGCCTTTATTCCATGTGATTTTATTGCGAAATAAATGCCGACTGAGTGATTTCTCATTAACAATACACATTTTAGAGTATTGAAATATCTTCGTGATTTGAACGCTGCTTTGTTATATAATTACTGAGAGACACTTTTTGCTTGCTTCATTTAAATAGGTTTAATTTTTAAAATTGTCAATTCATGAATAATAATCGGAGGATCTGATGTTTAAAATTTAGAATCGCTATAAAAAAAATTTATCAAAGAATTCTTGAAATAATTATTGGAAAATCTTACCCTCCTTTTTCTTTTTCATTCGAGCGATATATTATTACATAGTTTTTAATTGATAGGAAAACAGCCGTTGATTTTAGGCTCGAAACAAATAAAATCATGTACAAGAGTACAAGCCCTCAAGTACTACAGTATTTCATATTCGGTAAAAAAAACGTATATTTTTAACTACAGTAACATCATGCACGAGATTTGCCATCTTTGTACCTTCCGATACAGAATTAGGTCACCTTATGTACGAGAACATCTCAACTCTGTGACAATTATTAATTTCAGACCCTAACGGAATATCATGTTCATAGAACTAACGTTGATATGGCTTTATTTTAATAATTATGTTAATTTTTAAATATAATGGATTATTATTTGCTAATCCAAAGTTATGAATTTGGTTATTGCTTTCTTTATATGGTATGGTATTTTTGTAAAGCACACTCTGGATTTAAAAAAAAAAAAAAACTTACTTCAGATAAAAAGAAGATTGAAGCTTTAAAACATTGCATGTTGCCTGAAGGGAAAACGTGAACAAAATTAACATTCTGAAACTTGGCTGCCAGTTAAATTTATTTTAAACGATAAAGAACTAAACAGATATCTCTTCGGAATGTATATAGATGTTTCGCTAGGTTAAAGAAAGACGCCTTCAAACGAGCATTTTTCTGATATCTCTGGATGCAAAAAAAACAAAACAAAACAAAAAAAAAACAAAAACGCATCTGGTTCATATTTGAATGGGTTGTTATCGTGATAGAAAATCTTCTATAAAAAAAGAAAATCTTATTTTAATTTAACTTTTTATCAATAATGGAAAATATTCCTTTACTTCAATGTTTCCTTTAACGATATGTGAACCAGACTTAATAAGGCGTAAAAAGTAGAAAAATATCTATCACTTTAATAGATAATGGATAATTGCAATAAAAGTTTGTTTTTTTTTTTTATTTATTTCTGTAACGCTATTGATATAACGGGTCCGAACCTAAAACTGAACATATACTAACCAATATTTAGAAAGGAAATGGAAATAATTTACATATGTAAATATATGTGCAATACATGTGACTATTTCTATAGCGAAAACATGTAACGGAGAAGAAAAATTCGGATTTCTAGCTAAAAGCTGAATGTTATCAGCCATTGATGATAATACAATCCCGCCTTTCGGTTTATCAGTCTTGGATAGAATTGTCACGAGAGTGGAATGAAAAAACGTTAAGCTTTCTTTTTGCTGCTTTTATTGTCATGGTAACTAATTTGTTTTTGTTTGTATGTATCTCCGAGATGAGGTATTATGATTATTTACAGTATTTACATTATTCGGATTGTTATCCTTATCTTCATTGTCATATTCAAAACGTTTCGGCCGCTGTACGCTCCAGCCTTCTCCAGGTGATTGCAATTACGAACCGAACCCTTTATTCCGCCCACCGGGGTAGATTGTTCTAGTTCCACGTGCCATGCTTCTTCCGGACGTTTCAGTTATTTCCTTTTAACTCAACTCTCCAAATGTTTTTGTTCATCACTGTTGTACCCTGGTATTGAACTCATTACTCTTTGGACCTAGTCACTGGACCTAACCAGCGTTTTTATCAACTGGGCCATATATTTGTTTGGTTTTAATATGACTGTTTTATGACATTTCTTAAATCTTATAACCCTATTAAAATAATTTAATGGGTGACTTGACAAAACATTCCGAGACGTTTTCCACAGATAAACATTTAAAAAGCAATTTTTAGATTATAACACAGTAGTAGAAAATACTTCCTTGCTTCAAATGCGAATAAAAACAGAACTGGTGTTCCATGGGCAGTAGATTATATCTTAACACTTTGAATCAGATATGTAACCTGTACAACTATAGTTTTTAGTGACTCGAAAACCTCATTAATCAAAGTAATCCATTTCTTTCAATCTCATTGGGTTTATGCGAGTCAAATGAATCTAGTAAGTTTAAATGAAATATTTGGATGTGCGGCTCGGAATGAGACAACGGCGAGCAGAGTTCGAATTTCAGTTCAGTTTTGTTACCTTTACTTTCACGCATGTACTCTTGGGAAAGATTAAAATCCATCTCTCAGCTATAGGTTAGATACAGCAGACAAGTTTCAGGTCACCAGTATAAAAGGACAACTTTAAATTCAAAACCCTATGTAACCCGTGCAGCGCATAAACTATGTACATAACGAAAGGATCATGGCGTTCATAATGTCTATATTTTCTAATTGATTTTAATGATTTCAATTCCGAAGAAAATTTTTAAAAAAATTATCGAAATTATAGCCTAAAAGTTACTTCGTATTATTAATGCGTATAATCCGATATTTTATTATTAATCCAAACTACTGTGTGTAGAATATGCATTACGACCAGTTCACCATTTTTAAGTTCCTTCGTATCTTTCTGTGGTTACGTCGAAAGTTTTTGGTTCCCTTCATTAACTAATTTTTATCTTTGCCGAATATTCATCTTTGATGGTGGTTTATGATTTTTAGATTTTTATGTATCGTTTTGCTAGGCAGATATGAATTCAGTAATTGATGAATAAAAATCTTTAATATCTTGTCGGGGAAAGGTACACTTATATCTGCTTATTTTTATCTTACGGGACTAGCCTATGAATAAATCGGTGAAAAATCAGATTAATACTACAGTTGTACATGTTCATGTAACAATAATTTGGTGCTATTCTCGGGCGAAATTTACTGCCTTGAGAATGAAGATGACTTTCTAGTATACTAAATATTAAATCCAAACAGTCCATATTTGTTTGAGTTTTGTGGTTAATTTCCAGTAATCCCACTTCATCCGATTAACATGACCTAGTCTGAAAGAATTATCTTACTAATTATATATATATATATATATATATATATATATATATATATATATATATATATATAAGCAAGCAATAAACTTAATATCGACGATACGGCTCAAAACTACGCAACAGGCATCCTTTACGGTTAAGGACCACAAAGATAAATTCACAAATAACTTGCAGTTCCGATTTTTTAACCTTTCCAGGAATAATATAGGCAAAATCAGCAAAGCTATACAAGAATGAGCCTGAAAATACACTGGGAATGCAACCAATGGAAGAATACAAAAGATGCTATCAATTGTTTCTCTAAAATAAAAAAAATAAAAACGAATGAATCTTTATGCAATTCAACATCGCTAATCAATGAAGACCTGTTAATGGGTAGCTATAACTCTGGCCAAGAATTATTGCAGCATCACCGAACAGGAAATCAACTTATTATGCAAGCCCAGAAACCCATCCTACATGACGATGGTTCTATGTGGACCCAAAGAGAAAACCCGAAATTATAGCGATAGGTGCGTTCCGTTCGATTTTGTGTAAGCTTGTGAATTGGTTAGCATTCTGCTACTGTATGTATATATATATATATATATATATATATATATATATATATATATATATATACTTTCGGTAGCAAGAACGCTGGTCTGTACAGAGACGACGGAGTTATCCTCCTACGTAATAACAAACAGACCGATTTAGAAAACACCTTATCAAATTCTTCATAGATTGAATATTACAACTAACACCTATGCCAAAGTAATCTCAGAAAGTAATTATGATAACTGGCCTCTGAATATTTATTGCTAATTTATTTTATGAATAATGAAAAAAAGTTGAACTGAATATATATATATATATATATATATATATATATATATATATATATATATATATAAAACAACTAAAAAGTTGCAAATATAAAAAATTAATGTTTTTTTATGAAAGTATTTATTTATATTTGATATTTCAGATCCACCTCGATCTTTCTTCAGAAATAACTGTTTTTAGAGGTTTTATATATATATATATATATATATATATATATATATATATATATATAATGCCAAATAAATTTCAAATATAATGCCAAATATATATGCCAAAGTCGACAAAGCTTACATATGCTATAAATGTAAACAAAATCTGCTATTCAAGAGTTTCATGCTCAGGCAGATAAATATGCTTTACACATTTTAATATTGTTCTTATAAAATAGACATTGATGTCTGTTGTCTTATTCTAACTGTTATATTTCAAATTATTTCATGGTTATTAGGTAGAAATAACTGTGGATTCAAATGAAGTTTTGTAGTTATTTTACTCCCTATTAATGATTAGTTTATTATTTGTTGTTGAATGTTTTTTATGAGTGCATTCGTAGTTTGTTAATATGATAAACATAGAAAAATGTAGCCGAGATCCTAAAAACATAGCTATCCCACCACCATCTACCTATAATTATTAAAAAAAATATAAAACTTCATAAAGAAAGAGATGGAACGCGCAGTTCTTTTCAAACCAAGAACTTAAGGAAACAACAGTCAAGAGGAAATACGACACTAAAACAAAAAATGTATCGGGCAACACAAGGAACTAGACAACTTCGAAAAAAAAATTTCATAAACAATTAGATGGCTTCCCGAAATAAACTAAAAGGACATATAGATAAAATAAACAATTCACCTAACATTTATAGCAACAGACAAAACTAGAAAGTTGTATATTCTCTAAAACAAACTATTCAAAGACAATATAACTAAAAACACAGAAAAGTAACAAAAACTACAAGATACATCAATATGGAAGCTAAATAAATTACCCAAGTATTAGACTTAGTAATTGCATCGGTAAATCACAAGCGTTCATTACACTAAAAGACCACAAAGAAAAGTTCAGAACAGACCAACATGCAGACTCATAAACCCAACCAAAAGTGAACTAGATAAAATAATACTGGAAGGAATTATCTCAGAATTAAAGAAGATGTCAGGAATATATCAGAAGAAAAACACAAGCTACAGAGCGGTTCCGAAACCTAAGAAAATTATATTTGTGATTTTTTACAGCTAGATATAAAATACTACTATTCTATAAAAAGCCTATTCTAGACACAGCCATCTCCTTGACTCAAGAACAAATAAAAATAAACACAAACGAAGTAAAAATCATTAAACGCCGGCGAAAATCACTTATTCAACAGCGAAGAAGGCGTGGATAAAGCAAATGAAACTTTGACATTACAATGAGCTTGTAGGTATAAATTTAATACATGAACTAAGTAACATAATCTATAAAAATGATATAGGCCTCTACTGGGATGATAGTCTCAAACTTAAACCTTTAAAAAAATGAAAAAAGAAAAGGAAACAGACAAAATCAGAAAAATAAACACTTTCAGAAATATGGGATTCGACAGATATTAAACTTAAAGTAGACTTCTTAGATGTCGCAACCTAAGAAGAATACATAACCATATATAAAACATAAAGACAAACTAATTTATATAAACAAATGTTCCAACCACCCGCCATGAGTAATCAAGCAAATTCCACGGTCAATTTACCTCAGTTTATCAGACAATTCGTCCAGTGAAACCATTTTCAACGAAACCAAAACTGATTATAAAACTGATTTATAAAAAATATAGTGAATTTTCAGAAACACTCGCATACACCCCCACCCCCAAAATGACTGACATCATATGTTTCAATCCACTGTATAAGAAAAACATAAAAACAAACATAGGAAAAATATTAAACTCATACGCAAACACCTTCCCCCATCAAACACCCCCACAAGATATTCAATAAAAAGACAGTAAAAATTGTTGTACCGAGGACATGACACAAAAAATAATAAAGCACAACAGAAAAACAATCAAGAAACCAACCACAGAGCAAAGTACGAATGTCCCTTAAACGGCAATTTCCTGCAGAACAATGTAATATATCAAGCCACTGAAAGATAAACGTAACTTTAAGACAAAGAAGAAAAGACAAAGAAACTACTCACACGGAACAATGTTTTCTAAACTTATATGGTAAATTAAAAACAAAATCACCACAAAATATCATGGAAAACAGCATCCAAAACTCAACTGCCTGGGAAGAGAAAATAGCTATACTGATCTTCCCAGACCAATAGAAATTACACAAACGATCTGAATTTATTTGAAAATGCTGACACGAAAACAATTTTTTACGTTACTTAAAACTGAAAACAAAAAACGAACACGGAAAACAAAAATAAAAATAAAATAATGCAAATCAATAAGTAAACAAAAGAAATTAAACTACGAAGGCACTTAAACACAAATAAAGCAATAACAACCAACAACAAATAAAGTAATCAATGAACAAAGAAGTAAAACAACACTATAAGATAACCCTGAAATATATGTAAATCCCGGTAGGCTACCTGTCGCTCTTAAAATTTCACTCATCTTATTTAAAGTAATTGAATCATGTTGTAATTAACTGTTGTGGAGTAAATAATAAGCCCGACCGGTGACTATGTAAACTCGCCCATAACTATGCATTTTATGTTCCGGGTCAGAGCTAAGAAGAAGCCGGTTGGAGTCAGTCTTCAGACTAAGTAATACAGGTGTCACGGCAAGTAGTCAAAGCATTATATTATTAAGATGTGCATTATAATATTAACAGTTACAGAAAGTGAAGAAAACTAATTTACAAAGACAGCATTGGAATAAACTATTGTAAGGAGTACAAGGTGAAATACCTTTGTCAAATGATAAATACAAATGGTCCATTCTCTGCTATTAAACCTTAAAATGCAATTATTTTATATGTGCCGTGTCCCTTCAGGATGTGGGCAATGACGTTTTACCATAACATCCCATTCCTTGTAGTCGCCACAAGTGAGTTTTGCTTGTAAAATAGATCAGTGTAAACCTTGCACTTCAAAATACACCAATTCTTCAATTAAGATATGGTTTGGTGATCTAGGAAGGATTTTCCATGAAACTTTTTATTCAGATATGCATTAGTTTTCTCAGTCAACTAGTACAGAGCAGTGTCATGTATAAGAAAACATCTTAAAGCATTTAGCTTCTTCAACTCTGGCTCCATGTGAAATTTCAAAAAACGAAAAAGAGCAAAACATAAAATCAGTGTATATCTGAGTTGTCACTTTAACACAATCTTGAACACAGAGCTAACATTTTATTATTTCTAATTGCATTTCAAAACATCTTACCACATTTGTCTTGGTAAAATCTCAACATTTATGTTGGTTAACACCACTAAACACCAAGCCTCTTCTTAATCCAAGATTGGAATCATCAACGCATTTGAGATGTTACTCTCTCTCTCTCTCTCTCTCCCTCTCTCTCTCTCTCTCTCTGCTATTAAACCTTAAAATGCCATTATTTTATATGTGCCGTGTCCCTTCAGGATGTGGGCAATGACGTTTTACCATAACATCCCATTCCTTGTAGCAGGGATACTTTTTGCTATCCCCTAATCCATGTCATGCAAACTCAACAGGTAGGCTTTCCTGTCTCTTGACTTCAATATGTCCTGTGAATGTTAAATTTTCTAAGCCTCTTTCCTCATGCATACTAGAGATTCCAACTGTTTTTTCTGATTCCATATATGAGTATCGTTTTTGTTTCCATTTTCTCTAAAAGATCGTCATTGCAACTACGTTCAGTGAATTTGGCAAATAATGTCAGGCACTGTATATTTAATGTATATAAAGACTGTTCATTTTGTGCATGGTCATCTTGATGGCTGGCTAAACAGTCCCTGTTGCAAGCATCCACTCTCACACATTTCTGTTTCTTCAGGGTCAGAATTAAGCTGAGATCTATAATGCAACTGTGTCAGTTAGATTTTAATTACAATATGAGGGTGAGAGCATATAATCTAACATGATCGGCATTTGAACAAGGCCAGCATGCAAAGATCGATGATCACGAACTAATGTTCTAGAAGAGCGAGCAAAAAATTCCATATACTTTTCTCTAACAGATTTTGCCAGGATCAACCTGTAACAAGAGTTTCACTCACTTCTCAGTGGTGTTCCATACAGATGTCGCCTGCAAAAACCATCATATACACACAAATAGACACAAATGTAGCACATTTTCATATTTAAAAAGATAAATATTTCCAATATATAGCATATTTCAATTGAAATTAAATATTGACAAAATGTAGCGTATTTTCATAGTTCTCCTTTAAAAAGCTAAATAATGTGAAAATGTATCACATTTTCATATTTCAATTTAAAAAGCTAAATATTGTTGTGACATTAATGCTGGTAAAGGAAAAGGGTTAATTTAAAATATGAACAGAGGGGAGGTTTAAAAGTACAGAATAACATATAAACTGAAAGACGTAACAAAATGGTTTCCTATCAAACATCTAGCTTAAAGAAAAGACAGACCTGAAAAGAATGACTTTTTTTTTTAGTTTTGGGAAAGATAATATCAGAGGCTATGAGGTCTGAGAAGGAACAGTGAAAGTACATTCGAGGTTAGTTGAGAATTTTGGAAATGGAAGCAATAATATTCTGAAAATTTCATTTTTTGATTCCTAAAAAAATAAAAATCTGAAAATGGATATATATATATATTTTTTTTTTTAAAGCTTAACATTGAAAAATGTAGCATATATATCCAATTTTCTATATTAAGACAACTACTGTCAATGGAAATTATTTTAATATTTAACTCTGTAGAAATATAGCATATTTCTTAAAATATGTAAAATCTGAAAATTGAGATGATTTTCCTATTTCTGAATAAAAACTGCAGTAGTTTCTGTTTATATTTCTAAGATATAAGCATCTGGTTTGGGGCACCTTGAGGTGGTGTAATGGTTAGCAAACTTGTCTTGCTAGAACAATTAACACTGAGTAGTGAGTTCAATCCTCACTGGGTGTCCTCTACTTTCGGCCTTGTGCCACATCCAAACTACGTTTGGAAAATCACTATAAATATCTGGTTTGAAAGGATTTTTTTTTTATATTTCTAAGCAAATGAAATATCGGCAAAATGTAGCATATTTTCATATTCGTATCGAAGAAAAAGTTTACTAGGTATAATGATTTTATTTTTAATTTAAATCAGTAAAATTTTGGAAAATGAAGGATTTTTTCATATTTCCTAGGAAAAAGTTTAACAGTGAAGAGATTTTAAATGTAGAAATTTAAATATTTAGAAAATATAATATAATAGGTTCATATTTTTAAAAACATCTAAATGAAGAGGATTTTCATATTGCTTAGTAAAAGTTGCTCTATATTGAGAAAATTTACAATATTTTCATATTTCTAAATAGAAAAATTATGTCCCCTGTAAAGAATTTCATCTTTATTTCAAAATAAAGAATGTTGAACGTTTGAAAACGTATGAGGTTGGTGCAAAAATAATGTCGGTTTTTGTCGTTAATAAATACGTCATTATTTTTGCACCAACCTAATATCAGGTGTTCATATTTCTAAATGAGAAAAATAAACATTTGATTCAAATATAATATTAAAGTCTACCAACCAAACACAGACGGGGAAACTTAAAATTCTACAAAATTATCAAACTACAGAACTCAAGAATTGCATACTTGAAATTGTTTACGAAATTTCATAGTAAATTTGTCATAAAAATGAGATTGAGATCTGTCCAGTGTAAGAGTGATATATTCAAACCGAGATAAATATTTACATGCAAATCCTGCAGAGAATATTCACTTGCCTAAAGATAACATTTTCATTGAAGAAATCTGTCTCATTAAGCTGTATGAAGGATTGTTGCTATGTTATGGTGCACATTTCACATGAATGAGAGGATCAAGTGCTTTCCAGTTAAATATTGTATAAATATTACACATCATGCATAGTTTAGTAAGTATTATGACAAAGATATATGATGCTGTCCAGCCTAATCTCTTCTTTTGTCTTACTCTGTATTATGACAAACACATACAATGTCATTCAGCTTATTCTCACTTTTGTCTTTACAATCGGAAATTTTGACATTACTGTTTTTGTGATGACTTTTGATCAAGCAGGAATACACTAATCTGAGGTTTAACAGCACCTATCGAGGATAAATTGATGCAATGTGTTTTTGAATAAAGTTCTTTAACATTTGTACATAAATGTCCTGTTATCTCATCATTGATCGCACAATGACAGTAATTGATTTTTCTTTTCTTAGACCAGGTTCTCCCCAACACTAAACATGAGTATTCCACAAACTGCTGTTCCAGACATGCACTCCTTTTTCTGGCTGTAGCAAAGTCACTTTTATCTTACCTGAAACTACAATGTTCAATTCATTAACATGAAGCAATTTAGGCTGGTATACATATAGATCTGTCCCTGACATATACACTTGCTATGAACCAGAAATACAATTCAGACAAACACAGGCAAATGTTGTTAGTTTAAATAGATATATTTAAATTAGTCCCATATAAATACAGCATATAATGTTGATATTTTTAATAAATATCATTAAATTAGTCCCATATCAATACAGCATATAATGTTGATATTTTTAATAGATATCATTAAATTAGCGCCATATCAATAAAGCATATAATGTTGATATTTTAATAGATATCTTGAAATTAGTCCCATATCAATACAGCATATAATGTTGATATTTTAATAGATATCTTTAAATTAGTCCCATATCAATACAGCATATAATGTTGATATTTTTAACAGATATCTTTACATTAGTCCCATATCAATACAGAATATAATGTTAATATTTTAATACATATCATTAAATTAGTCCCATATCAATACAGCATATAATGTTGATATTTTTAATAGATATATTTAAATTAGTTCCATATCAATACAGCATATAATGTTGATATTTTTAATAGATATCTTTAAATTAGTCCCATATCAATACAGCATATAAAGCTGATATTTTTAATAGATATCTTTAAATTAGTTCCATATCAATACAGCATATAATGTTGATATTTTTAATAGATATCTTTAAATTAGTCCCTTATCAATACAGCATATAATTTGACATTTTAATAGATATCTTTTAATTAGTCCCATATCAATACAGCATATAATGTTGATATTTTTAATAGATATCATTAAATTAGTCCCATATCAATACATCATATAATGTTGATATTTTCAATAGATATATTTAAATTAGTCCCATATAAATACAGCATATAATGTTGATATTTTTAATAAATATCATTAAATTAGTCTCATGTCAATACAGCATATAATGTTGATATTTTTATTAGATATCATTAAATTGGCGCCATATCAATACAGCATATAATGTTGATATTTTAATAGATATCTTTAAATTAGTCCCATATCAATACAGCATATAATGTTGATATTTTTAACAGATATCTTTAAATTAGTCCCATATCAATACAGAATATAATGTTAATATTTTTAATAGATATCATTAAATTAGTGCCATATCAATACAGCATATAATTTGACATTTTAATAGATATCTTTTAATTAGTCCCATATCAATACAGAATATAATGTTGATATTTTTAATAGATATCATTAAATTAGTCCCATATCAATAAAGCATATAATGTTGATATTTTTAATAGATATCTTTTAATTAGTCCCATATCAATACAGCATATAATGTTGATATTTTAACAGATATCTTTACATTAGTCCCATATCAATACAGAATATAATGTTAATATTTTAATACATATCATTAAATTAGTCCCATATCAATACAGCATATAATGTTGATATTTTTAATAGATATATTTAAATTAGTTCCATATCAATACAGCATATAATGTTGATATTTTTAATAGATATCTTTAAATTAGTCCCATATCAATACAGCATATAAAGCTGATATTTTTAATAGATATCTTTAAATTAGTTCCATATCAATACAGCATATAATGTTGATATTTTTAATAGATATCTTTAAATTAGTCCCTTATCAATACAGCATATAATTTGACATTTTAATAGATATCTTTTAATTAGTCCCATATCAATACAGCATATAATGTTGATATTTTTAATAGATATCATTAAATTAGTCCCATATCAATACATCATATAATGTTGATATTTTCAATAGATATATTTAAATTAGTCCCATATAAATACAGCATATAATGTTGATATTTTTAATAAATATCATTAAATTAGTCTCATGTCAATACAGCATATAATGTTGATATTTTTATTAGATATCATTAAATTGGCGCCATATCAATACAGCATATAATGTTGATATTTTAATAGATATCTTTAAATTAGTCCCATATCAATACAGCATATAATGTTGATATTTTTAACAGATATCTTTAAATTAGTCCCATATCAATACAGAATATAATGTTAATATTTTTAATAGATATCATTAAATTAGTGCCATATCAATACAGCATATAATTTGACATTTTAATAGATATCTTTTAATTAGTCCCATATCAATACAGAATATAATGTTGATATTTTTAATAGATATCATTAAATTAGTCCCATATCAATAAAGCATATAATGTTGATATTTTTAATAGATATATTTAAATTAGTCCCATATCAATACAGCATATAATGTTGATATTTTAACAGATATATTTACATTAGTCCAATATCAATACAGCATATAATGTTGATATTTTAATAGATATCTTTAAATTAGTTCCATATCAATACAGCATATAATGTTAATATTTTTAATAGATATCTTTAAATTAGTCCCATATAAATACAGCATATAATGTTGATATTTTTAATAGACATCTTTAAATTAGCCCATATCAATTCAGCATATGTTGATATTTTTAATAGATATCTTTAAATTAGTCCCTTATCAATACAGCATATAATTTGACGTTTTAATAGATATCTTTTAATTAGCCCCATATCAATACAGCATATGTTAATATTTTTAATAGATGTCTTTAAATTAGTCCCTTAAAAATACAGCATATAATTTGACATTTTAATAGATATCTTTTAATTAGTCCCATATCAATACAGCATATAATGTTGATATTTTAATAGATATCATTAAATTAGCCGCATATCAATACAGCATATAATGTTGATATTTTTAATAGATATCTTTAAATTAGTCCCTTATTAATATAGCATATAATGTTGATATTTTAATAGATATCTTTAAATTAGCCCCATATCAAAATAGCATATAACGTTGATATTTTAATAGATATCTTTAAATTACTCACATATCAATACAGCATGCTCGTATGGCAATTATAAATAAATGGACTCTGAATAATGGATCGTTTTTCCATGACAATGTTGTTTTTTTTTGTTTTTGTTTTTTGAAAATGTTTGTTTTAAAACTCTATTATTAGAATTTTATTAACAAAAATAATAAACGCTCTATTATTTAATGATATGGTTAAAAAAAGAAAAAAAACATCAGACAATTACCAATTAATTCAAAATTCATAAAATTGTAAATAAGGTTTTCTTTATACTTGGTTCACATTTTAATAATTTAGCAAATGTCTATAAATTTTTGAAAAAATTTCACATTTCTTTATAAATTAGTAAATGATAAATATAGCATTGCATTAGTTTTTAGAAATGCTATAAACATAAAAATATTTTTGTCAGTAAACAAAAAATGTTTAATATTTTGAATTTGTTTGGCTATTTTATCTGCGCATCAAACCTCTTGGGTCATTTAATGCTAAAAAACGGATTTCTATTCAATAATGTCTTTTTCAAGTTTTAAAATTTGTGGAATATAATTGGATGCTAGTTGTATATTTCATCTGAAGTTGAAGTTGTTTCGATTAAATATTTCAATGATGTAAGATCAGTTAGGGAATCTGAGAATATAATGAATCTGTCTGACTCACTATCTGTGATAATGTCCAAAGCTAAGTCTCTTCCTATAGCTTCTGAACTAAAAATTGAGGATTTATCATGTAGGCACTTTTGAAATAGGGTTTCATTCAGTATAGCTGAACATCCAACATCTTTCCGCGTATATATATATTTATAATTTTTCATGTTTTTGTCGGATATTCTAACTTTCTTCCATATATACAATTCTATCAGTTTTAATTTTCTAGTATTGTGCCAGTCTTAATATTACATTGAGGAGTTTTTGAGAAAGTACATTTAAGTATTGAGAAGAGTATATTTTGAGTTCTTTGAAAAAAAGGTTTAATGGCATTTTCCTTTAAATTATATAACTCTATTTATCTAGGTTCTCAAATGAATTCTGAAGAACAAAGAAAATGTATAAATTCACTTTCATTCTTTGTTTAAGTTTTGTTCCAATTCTAAACATTGCTTTTTAAAACAAACATTGGCAAAGAATGAAGGTAGCTGAAATGGGCTCATGTGGTGGGGGAGTCGTTTGGGGATGTTTATTCATGTTTGCTGACTGTGTGGGCGTGTGTGTATATATATACACAGACACACACGCTAATGAGGAATATGCATTTTGCTTATAAATATACATTCCATCTTCATTTAGAGTACTTGTTCCCATATCAAACCAAATGTTTCTATTAGGTTGGTGCAAAAATAATGACGTAATAATGTCCTTTTTTGACGTATTTTTTAACATCAAAAAACGACATTATTACGTCATTATTTTTGCACCAACCTAATATGTGAAATTTACAAGGTGTCATCCAATATCACCAACCCATAATAAAAACAAGGGAAGCAAAAAGAACAAAAGAACCCCCACCCCCACAAAAAACTAAAAGAAAAAACCCACAGAATTAAAGCAATAACTACAATGCACCAGTTTTGGCATTTGAATATAAAATGTTTATATCTTATGTAGGAATACAATTTATTTATTAAGACAGATAAATAAAACTGCAAAAATACGTCAATGCAGTTAAGCAAAGAAGAATGCTATGTGTTTAATTTGCAAAAACTTAAATGGAAAGAAATGCAGAAAATAAATTGATTACTGCATCTGGCTTCTTATCCATTCTTTATTGCGCCTACTTAATCAAATGTCAATTATTTTCTGTTGCACTGGATGATTAATTATTCTTCGAATCATGTTTATTTTGAATTCAATTTACTATTTTGCATCAATTCTTTCATGGTTTCTTTAAAAAGCAATTCACATTCTTCATTCGGCAACATAGCATCGTGCAGCATTAAACCCTAAAAACTATACAACAATGGATATATTATTAGTTTTCCTAAGAAAAGCTTTTTAAATAAGCCTTTCTTAATGAAATTCAGATGAAACAAATTGTAAAATATGAACCACTTGAAAATTTAAAGTTCTAAACTAGTTCCTCTCACTATGATTTAATTTCGCACAGTTTAAGTTATTCACAGAGATCTTTGGAAATTTATTTAATCTGAAATTGTAAGAATGATACTGGCAATCCGATACACCAAAGAGACGCCATAATTATTTCCATGAAGTTAAAAGGTGAAAGTTATTAACTTTAATATAAAAAAACAATTGTATGACGAAATTGCCCCCCCCCCATTCACATGACAAAGGATCTGCAAAGTGCAGTGATTTAAAACAATATAATCAAGTACTTGAGGTTGGGGAAACATCTAACCAATTGCTCCCCCAGCAATTAGTGTTAATAGGAAGAGAAGGAAAAGATATGGGAGGTAACAAAAACAATACTGCCATGGAAAACCCAGGAACTTTTGTGTTATGGTCCGGTTCCTTGTACCACAGTGATAGTCCAAGGTAGAACCAATAAAGAAGAACTCGAACACGGATATGGAATAACACAGATATATTACAAACAGGAATATATACAGAGAAGTAGAAAGTGTTAGTGCGAACAATCAGGATTAGTAGTAATTGTCTGAACGCGACTCAGTTTCAGACTGACTTGACTGACTGACTTGCTCGCTCTGACTGACTGACAGACTCCTGACGGTGTTCACTCCAGGCTTCAGACTGAACTCCCTGCTTCCTCCTGAGGCGCAGTATTTATTACGTATGGAATAGTCAATTACCTTATTATTATGGGTAAGGTCCCATAACATTTAAGAACAAACTGCTCATGGGACTGACTTCACAAAGCACCATCATGCCAACTTCTGGCTTCCCCTTGCTTTTATTGACATGGGGCATCTTACAAAGTCCTGTTTCTTAACCAGTTGGAGAGAAGTCTCTATTTAGAGATGCCAATCTGTCCAGCTGCTATCTTGGAAAAGCAACATGTTACTGGTATTGACAGACATGTCTGCACGTAATCCAGGGCCACGTTTGCATCTGGACCAAAGCACGTTTACCATACATAATACATTTCATGGAAAATGTCTTCTGCTGTTAACCAAAGACTATATTTTTTAATAATTCATCTCATCTTATCACTCTTTCTAGTATTGGTAGTTTCCTTACTAACCTTTTGTTCATGGAAAAATCAACGTCTTGATTATATCATTTAATTATATGTGCTTAGCATTTTTGTTTTGGATGTTCATTTTTCAAGTGATGAGAATTTTTAATCATGAATTGCTCCATCATTAGACTTTAGATGGTGGCTGACCTCACCCTTTTATTTCTTGCCACAGCCTATATACACAGATCTGCATTGTATTCTCAAATAGAGAAGATTTATTTGCTTCTGAAGAGATAGCTCCTAAAGGTTAGAGTGCATTTGAATTCCCTAAAGTTTTACAGATTACAGATCTTTTGCAAATTTTTAATTTTATCTAAAATAATGTCAGATATGGGCATTATTTATTGTTCAGATTTTTTAGCTATATTCTTATGGACTGATATATTTACAGTGTAGTAGATAACGTGAATTTTTTTTTATTTTTTTTATCTAAAGTTGAATCTTCTGTAAGTATATATCTGAACCGCCACTTCTGAGTTTGAACTGATGTTTCAGGTTGGGAGCTCTCCTTTTCTTGCCGCTATATGGATGGTGGGAATTGATGTTTAACTAGGTTATGGAGTTGTAGTGGTTTAGTAGTACTTGCAAAACTATGTGTTTATGCCATATGGGTGGCTTTAGTGGTGACAATTTCCTTGAAACTTCTAGGTATTGGTTGTCTTTGCTGGAAATGATTAATATCTAATAGTGAATAAGTGAAACCCTGGTTAGTCATTCTATGAATGGAAATGTCCTTATATATCACATAAATCATAATTCTCTGCTGCAGGTCTAACCGACTAAGGCCATTTCCTGCATGTCACTCACGTACCCATCAGGCGGTCGGCATTAAACGTTCAGTGAAATGGGCATTTTATTCACGTTTAGGGTAATTAGGTCATTAGGGTAGTTGGTGAATATTACCCACCAAGCAAAATGACCTTGGAGGGAATACTTAAATGGTAGAGAATGAAATAGCCGTAAAGTCACTGACCTTTGTGGAACAAAGAAAAAGACACCAGAATAGATTGTGTCGAGAAAATGTTCAATGTCAGAAGTAAAATAGCATCGCAACCAAAAACTTACCAAAATTCAAAGAGCAAAACACTCTGCCGGCACAAAATCGCCGTACTAAATCATATATTACATTATATTATTATCAAATACACACACATAATGTATCTCTATATATAACCGGCAAACATATGATCATTCGCTTAATAGAATGAACCATTCTTTGGTGTGTCTGTACTTACGACAATAACCATTGCAGCATCATAAGAGCGCATCTACTTCTGATTCTTCTTCATGAAAGCTAATTTAAAAGCTTTAAAATTTACTTCTGCGTTTCATGATTAAGATTATGAACATTCCAATTCCTATGGTGATAATATAAAGTCCTTCATGTTGACATTAATATTTTTATTGAAACCGATGTTTCTGCACGTCAACCAAACTTGTGATGAATAATAAAAAAAAACGGCAAGAGTATTCAATATCAGTAAGTCACAGCTAATACAATACAATCTTTTCAACACTAATTTCCTTTTGACTTCACAAATTTGACGCGTGTTTGGTTTAAGAGAAATGAACGTTGGCCAGCTGCGCTAAACTGGTTTGTCATAGATGCATGTTCAATTCAACTTTTCTCGAAGCTCCTAAAATCTCTTTAGTGAACAATTCTCTCCCTAAATTTGGCTTTCCAGACACTTGTGAATCGACTAAACACCACCTTTGCTCCACTGGTACGAAATCATATTTAGACACAGGTCACCAATGTACAAGTTGTTAATCGTTAAATAAACATTTCAAAGTGGAAATAGCAAACACAAACGTTGTGTTTTTATGAGTAATACCTATGCAGTGAAATATAGTTTGCACTACACCATACCAATCACCTCCATCACAAATGCTATAGCTATGATCGAAGGTGTCACAGAGAGCCCTTTTTTATAACTACGCAGAGCCTCTGAGGTTACATGTCAGGTAAGTCTGCTGGAAATCTGGTTTAACCACCAACCAATTGACCATAGGATTGGTAGAATTAGTTTAGATGGCACCATCAACACTTTCTCTTTCAGCTATATATATATATATATATATATGTCTGTGTGTGTGTGTGTGTGTGTGTGTGTGTGTGTGTGTGTGTGTGTGTGTGTGTAATTTGACATAACTGACTGAAGATAAATTTCTATTAGAATTTTTTATTAATTTTGTTACAAGTGTTTTACTGGTGGTTGACAATTATAAATATATTTCTAAATGATTTGTAACCTTCAAAGAATAAAACATATTTTGAATAGATTTGAATAGCATAGAACCTATTTGAACAAGTAAGAATCATTTCAATATTAAATGCCAGCCATCCTGTTCATATTTTACCGCACAAAAAGAGGTTTTACTTGAGGGACGTTAAGAATGAACACAATCCCATCAATTAATCAAACAATAATTAAATCTTTCTTTAATCAATATAATCAAAATGAACGATGATCCATTAATTCCCTTATTTCGCGCCTTTTGGTTTATGTGGCATTCAAAGACAAGATAAAAAGCGAAATTAATCGTTTTTCTTGTATCGGATTTGAAAGGGAGATAATGTGGCGACATGCCAAAGCGTTTCCTCATGAGACTGAATAAGCACACTCTAGCTTTATACCTGTTGGCGTAAGTGAAACTTGCAAGTTCTAACCTCGGCCTTCAAACAGTTATGGCTGATATGTTTATCCAAAGGCTAAAGGACCCAGTATAGTCGCTTGTGATGTTCACTAATAGCCGCATGATCAGTAGAGAGACGTTCATGCTTATTATTGGCAGTTCATTTAAAATTTATTTCGCTTTGATGTATTGATTTTCTCAGGAGATAAATAGATATATTCTCGCTTTTCAGTTTTACTCTAATAGATTCGATAAGTATTAGGATATAGCAGTCAACTTGAATGCATCAAGAGTTGCCTCTTCCTGTGGATTTCTCTTATACAGAAACCCTTTCATTTAAAATTCTATGAAATTATTTTATTATTTTCATTTCATCCAGAGACTTTGACGACACATTCAGATTCTATGTACCGTGTCCATTCTGGACGTAAGTGACCATTGCTCTCCACACTTTCCTATTATTTGTAATTCTTAACATTGTGGCTTACTATTCAATTTCCTATTCAGCCATCTATTTACACAAGTTATTAGGCAGTTTATCCGATGTTTTCAGCTGCCACTCTTGAATCCAACATGTCCTATCAGTATCGTTCTCCTTCAAGCCCTTTTTCTAATTTTGTCCGGAGATTTTAACCATCTTTCTGTTTCTAATCACACGTATCCTTTGTTTCTGTTTTTCTTAAACTTCCTCATTGTTCCCATGTTCTATGCATATCTTTTCATCATTCTGGAGTACCACACCTGTTACCTAAAATATTCCTTTGTGAGGAAATTGTTTAGCATTAAATCCTATAGAGGAGGACTGATATTACATAACAGGCCAGCAGCGTTTGCTAAGAAAATTTCCTGCTTCTAAATACGTTGGTAAGCTTTAGAAAGGCATATATTGTTATTCCAATGAGCCTGAAAATGTCGGTTTCACATATTCTGT
The DNA here is from genome assembly GCA_963932145.1 of Acanthosepion lycidas. Classification (NCBI taxonomy): domain Eukaryota; kingdom Metazoa; phylum Mollusca; class Cephalopoda; order Sepiida; family Sepiidae; genus Acanthosepion; species Acanthosepion lycidas. Next base: position 60,802,564 of record OZ010607.1, on the reverse strand, counting down.
CGTCTATTATTACATTTCATAAATAGTTAAATTTCTGTACTTGCGATTTTTTATAAAGTTGAACAGGGATCCATACAAAATTCAATTTTTAGTGTCTTTTTTTTTTCTATTGAAGATATTTATTTTAATTTGGCTTATTCATTTTCTTTAGTAAATCATGAAGTTATCAATGTATTGATTTATATTCACAGCCACATACACGCACTCACAAACATTCTCTCCAAAAATGGACTCTTTAAATAACTTAAAATGTAAGAAATGTTAATGCGTACAGCAAAGATGAGCGGTTTAAATTAGAAATTAAATGCATGTTTATAAATATTCAAACTGAGCAATTCAAAATACAAGAAAAATTTAGGACATCATTATATATATATATATATATATATATATATATATATATATATATATATATTTAAACACTGAAAAAAATGATTACGAGTGCAGTAGCAAAGTTTTAAAACGCATTTGAGTTGACTAACAACATTTAACGTCGTGATGCATTTTAACATCTCTGGTTACCTTCTTTATATGGTGGATGCTTTTTTATATATAAAAAAAAAGAAAACATCGTAGCTACAACGGCTAATTTTAGAAATAATTATAAAGAGTGTGTTCATGCGGGTTTATAAAAATCGCCATCATAACAATCACGTTTACATTAAGTTTGTCTTCGCAATTGACACCGAAAGATGATCTTGGAGGAGAGCGAAAGTAAAAATAAAACTATGGCGCCTACCTTGGTCATTTTCAACTTAACGTCAAAAAAAATATTAGAGAACTAGAAAGAATTATTATAAAAATAGACATTATATATATATATATATATATATATATATATATATATATATATATATATATATATATATATATTTGCATATTTCAACTTTTTTTTTATTTTCACTTGTTTATTTGTATTTATGAACAAGCACTAGATTTCTTAAAATACCGATACCGCCGTTTAAATTAATCGATTTCTTAGTGTTTAAAAATCGAAATATAAATTGAATAACTGACTTTGGGATAAGCATTAACAGATTTATCTTTTTGAAAGTAACTTTGTATCATTTCTCATCTTCAGTATATATTTTGGGGTCCTGAAAGTTACTAAAACAAGAAATATTTCTCCTGGAATTATGTTTATCACTCAGAAAAGAGATGCAATTTTTTTTACGATAATGTTCACCCTGTACAAGGCTCAAGTGCCACTCCATGTAGTAGGTTATAGACTAATAAGTAGAGTTTACGGGGATATGTAGCGAACGCACGTCAGTACAAAAATAAGGTCTCGTGTAGCATGCGGACATATTTGCCAACACCAGTTACATCCGGAGTTTTTTCCCCGTTAGCCCCGGTACAGTATGTCATATCTAGATACGAGCCTCTCTGCAACTGGTCAAGATTTTTTTTTCTTTTTTTTTTCTTTTTTTTTTTAAGATACCTCAGGAGAAAACCAGCATTCGGCAAACACGGATTATTCCAAAGTCGCTCCCGTTGCCATTTTCGCTTTTCAAGTTGCTGTGTTTTCCGATGCATGTTGTTTTTGTTACCTCCCGTCTTTCCCCCACTCTGCCTATCACCGTTGTAGTTACTGGGAAAGCAATCGATTTGGTTCCCCACCCCACCAATATCAAGACTATTTGCTTACATTACAACAGATAACAGTTAATCTTATACTTGAACAGGTTAAGATTGTCGTGATCGGACAGTTGTTTGGGAGTGTTCTGCAAAGCAGCTGTTCGTAGGAAGCTGCTCGAGTGGAACATAACTTTCACCATTAAAATACAAAGGGAATGAGGGTGGTCCGCTACAATGTGCAGGGTATAATAAGTCATAACCATGAAGGTTAAAATTGATAGAACTAAGGAATGTAGTTAGTCTGAACACTTTCCATGGAAATAGCGATAAAGCTGCGAAAGGCTTGGGAAATGAGTTATATGTCGGAAAATAATTCATCACCCACAAGGACACAGAGACGCTTTTGGACTACAAAAGTGAAAACTAGGTAGCTTTTTTCCCATATATGGTAGCAGTATTCAGTTTTCAGAGTCATCCAGCTCTTATAAAGGTAGAGGATAGCAGGAGGAGTCAGGTAGTTATTGGAACCGTACAAAGAACCGGCCATTGTTCCAATATATTTAAGGATCTATCGTATGTACGGGTTTCACGGTGTCTGTGTCTTAATAGGCGCTCAAGGTACGGGCCTCTCTGAAGGAATATTCGTTCATCACGATAGGTAAAAAAGAAAAAAATCAGGGTTTGCTCGGTGATGGAAAGTCACTAGATTGATTTTCAGGGCATTGAATATATGCTCTACCAGAGTTAGAAGTCAGTGTGTTCCGATGAAACCTCAGTAGTGAGTTACACCCACAGGGGATGTATATATGAATGTGAATTATACAGGAGGTACAGTCGTAAGAGTACCTTTCGTCATGGCATGGAGGCCCCAACGGAGATTACTGCACAGTTCAAAACTCATTTAGAAAATGGCAGTACAATAACCCCAGTATTATACACCTGCTGATAGGATAGCCTACTTCGAATTTACGCAAAGGTTTGAATCCCTATCAGGTAGATAACACCAAGACCAAGAAAATGTCTCGTCTATTCAGATATCAAGGCAACGGGGGTCTTTAAGTCAGAAAAATCGTACAGGTACAGAAACATGCTCGCTCATAGATGCAGACTAAAAGACTCATTGAGAGAAGGAATAACATAGGGCTTGGGAGGAGCACATCAACATCCCCTAATCCCATTGTATTTAATATTATCATAGAAACAGAATTCAAAGAAATTAGTCATGTGCAAATTACCGTAGATACATTAATTCGATTCTAAGATTCTATACCAAGGAGCAGTTGGTAGCAAAGTCGTTTCAATCATCCAAGGTCGAAAAAAATGAAAAAAAAATATCACCAGAATGAACTTTATTTATTTATAAAGAAGGGAATGAAAATGTTGTTAGATGCGAAAAGTTGATAATGTTTGACAGCTCATAAGCGGCATTGATATAGTTAAAAACAAATTTCCATCTTAATTGTAATAAAGATGGACTCGTGAACAACGTGTCTTGTGAGCAATAATTTTATCTAAGAAATTTAATATTTAGATATTCCACGCTATATTTTACGTAAAATTTCAGAACTTTGGAAACTGAAATAATCTTCAGTGTTATTATTGTTCATCATTTATTGTCAAGTACTTTAAACGTGATATTGTCTTGTGACCTCAAATATTTGAGATAAAATAAAAATGAACATTTTCTCTTTCTGAAAATAACTTTATTGATGGTTTCCGCCATATTTGACTCATTTTCAAATTGCGTCTTTATGGAGTACACAACTCGTGCGACTGGAATCTATTTTTGCGAATATATGAAAAAATACTTTTCATAACCAAATTATTTTAGATTTTATAGCAAAAGAAAGATTCAATTTTTCAAAATATTTAAGTAAATATTTGATTACACCCGTTGTTTTGGAAAATTCTCAAAATACATTTGTAACCCAAATATTATAGAATTAAGAAAAACAGCGATGTAGACAAACGTTTAGAATCATTTCCCATAAAAGATATGCATCCAGATGAACTCACTCAAAAACATTTGCTCCAAAGTTGTCATTTAATTTTTTGACAATTTCGACACTTGTGACGCCCTTTGTGATTTGCCAGTTGTTATCGTTGTCAAACAAGTTCCACCAAAGATATGGAACATTTGAAAATTTAGGTTTCACCCACTTCTTGGCATACATAAACGGTTTAAATTACCGATAGTATATTACATGACGAAGGTGCACTGGAACAGTGAAGGGATCTCTTCATATATATATATATATATATATATATATATATATATATATATATATACTCTTAAGGTGTGCTATATTTATGGGATAAAGTGCTCAATATCAGAGCGTGTGTAAATATAAAAGTGAACATTGAAGTCAACACTTAGAGGCGACAGGCTGTTTCATGCTAGACGCAATCGTCAGGCCACGAGTGCTGTTTTTTTTCTATATATATATAGTAGATTTTTTATGTACCTTGTCCCTTGAGGGTGTTGGCGATCATGGCACTCCACAATTCCTTGTCTTTTATAGCTCTTAATAAATTTGGTCTTTTGTTATCGCTCCTAAACCTTGTTCTGACATCTATTTACTCAAGCTTGCTAGATATGATATGCATTGTGTTTCTGATCCGATTGCTTTCAATCTGACCGAAGAGTATTAAATTTTCCAAGCCCTCGTTCCTCCTTATATACGCTATAAATTTCAACGCTCTGTTTCTGATAAGTTTAAGTGTCCTTTCTGTTTCCATTTTCTCTAAAACCTCGCAGTTTCTCACATGTTCAATCCATGGCATTCTCAACATCCTTCTGCAGAACCACATTTGTTGCTTCATATTTCCTCACCTGTGAGGAGATTGTGAAGAAATCCCTGCCACACAGGAAGATGTATTACATAACTGTTCAATACCCTTGTTTCTAAGGAAGTTTTTCTATTTCTTAATATTTTGCTTAGTTTTTAGAAGACCCATTTCGCTATCCCCGTGCGCCTTCGAATGTGAGTGTCACACTTCCCAACTTTTCTCAGATAATTAAATTGTTGTGCTTGATTTTGGTACCCCTATTTTGTAATTTACTTGTTGGGATTTTCCTTTTAGTAAGTACCATGCGGTGTCTTCTTGCAATTGATATTTAAGCCTTTTGTAGGAGTTCTCGTCTCCTTTGTGTTTGCTATCAACGCTGTGTCATCTACATAATTACATATTATGATTGTGACCGCCAATAATGAATCCTGGTAGAATTTCTTATTCTCTCAGAATCGCCTCACTATATAAGTTGAATAAGTCCGGTAAGAAGATACATCCTTGCCTTACATCACTATTTTTGTCTATTTACCGAATCCATTTTCAAGCCGTGTGCAAGCGGTTTGCTGTAAGTCTAGGTCCTGCATTATTCTAATATAACAGTATTTGTAACTTTATCAAATGCTTTAACAGAAACAAATTTCGCTGGAAACAAAGATAAAGAATGCTCAGTTGTTATGTAATATCAATCAGCCTCTATGGCTATTTATATGGAACAATTTCATTATATAGGAAAAAGAAACTTGAGGTACCATATGTAGTTATACAGAGGTATGCTTAGAATATCGGGGGTGAAGAATATTTAAGAAACGAAATCGTTTTACATAAAATAGATAAAAAAGGATGTGTGTGCTTGGGATTAGAAAAGATTACAGTTGATATTTTATGAATACAATGAGAAAAGAGGCTTTGGAGTATTTGATACTAACAGGACATTCAAGGTATGATGGTCAGTGAGAAATAAATGTAAATGAACTTGTGTAAATGGATGGCAAAAAATTGACTGGGAATGACAAAGGCACAAGTATTTTATGGATATGAGCTGTGGTGTAATGGAAAGCAGCTCGGAATGGGAAGTCGGCGAACAGAGTTCAAATCCCAGTAGAGTTCATTACATTCCTTTACATCAAAATATCATTGGCAAAGGTGTGACTCTATCTCTTATAGGTTGAATAGCAGGACAGACTTTTCTATAGCCTTGGTTGGCAACCCGTCTACTGTAGAATGAATTGGCACGAAAACCAGTAAAAAAAATTTCTTCCAACATCCATTGAGCAAGCATGGCAGACTAGGATAATAAGATTAAGATGTGAATGATATTTCATGTTGATACATTGTCTGCAACACTGCGGAGTAATCGTTTTTTTTAAATTTCTTAGAGCTATACAGGATAAGTAATTATAGAAAGCCGTAATTACTTAGGCCCTATTACATGTAAATATTCTTCACTACTAAATATATAACATTAGTTATAACAACTTGGATCAGGACAAATAGTCATGAATAAATGGTCCAAAGTTCTTAACATTCAAGACATTCTGACCATCGCTAATCATTATGAGGAGAATATTGTAAGTTACATTAAATCGATCTTGGCATTTAAAAGAAAAAAATCATAATTTTAATTCAAATTCAAGTCTGTCAAATGTAAATTATTCTATGCATTTTTAAGATTTTCTTTTTTTTGAAAACTAAATTGTGAGACCTAACAACTAATAAAATTTTATCGGAATAATTAAAAAATTCTTTAAATAACATTAATAATCGTTCCTCCTATAACGTTACCAAATTTACCACTTTCAGAAACTATTGGTAGCAACCAACCTCTGCTACTCCATGGAGTGTAATCATTTGACCCCCACCCAATAATACAGATCTTTGAGTACTTAAGACTTTCCCAAGTGATACGCCCATCATCTAATTTGTCATTATACACCGCATTGGTTGTTATTAAGCTTAGTTTCTATTTTTCCCCTGATTGTCGTGAACTCTAACCTATTTAAATAATGTGCTTATTGCAGACTTTTCATAAATATCCAGTAACTACCTGTGAATATTTGCAATAGCTGATCCTTCCCAAAGAAAAAATTGACAGTGCTTTGATTTCTACGTGTTTTGAGAGGGCGCATGTTTTGTAAAGATTGTGTGTAAGAAATAAAATACCATAAAATGAAGCTTGAATTTTATTTATTGGAAAAGAAAAAAAACAAAAAAAAACATGAGAATTCGGACCAATACTTTTAAAATTAAATTAGAACACGCATATATTCTTAGTAATCTCTGTGTGTATGTTGGGGTGGGGGGCGATATATATATATATATATATATATATATATATATATATATATATATATATATATATATATATATATATATATATATATATATAGCTGTTGTCTGTATATGGCTTTGTATTTGACGGATTCAATTTTTACTAATTTTTCATTTTTTTTCTAATTTTTCTGATACAATTTTATTTACTTTAATTTTCGCATTACTAATCACCTGCGACTAATTTCTTTTCTCTTAAAATATTTTAATTCGGCGTTTATACCTAAAAACAATCTATAGTTCATAGCTGAAAACTAAAGCGAAAAGGGAATTAAAATGAGATTTGTGTATGTGTGTGTCTATGTGTGTGTATGTGTGTGTGTGTGTGTATGTGTGAGGATCGATCTTGATTTATCCGACCTTTAATATGGCGTTGTTCTTTTTCATCTAAATATGAAAACTTTATACCAACAACATAACATACAGTTTTTTCACACATCAATATGATTATGTTCCTTTGACATCAAACCTCAAAGATCAGCAACACTTGCATCTTCCTTTGCCTAAGGATATAACCTTTGCGTTCAGTGCTTCTTTTTATGGTAACTACAAAATCTCTACATATTAATTGAATTTTTTTACCCATTGATGTATCTAGAAAGTTTAGTTTGAAGCACGGATTCCTCTTTCAACTTTTCTATTTTACTATACACGAGTGTTACGTTCTGGTTTTATATGAATGATCTAGGGAAAGACATGAAGCTATCACTAGTCTCTCCGCTTATGGATTAAATAACAGCGCAGACTGAGCTCTTTAGTTTTAGGTGTCAGTCTACAAATAAAACTGAATTCAAAACACTGAAGATATCGGAAAATCACTTGACTATATTTCACAAGAAATTAAAATACAGATAAGAAACGGAATCAATGGATGACCGTGGACTCCGTCCTAAAGGGAAATGACATTAAAAACTACATGAGATCACACTTTCATTTTTTCTCTTTAAAGTATTCTTTATATTTGGTTTTCTCCATTTTTTCTGCTCATATCTATATCAAATGAGCATAGAAAGCCTACGGCTAATTTTAACAACGTTAAAATATTCACCATCAGCTGTATCTGGCAAACAAGTTTTCATTCAACTCCTGCCAAAATAAATGTAAACATGAATAATTAATAAGAAAATTACAAGAGTTGTTTTTTTTTCTTTTTCTTTTTATGTGCAATATTACCTTCCGAAAATTATTCAAAATATAACCGCACTTCGATAAGGTATGGTTAATAAACAAATAATTCATTTTTTTTTTATAAAATTTATTAATATTTTATTTAGTAAATTTATGAAGACGAAGAAGTAATATTTGCAAGCATAATTATCCGGCATAATTAGAACCTGTGTCTTTACATAACACCAGAATCATTTCATAAACTTTTTATGCACACTTTAATAATTAGGCGTAGATTTCTGATAAAATTTGAGAAAACTATCTGGAGGCTAGTTTTAGATTTTCATATTTAGGTCGTCTATCTTCCGATTCATACTCTTCACAAGTCATTCTAACAAAAGTAGGATTGTGTTTCCGCTTCCTTCTAAAGTCTGTGTCAGCTATTTATTCCGAACGCTTGACCTTTCTTACAATCTTACGCGAATCTACACAGTAACCCTCTAACGTGAGTGGCTCATGGACCGTGTGAACAACTCGTGTATAGCAATAATAATAACAATAATAATAGGTGAAACATTCACTACACACTTTAAGCAACTCGAGCTTTATATTCAAATTTGTGACTTGAAACTCAGACAAGTATGATCGAACTCTCCACGCTGCAATTCTAATCAATGAGCTTACTATTTAGCATAGGCGACATACTGTTTTCTATTTTATGCTCCGATCCGAATATCAAAGAATTGCTTTCACGTTATAAATTTCAGACTATTTTGGTGAATGGAAAAAGACAGAAGAATAAAAAAAAATTGTTAAATGCTGACCATCTGAACATTTAACAAAGAAAACTTTTTTCTGAAACCGATAACGACTCTTTGCAATTCAATTTGCCTTTGAATTCGATTTAAAAAAAAAATCATATTGGCATGCAAACGCCACATAAGGCATTGCAGTAATTCTTTGTACAGTTCACTATGCACCTGGCAATCTAAGTCCTCGACGAATACTGTCTGTATGAAAAACTGTGCAGAGGAAGAAAAAAAAAACAAGAATGTAGAAAGCTGTTGTAAATAAGGACAATAAAACAAAAAATTAAATAAACGCATCGAAGATGAAGTTCGATACATATATGGGAATGACAAAAAGTGTATTGAGAGAGAAAATGTCTATTCTTGTAGAAGAAAAATGCAGAAAGAATAATAAAGTAGAGAAAATGAAAGTGAGTCAAAGAAAAAGAGTAATATTGATTTTCATGTCGAAACTTAGTAAGAGAAAAATGCAAGAGCGGGGGATCTATATAGAAAGTACCTTGCGAATGTAATCTCGTGTGTGATTAGGTTGGTTTGAAATCGCAATAACAACTGGATTTATATACAAAATTATAATTCACCAGGTTTATTAGAATAAATTCCAGAGATATCGTATCTTCAATCTTTAATGAAAAAGATTTCACTATGTATATTCAATTTTTATTGAAACATTGGAGTAAGCGTCGAATTTGTCTGACGTATACAGTTATAGATCTGGAGAGACGGAAACACATGAACGAGTTATTTAAATGTAAAAATAAATCAAGGCGACTTTAGCAATGTATGAAGAAAATAGAGAAAGTAAAGAACCTAAATGAACAAAAGAGTAATAGGCTAATATAAAAATCATCCGTTGACCTATCGTTTTATAAAACGATAGGTCAACGGAAAGGAGAGATAGAAAAGGAAAAGAAATAAAGTGAAAAGATTGTCAGGAAGATGAAAGGAAAACGCGTTGAATGAAAGTAAATAAGAGTTAATCTATTTTGTTTATCTTACGGGTATACAGATCTTTTTTCTGGGTTATGTAACGCTGAATTATGTCAAACGAGGTACCCGGTGTACACGAGTTGAAATGCTAGACATAAATTCAGTTGGTACGGTTATTCAAAAGAAGTGGCCTCTTTGAGAGGGGATTGGAATTACCACTCTACACGGAGGTGGAAAGAAAAACTGTTGGTAGCTGAGAGAGAGAGAGCGAGAGAGAGAGAGAGGTTTACTCAGTTACAAAAAGACAAGAGGATGGAGGAAAATAAACGTGGTATTTATGTATTTTTACTTAACAAAATAGCATTTGTAAAGATATTGTATTTTCACTATAATTGCTAATTTAATTGGATCCGATATTTCCTCCTGTTAAGTAAAAAATACATAAATACTATGTTTATTTTCTTCCATCTTTTTTAAAATCCTGAATTTACAGTTTTTATGCATTTTCATATCTTTTTCTCAGTCACTATATTGCGTTCAATCAGTCCATCTTTTATGGATCAATATTTTCTGTTTGTTTTGTATTTTTTTAAGCCGTCTGTAGTTAGGTGATGAGGTATTGTAACTATTTAGACTGTTTCGATTGTTGCCCGCTTGTCATATTCACGATGTTTCGATCGTTGTACGCTCTGGCTTCTTCAGGCGATATATTTGGGTGGTGCAAAAAAAATGTCGTTTTCTCACATGTTTTACTATGTGAGAAAAACGACATTATTTTTGCACCAAGCTAATACGTTGAAAATCGAACCGAACCCTTTATTTCGTCCACCGGAATAGATTGTTCTAGTTCCACGTGTCATGCCTTTTTCTGGATACATCTGTATTTTCTATTTTTTTTATTTCTTTCTAGACACGCTATATCCCTTTCCAGTAAATATCTCCCCCTTTTATTATTTCCTTTTTATTCGCCCTTTCTTTAAACGCTGCAACCAATCGTCTTTATCTCTTTTCCTTCCATTTTCCTTCCCATTTAGTAATTTTATGCTTTTGTGTTGATTCTTTTTTTATAATTTTTCTAAGTTATTCTTTAATTACTTTTCATTTTTTTTTAGGTATTCATTCCTTAGATTTAATTCTTTTTTTTCCTGTATCTAAGCTCATTCATTTGTTTCCCTTTTTTTCTAGAATTTCATCATTCCATTTTTCCGTAACCAATAATGTTTATTTCTCGTTTGACTTGAATATTCCACTAAATAGGGAAGCGAGAAATGAAATAAGAAAGCTGTTAACAGCGCAATAAAAAATTAAATAATTTCTGCTAGGATTTTTATTTAATAATCTAAACACTTTATGATTCCGTTTGTCAAAACGGATAAAGGAAGCAAATGTCTTTAATAAATCTTATAATGCTTGTTTGGCAGGTAAAAAATAGTTCAAAGGAAATGCGTATAAAGAACGTTTTGTCTGGCCCATTAGAATGAGAAGTTACAAAAGGAAAGCCTCGTTTGAGATTTATTGCAACGAAAACATTGTCCATATTCCGCATATATTTTATTTTTTACTAATCCTACATAGGTCTCATTGTGAATGTTGATTCTGAAATATTTACTTCCTCACTTTATCTATTCAAGTTTATTGCCTTAACGTTTGACATGCTATCCGATTTCATTTTGATACACCAGTATTTAAAGTGGTTATGAAATAAACTTATTTCCACGACAAGTTTTTAAACCATTTTCTTAAGTGAATTTTGCATATTAATGTGTTATTATTTGGACATTGCATTTAAAATGGAATTTTCTGATTATGTCTATTCCTTCAGTTACGACCTTAAAATCTCAGTACTGAGGATGTTCCTGAATTATCACGCCTACTGTAAAGTGCAAATAGCTTACTTTTTTTTAAAAAGAACCGTTAAATCTTACGAGATCCATTGAGAGAAAAGAAATATCGAACTTCGATTCTTTCAATGATATACAAATATTTTATTCACTCAATCCTTACAAGACGGTTACCCATGCAGTAGTTAGTCCTCGCCACGTCGCTGAAATGGTCCACTTGAAAGATGAATGCCGGTAAATATGGTTCCAGCGCCGTCGTAGGAGTTGCTATGATGCTCTTGAATACAGCTATTAAATGGATTAGGTACGAAGGCAGTTCGGGAACATAGAAAGTTGCTCTATATGGCGTAAAACTTTTTGTAAAATATGTAAAAGGAAATGTTATATATGGCGTAAGAACATGTTTGTCATGCCATATTTGACAAAATTTAATTATCGTATCAAATATGTAGGAAATTGTATCAATATTTTACTTGACTTTCAAGATATTTTAGCTAATGCAGGAATACGAGCCGTTTTCAGTTTCTCGTAAAAATATCAGAATATATTCAGGAATCATGTCGAAAATACCGCTAATCTTAGGAGACGGGTCGAGGCCTACCTTCGAAAAGAAAAACATAAAAGATGCATAGAATCCCAAGCAACCCAGAAGCATTGTAATAATACCGTCCTTCGCGATGAAGCAACACCTATGAGTAGTTAACAAAAGCTTCATCTATTAATAGGGCCCGTTATAAACCCAAAGCACAATCCAACTTTGACCAGCAGCAGTGCTTCTATCCCTATTGGGAGAGTTCACCGCTGGTAAATTTATTTTCCCCAGTCAAACATTGCCCTAAATCCAAACTCTTGCTACAGAGATCAAATCAAGTTTATATTCAGGAATAGGTTTAAAGAAAACATTTTCATACTGAAAGTTAAAAAAATCTTTCGCCAGTAAATTTTGATTGTATTTCACTTTGTACCTGGTATGTTATAAACAATTGAAATTTCCTTATAACTGAATTGATCACTATGTATATCTATAATTCTCAAAATGTGTGTGTGTGTGTGTGTGTGTGTGTGATCGGATGTTGTTTATGCATTTCCATTGTTTCATCAGATTTCGAAGAATTTTTTTGTTTGATAGATAATTCTTCAGTGCCAGTTTTGAGTCCAAATTGTTGGCGACAATGGCTCTCCATTACTTCCTGTCCATTATAAAACTCAGCAACGTTTTACTTTAAAAAATTAAATTGAACTTGATTACAAATTTTCAATTTTTCTTTTTACATTTAAGACATTAACGAAGCCATCTTTTCTACTTGGAAACTAATAATTTCCCTAAATATAGTTTAATAATTAAGAGGTACTGAAAGGCTGGACTGAAGAAAATAGCCATTTACCTCGTCGGTAAAAATAATCGAAGGTGTGAGAGGTAACGGAAAAAGAATCCCCGACGGTAAGAGGGTCGTATTACAGATCGGTAAATATGCAAATTTGTTTCACACTTAACCAACCGAAAGCGTCGCAAATCAAGTAGTAGTTTCCTTTTTCCGCCTCCCTTCTACCAGGCAGTGAGGATTTAACCTTTGCGTTACTGCAAGTTAGTTGAATGAACTTTACAACTTTTGAAACCTTCAATCCCATCACAAATATTCTCAAACTGATTAAAATATACATTCTGATGTCTTACCAGATTTGTTTTGCTTGTGTAGTTGTTAAAAATACTCTTCGCTTTTTTATTTTATTTTTTTTTAATTGTTTATTTATTTATTTTATTTTTTTTTTTGAAGGACTGTACATCCCAGATTTTCTGTATAAAATATTTTGAAACTAATTTTGACCAATTATTTGCAATCAAACCCGCGGCATAATTAATACAATAACAAGAACTTAAAAGACAAAAACACCAATCATTACATTTGTAATCTTTTGCTCTATTTATTTACCTTTGCTCAAATCTTTTATTAAGTTAGCATTTGATTTAATGAACGAAGTGATGACGTTAAGGAGACTAGGTTTCACCACATTTGTCTGTTTGTGATGGAAATGTTTATGGAATAGTTAGCAATCAGCTTCTTGAAGAATCTGTTTTCTTTTATTCCAAGTTATTATGTATTCTCTTTGATTATATTGCTGAGTACATAAAAACAAGTACAAATAATCAACCCAAATAAATAAATAAAGTAAATAATGATAAACAAATTAACAAACCAATCCCGCCGAAATAACCGTTGGAATAGATTACAAGAACCAATCGCAAAATTGGACGTAAAATAGCTATTACTGCTATATAACGATAAAAAAAATATTACTACATTACTCAAAAATCGAAAACCAAATAAAGTAAATAAAAATATAAAAAATAAAAAATAAGTAAATAAATAAAAAACAAATAAAAATAAATAAATAAATGAACAAATTAGCAAAACGGCCCCACAAAAATAACCGTTAGAACTAATAAAAATAAGCGTAATTAAGCAAAAACAAGTATTAGGTTGGTGCAAAAATAATGTCGTTTTCTCACATAGTAACATATGTGAGAAAACGACACTAATTTTGCAACAACCTAATAAAAATAATCAATTCAAATAAATAAATAAATTAATTATTTGAAAACTGTCCCCCGCCAAAATAGCAGAATAGACTAGAGCAAGCAATCTAAACACTGGACGAATAAATACCCTTAATTATCTTCCCAGACCAAAACAAACTATTAAATAAGCGATCTAAGCATATCCCACTCATCCAAATTTTTTACTACGTTAATAAAACATCAAAAGCCGAAAAGAATAAATAATACAAAATGAAAATAAAAACAAGTAAAATAAATTAACCCAAACAAATAAATAAATAAACAAACAAGCCACTCCCGCAAAAATAACCGCCATAATAGATTACCCACAATGCACCACTGACTCATATATATATAAATAGTCGGGAAAAAGTTCAACATTCGCGGACTGACGCTAGCGTCTAGCATGAAACAGCCTGTCTCCTCTGAGTTTGACTTCAATGTTCACTTTTATATTTACATGCGCTCTATCTCATAAATATAGCACACCTTAAAACTATATTTCTTCATATATACACTTATATACGTATACACATATATATATACATATATCTGTACACACACACTAACATACACACACACACACACACACACACACACATATATATATATATATATATATATATATATATCGTGCGACAGCAAAATGTTTAATATCTAAAAAAAACATTAAACTAATTGAGTTTCTTTTTTGCAGTTTTTTCAGATGAGACTGTTAGCCATCTTTGGCACCATTTATAGTAAGAATCGTAAGAATTTATCGTAAGAATCACTGAAAAACCCTTTGAGTTATTCAGCTAGAACGAGAACAGGTTAGAATGTTTTGTGTCAGCTTCACTGTTTTCCCAGGTGAGCAATGCTGGGAGGAAAAAAGATCATTCAGGTCTTCATTAATGATACCAACATTCATACACTAGGTTCCGTCTTCAAAGTCCATTCAAGAACCATCAAGAGAATGGTGAATAAGTTTAAAAAAGAGGTAACAGTCGAGAGGAAACATGGATCATGAGGTCACAAGAGGAAGAGCTATCATCATTTTTAAAGTGGTCTATTAGAAAAGATCCAACTGAATACATAACACGTTTTTCTACGTGAGAGAAGAGTTTCAACTATGACAGTCCAAAGAGCAGGGAAAAAAGTGTTGAAAATGAAATCGTACGTGAAACACGTTGTTACTCCATTAAGGTCATGGGGTAACAACACATTGAGGCCGAAGATCATTTTGAATAAATTGGAAATAATACTGGAATAATAATAATAATAATAATAATAATAATAATAATAATAATATATATATATATATATATATATATATATATATATATATATATATATATATATATATATATATATATATATGTATATATATATATATTTGCGTGTGTGTATTTGAACTTCATATCAATCCTTCATGAGCTTCCAATCCTTAGGTACGATTAATTAATGATGAACATGGTTTGGTTTGGTTTGGTTTGGTTTGGTTTGTTTTACGGTATATCAATCGCAATAGGTTTAAATGTCGACATAATTGTATTACTGGTAATATTTTTTTCGTTGAAAAATGTATTGCTGGTAATGATTTTTTTACAAAGTATTTCTGGTATTAAAACACTATGAAAGTGTATTTCATTGTGTTTTGACACCAGTTTGGTGATTAACTATTTGTCCATGGCTGGGACCCCCTAACAGGTGCTACCACCCCGAGTCAGGGTGGATCTGTGAACACTGACAATTAAGAGGTGGTTCAACGCTCCTCAAAACCTCCTGATCACAGGCCTTACTGCTGATATTAGTTTATTGCCTTATACGGGAGGCGGACGTAGTTTATCATCATACCCAGGACGGGAAGAACATTTCATTTTCATTGATTGATTTCATCACGATTCTTCTGGTAAGTTAATTATACATCATTATTGCTCAAAATAGAGTCCAATAGTGTTATAAACTATCTCGAATTCTAGTAAGATACCTTCAATCGTTTCTAAGATAAAACGGACCAGAACTTAACCTAAAATTTGGACAATTTTACTGTTAAACCCGGTATATATATATATATATATATATATATATATATATATATATATTTATATATATATATATATATGTGTGTGTGTGTGTGTGTGTGTGTGTGTATGTGCATATATACATATATATATATATATATATGCACATACACACACACACACATATATATATATATATATATATGCGCACACACACACACACATATATATATATGCACATATATATGTGTGTGTCTATGTGCATGCAATGAAACGGAATACCTAATGTACTTCTAGCTAATAGGTTAAGCTTAATACTCTAATAATGTTTAATGCTTTGCTCTATTTCGAAAGGAGCTTAAATTGAGTCCATGTTCTTTATTTTTTTAATCACTAAAAATCACTAATTTTAGCTATTTTTAGCCATCTGTTAGCACAATGTAATTCTTTTTTTTTTAAATCTTTCAAAAATAAAGTATACTTTCGTAAACATTATTTAAGAAATATTAGCTGATATAAAGTTTAATTAATCTGATATGAAATAAATATTACTTACTTAGTTATGAATAACTCTGAAATGCATTTTTTTAAACATAGAGATGAGATTTAAGGTGTTGAAAGCTTCATTGACCGTCTGACATCTTTATTGACAACTGGAATTTTAAGATATATTACGTGAGGAATATAACGTGAAGCAATTTTTATTATTTTAACTACCCAGTAATTTTAAAAATTTAGAAAAAATGTATTTTTTCTAAAACTTTATTTGAGGAAGAATAGCCGATTTAAAGTTTAATTGAAATCTGATTTGAAAAAAAAAAAGTCTTTTAGTTTAAAATATCGCAGAAAAACTTCTGACACGCAGTTAGGTGTTTTTGTTTTTCACAACTATCTCGGTAAACATGTTTGGATATTTTATATATATATATATATTTTTATGCGTAAAAATTACTTGACGAATATAACATGGGTGACTTTTTTTAATATAATAATTTAACTACGCAATAACATTGAAAATTAAGGCAAATATCATGAGTAATCTAACATTTTATTGAATTTAACGTACTTTACTAATTTACTTTAGTTACCGTTCTTCTTTTATTTTAATGCTGTGTATGGACATCCGTATTTACAAAAATCGACACGTACAAAAAAAATCTA
The DNA here is from genome assembly GCA_963932145.1 of Acanthosepion lycidas. Classification (NCBI taxonomy): domain Eukaryota; kingdom Metazoa; phylum Mollusca; class Cephalopoda; order Sepiida; family Sepiidae; genus Acanthosepion; species Acanthosepion lycidas. The sequence goes on along the minus strand of OZ010607.1, from coordinate 60,785,457 downwards.
AATTATTTTAAAACACTGGGGTTCGCTGAATTTTAGTAAGATTTTCTATTTATGGTTAATAAATATAGGTTCTATTTAATGACAATATCTCCTAACTCGTACAAAATAATACGGAATTTGAAAAAATTTAAAAGTTTATAAATTATTCTAATTAAAATGTCGAAAAATTAATTATTCATCAAAAAAATTTTCCATAATGAATACTTATCTCTTTTTTATCTCATTCATAAAAGCAATTAAAAGCTTTTCTAATTAATGTATATGTTCTATTGCATTTTTTTTTTATTATTTTACGATTTAGAGCAGATTTTCGTTAACTGTTTTATAAAATAAAATTGATGATTTAAATTCTCCAATTAGTTCTGTGTATAACTAAAACTTCTCGCTCTTCCGGCGACCCACGTTAAATTTGAAGGATTCTTTTCCATTAGTTATTTAAAACTGCCTACATTTACATTTCTCTTGGGCGCTTACATACAAGCATAAACAAAATCAATACAGCTAAACCCATTTGAATGATAAATGAAATTCGAGCGGGCATTTGCATCTTACTCTTTAAATTTTTTTTTTTTTTTTTTTTCAGAGAGTGTTTTCATTTGAATTCTTTCGCAGCTAAATCGTTTAGCCCCCTTTTTGGGGGAATATTTTCAGCTTCTCAAAAATATAAAAATAACTGCCATTTCGAATGATTTTCTTTTTTGAGGTTGCAGGATCTATTATTGATGGCATTTACGCATTCAGTTAACATCGCTTGTTGGAAACAGCGCAGGTGATATTTGCCATCAGCAGTCTAACCCAAAAACCAGCGTCCTTTATTAGATACCTGATGTGGGTGCCAAAGTTGGGCCCACAGAAGTAAAACACTGAACACGGATTAGATGTAAGAAAGATATATTAACAACAAATTACAGAGATAGTGTAAGCAGAGCTTACTATAAGTTAGTGTCCAACACTGGTAGTCGTACGAGACTCTCACTGTCTCTCTGTGTCACTCTCTATCACTCTCTGTAGAGTGCTATGTCGCCTACTTAATATAGGCCTGGAAGAGATCTATTGTGTAGGTAGTTTCCGGTCTCACAATACCCCCCTTCCAAAGAGTTTTCTTTTTGAAACGGAGAAAAAAAAAATAAAACTTAATACTTTTTCCTCTTGTGATTTATTGTTTCTCAGCTGGAAGTAGAGATTTTGCTTCGTGAGCCACAGCTTTTCCCGAACCATCTGGCAGTTTATGTAATATGCAAGCGCCTATGCGTACGAGCTTGCATCACTTGCCACTATGATATCGAGACTAGGGTCGAAATGTGTGAGGGAGAGGTCTGAAGTAAGAGTTTTCTTGATCTTCTCGAATGCGTCTTGGCATTCCGGGGTCCATGACTATGTTTTGTCCTTTTTTAAAAGTTGGTTTAGAAGCCCTCTCAAATTTTGCATGTTCTTAATGAACCCTTGGTAAAAGTTAGCTAGGCCGAGGAAGATTTGTAACGCTTGAACGTTATCTGGGGCCGGCATGTTTCTGATCGCGTTGGCTCTTTCTGGATCCGGCCGACGACCATCTTTATTTATAATGTGACATAAGTATTTAATCTCTGGTAAGAAAAAGTCACACTTTTCCCCCTTAACTTTAAATCCGTATTCTTGTATCTTTTCGAATACGTTTATTATATGGTTCCGGTGCTCTGCCGTAGTTTTACTAGTAACTAGTATATCATCCAAATAGGCTGTTGCGTAGTCAAGATCGCCCAGCATGGCGTCCATGACCTGCTGGAAAATTTCAGGCGCAAGCTTTACTCCCAAATCCAGCCTGTTGTATTTGTACAACCCTCTATGGGTGTTTATGCAGAGCAATTTGGAACTTTGTTCTTCCACCTCTATCTGAAGGTATGCGTCCGAGAGGTCGATTTTAGAAAAAAATTTTCCACCATTGAGTTTATTGAAAATTTCTTCAGGGCTTGGGAGAGGATAGTGGTGATCTTGCAAGGCATCGTTTAACCCTGTGGAAAAATCTGCGCATACTCGTATTTGATTGGACTTCTTTTTTACGTAGACCGTAGGTGCTGCCCACTCGCTGAAATCTGTTTTTGACAGAATACATGCTTGTTCGAGTCTATCTGACTCTTTATTGATTTGCTCTAGAGCAGCGAAAGGGATATTCCGTTTCTTTTTGAATACCGGTTGTGCACCGTCCTTCACCTTGATCTTAGCTTTCATTTTAGTACATTTCCAAAGGCCGCCAGAAAAAACCTGGGGAAATTGTTGTTTGAGTTCCTTTTTTAGATTTCCAAAATTGGACGTTGTACTTTGTATCTTGCGACAAAATGTACTCATTGGGCATTCCCAAAGATTGAATTTTTCTATCCAATCAGTTCCAAATAAGTTGTCTGAAGTTTTTAATACGTAGGCTTTGAGCTTTTTGGTAACTCCTTTTAGTGTTACTGTAAGTATTGCCTCGCCTAAAATGTTAGTATTTTCGCCAGTTACGGATTTTGCTGTTTTATACGTTTTTAATAAGGTCGGCTTGTTCAATTTTCGCCAAGTACGCCAGTTAATGGTTGAAATATCAGAACCCGAGTCAAGCTGTAATTTAATGAACTTATTGAAAATATCCACAGTTACATATTGATATTCCTATCAACAATATTGTCAGATTGAGCTTACCTGATTTTATTTTTGGATTTTTCTCGTTCTGTTGGCGTACCAGCACGAAGTTAAAGTAAGACCACTTTTATTGCAATTTTTGCAATATTTTTTGTTCTTAACTGGACAGAATTTCATCCAATGCCATTTACCACAATGGTAACATGGCCCGGGCGGGTTTTTTAACCTATTTGAGTTTTGGTTACTGCGTAATTTAGGACATGAGATTTGCCTTTTGTCTTTTTGAGGGGAATAGGAGGTAGACTTGCTTCTGATTTTATTAGTGAGAGTCACACCTGATACCTCTATATTGTTTGAGTCACGCTTTACAGATATTACTCTTTGACAGTCCTTTACCAGCTTTTGGAGAGTCAATCCTTGTTCGTTCTCAAGCTTGGTCAGTACCCGTCGTCTGACTTCAGCGTCTTCTGCTGATACTAGACCTTGTGCGAAAATTAAGCACTTAAAATCATCGGCAGTCAGTTCGGCTAGTTTAAAATCATTACAGAGCTTGTTCAACGATGCTGCAAACGTTAGAAAATCTTGCTGATTGTCTTTGACTGTGTTCAGGCATTTCCAACGTTTGTGGAACAATGTTGTGTTAGGCCCGAATAATTCTGATAGGAGCTTAATTGTCGCTGAAAAATCCAAGTCAGTCGTTTTCTTGGGTAGTATGAAGTCTACGAACCTACTATGTTCTGTAGTTCCCAGTTTTCTCAATAGTAGACGTACCTTTTTTTACTGGGCCATTGTTCACAGTCTACGTTGAAAATATCTTCGTAGCGCCTGTAAAATGCCTGGAACGTTTTGTCTTCCTCTGGGAGAATATTGTATTTTTTTCAGAGTTTGAGCCTTTTAATGTAATTCTTTAAGTTGTTTCTGTTGTAGTTCAGCATTCTGAAGCGTAATTTTTTGGAATTCCATTTGCTGTTTATGTAAATTCAAAAATAGTTGTTGTTTTCTTTCTTCTGATTTTTGTTGCTGGTCCAAATTTAGTTTTAACACTAGGGCAACTACTTTTTGAAAATCTTCCATATTTAAAAATGACAGCGCTTTTTTGTTGCTTTGAAACACGTGTACTAAAAGGAGGTACACAAAAAAAATCTTGGATAGATTTGTTCCTTCTTTTTTTTTCC
>OZ010607.1:60614190-60776690 GCA_963932145.1 Acanthosepion lycidas | reverse complement strand
CTCTCTTACTCTCTCTGTCTCTCTCTGTCTCTCTCTGCCTCTCTGTCTCTCTCTATGCCTCTCTATCTCTTTCTGTCTCTCTCTCTGCCTCTCTCTGTCTCTCTCTCTCTGCCTCTCTGTCTCTCTCTGTCTCTGTCTCTCTGCCTCTCTGTCTCTCTCTGCCTCTCTGTCTCTCTCTGTCTCTCTGTCTCTCTGATTCTCTCTGTCTCTCTGTCTCTGTCGCTCTCTGCCTCTCTGTCTTTCTCTGTCTCCCTCTCTCTGCCTCTCTGTCTCTCTCTGTCTCTCTGACTCTCTCTGTCTCTCTGCATCTCTGACTCTGTCTCTTTGCCTCTGTCGCTCTCTCTCTCTGCCTGTCTCTCTCTGCCTCTCTGTCTCTCTCTGTCTCTCTCTGCTTCTCTGTCTCTCTCTGCTTCTCTGTCTCTCTCTGCCTCTCTGTCTCTGCCTTTTTCTCTCTGCCTCTTTCTCTCTCTGCCTCTCTCTGTCTCTCTCTGCCTCTCTGTCTCTCTCTGTCTCTCTCTGCTTCTCTGTCTCTCTCTGCTTCTCTGTCTCTGCCTCTTTCTCTCTGCCTCTCTCTCTGCCTCTCTCTCTGTCTCTCTGCCTCTCTGTCTCTCTGTCTCTCTCTCTCTGCCTCTCTGTCTCTCTCTGCCTCTCTCTCTCTGCCTCTCTCTGTCTCTCTCTCTCTCTCTCTCTCTCTCTCTGCTGTTTTTATGACTTTCCTTCACGTTTCTGTTCTTTTCTTCCTTGATCTCATTTCTCAACATGAATCTCCTCATATTTTCTCATAGGTGAAGTTGTTTACTTTATTTTCTTACTCTGTTCCTTTCTCCTTATTCTTTTTTCATTTTTCTTTAAAAGTTTTTTCTAGTTAGACTTTTCTTTTACAATGGCCATCAATTGTCAGTGAAACTCCAAAGTTGAATACACATTTGGAAACACGGATCCAAATAGAGAAATTAGTCAAAACACGCTGACTTTCCCGAAATCAAAATCTTACTTAATTGAAGTTCCTGTCAGTGAGTAGTTTTGCATATATTCATCTACTCTTAATGAAAGTTTGGCCTAACTCTCCGTTTTAATGTTATTATTCTTATTTGATATAATAAACCGATATTCAATTTGTTTCTAATATACCATATTTACTCGTGTATACGCCTACTTCATATATAGTGTTACCCCGAATTTTCTTTTTTGAACATTTTTTTTCGTATAGCTTATGTATAATGCGACCCAGCTTCTGAGAAATACTACAGGATGCCCAGAAAGAAAGAAAGAAAGAAAAAAAAAAAAAAGATAAATCCAGAAAGACGTAAGACTCCCGTTGAAAACAGGTGACGACTGATATGAAGGAAAAATTCAAGAAGAATTTCTCCATATTTCGTCAATCCTTACATCGGATGTTTTTCTTTGAAAAGCGCAATAACTTGAATTTTAAAATCAGTGAGCTACTTAGCCATACGCGAAGGGCAGAACGAACGACGAAAGTTATTTGCAAATAACATTTAAATTGAACAGCAATCATAAAAGAACCGATCAGAGTTATGTAATTATGCGACAGTTGAATAATTATTGAAGGTGATGAATATTTAAGAAATGTATTCAAGGTTATTCAAGGTTAATTATTCCTGAATGATAAAACAGTGATAATAAATTTGCCGCTTTTTTTTTACTGGAAACCCTGTAGCAGGCCTACCCTCGTCAAATATTGAAGTACTGGTCTTCACTCTGGACATAGTTTATAGCAAATATATGGTCTTCATTCTTCTTTGTATAAAACTACGCAAAAATAGTGAGAAAAACTACTTACTATTATATATATGATACGAAGATTCGTATATCTTTCTTTATTTTTGTTTATGCCTGACGACGCATCATTTTAAACTTTTCAAAAAATTAGTTGTGAATAGTGCGACCCCTTATTTTTTCAGTAAAAAAAAAAAAAAACTGATATCACGCAATACACTCGAGTATATACAGTAGTTCACTCTTAATCCTCTGAGGGGCATTTTCTGTATCGAAGCTCAAGCTATGCAAATATTTCTACGATTACCTGATACTGTGTAATATTGTACGCTCAATACATCCTTTAATATATGTAAATAAGTTTCATGTAATAATGAATCGATTTTATATACTTTTTTCAAAAGCAATTTACTCTCGATATTTGTGAGAATAAAATTAATGCGGATCGAACATTTTATTCATTGCGCTCAAGAGATCTCTCAATTTGTCCATTTAATCATAAGTGAAATTTCTTTAAATGGAAAATGCTATAAACCGAAAAATCTGACTGCTATCGAGTGTCTACTTCACGATTATCACCTTGATTTTGTCTGTCTTGCATTTATTCTCATTAGCTTTGTTGTATTAATAATCAGTTGAATTATTTACGTTTTTAGAAAATCGGAATAAAACACGAATTTGATTCTTTTACACTTTTCCTATTTGTTATTTTCTCATTTTTAAAAATTAATGAAGTGATTCACGGAAATATTTACACTATTTGTGTGCAGAGTATTTCTTATATATATTTAAGATATATATTACCATTACGTTGGCGGATACTACTGGGTTTTCCAACTTTCAAATTATTAACCAGATTGCAGAAAACCTAAGAAACATTGTGAGAGAAAATGTGCAATGAAATGATTTGAACAAAATAAATTAAAAACGGTTTCATTCTAGAAGTAGTTTATCCATTGATTTTATCCACTGTTCAACATTTTGCAAAAAAACAATTTACACAACATCTAGAAGAATATTTGAAAGTTCATGTTTGCTGCAAAATTGCCTTTTGTCAAAGGAAATCTTTCTCTTCTTAATCCTCCACATGTGTTCAATCAAATTGACGGAGGATGAACAAGTCGACCACTTCATCAAACAAATTCAATCAAATTGACGGAGGAGGATGAACAAGTCGACCATGTTTCATATATTCAATATATTCCATCATTGAATGTAAAGAAACATATTCACGTATGACTTTCTAAAAGCGTTTTTCATTTTGAACCATGGCGCCATAATATACATTCAAATAACCAAAATGTATATTTAATCTGTCACAACATCTGGAACTTCCTCACTATCTCACCTTACCCGAAATCATTTCATTACCTCCGTCTGGTTGACATCTCAAACTATGAAGTTAATTTCCTTTAGTAAGCATCCAACTTTATCTTTCAACGCTATGTTGGAAAATCTATCCTCATGCCTTCTTTCGTTCATTTCACTCAATTGTTTCTATAGATTTAAAGAAGGGGTCTGATTATCATTATTATTATTTTACCGCTTGATTAAAAGCGCTAACATCCTTTCATCACTTAAACCTTCACAGCGCACTTAACAATCATATTACATGACCGATTTTTACAATTTCGTTACAGGAAGCTGATCGGTAATTTAAATCCCATGTAAATTGCCTTTATAAGATTCGCATCAGTTGTTCAGGATCTGACCAACTTCCTTACAGTTTGATGGTACCTATAAATCATTTTTGAAATTTTCATAATGGTTTTCGTTTCGCAACTTCTGAAGTTAAATATTTCTATTTATTCATAAAATAAGTCTTACTACTAAGTTAAAGCAAACTTGCAAAGTGGTTAAGTTGACAGTTTTAAATGCGAAACATTTCATGTTTCCATCTGTTTGGTTTGGTTTATTTTGTTTTACATCATATCAACCTCAATGGGATACTTAAATCGACAAGATTTTTACAAGAGATTCATATGAATAGAAATGCATACTTTGTAAGAATTCAGTTTGGAGATTAGTTTTCACAGACCTATCTTTTGTAAAAAGGTTTTTGTCGAAAATGTATTGCAGGCTTTTTTTTTTTTTCTCGGAAATATATTGCTGATGTTTTTACTATAAAAATCTATTATACTTTAATAGTTTGTGGGTAACTATTTGTCCATACATGGGAACCCAACAGGTGCTACCAGTGGACCTGGGAACAAAAGCAATTAAAGGGTTTCCTCAAAGCCTCTAGATAAGAAGCCTTAAATGTAGTTTATAGTCATACTCAGGACGGGTAGACTGGGTAGAAATAATTTTTAGATTCCTGTAAATGTACATACACACACACACACACACACACACACACACATATATATATATATATATATATATATATATATATATATATATATATGAGATTTATATACAAATATTGCTTCCACCATTGAAAAACGCAAATATATGCGTTGTGAAATAATGTAAAAATATCCTATATAATTTCTTGTATGAACTAGAAGAATGCATATATATATATATATATATATATATATATATATATATATATATATATATATATATATATATATATATATATATATATATATATCGTTCGAGAGAAAAGCAAGGTCCGACGTTGATGACCAGGCAATTAGTAATCGAGATATAGAAATAGAGAAGGGATATTCAGCAAAATATCGGGAAACATTGAACGATAGAACTTGGACTTTATATTAAAAATATTTGTTTGATGATTACAATGGCCTCAACTTTTCAGAATACTAATTTGTCCGAAATAACTTCCTATGTTTTTCTTCTCTTTTGGCCGACATTAACCACATAAACAATGGAATGGTGAAAGTTTATACTTTGAGGAAAGAGATAAGCATTATTTGAGTTATAGAATACAAGTGCTATTCTTAAATAAATACACGCACCAAAGATTTCGATGTAAATATAAAGGGAATGTTCTGTCTTTGGAACGAATCTACTGTGATAAGAGAATATAAAGACACTGAAAATCTATCAGAACAAAATGATTAAATAAAAATATGTGACAGATTTACAAAAGAACTAATTAGATCTGAACAAATATTGTTATGTCAAGACAAATATAAACATGATTCTTGTAAAATTATTTTACTTTTGTGAAGTTTTGTCGACATAAGAAAATTGATTTGTTACCGATTAGACGAAATGCGGTCTTGTTTCATTATTCTATATAAACGTGGTGATAAATTATTTTGCCATTTTGTATCTTGACGACCAGAGTTAAAAATAATATATTGGTTATGAGTTATTAGTTCTGAATCGATATTGGATATAGTGGCATAATACTAATACAGAACAGGTTGATATACAGCCCGCATTATCGATCAAAGATCAGTAGTTATTCTTAAGAATATGCACTACGTAGATGAATAATCTGAATTATTGGGTAAGCAATTTTAAAATGAAGGGGTTACCCAGTTTGGAATCTGCATAAACTAAAATTACTGATGGCAATGAATGTTTGATTTAATGATGAAAACTGACGTATTTTCTTTAACGCATTGACTACCAGAGGCCAATTACGAAATCTAGCTTCAAACAAAGAACCTTATAATATTAGGTTGGTGCAAAAATAATGACGTAATAATGTTGTTTTTTGACGTTAAAACGTTTTGACGTTTCACAGTGTTTTCTCACTAAAAGTATTACAGTGAATAAAGAGTTTGTTTTTAGTTGTCAATACGATTTTTCCTTTCTACTTTAGATGCTAAGTACCAGCTGCTTTCGGTAAGAACAACGAAATATAACTCGTGATTGTAGCCTTGATAGCAAGACCAGAAAACCAGATAACTCGAATCAGTGTCATAATAAAAATTGCTAAAAACGAGTTATCTCGTGATTGGTAGTCAACCTGTTAATGTAAGCATAAATCTCTTTAAAATACTACCGCATTTAGCAAAACTTTTTTTTTCTTATAAATTCCATCTTAAAAAGACTCATCGTATTATATTTTTTAAGTATAGATTTTTGTTTACCCATAATTTAAAAACTGGGTTATTAATACAATAAGCTTTTTTAAGATGTAATTTATAAAAAAGAAACGTTTTGTTAAAATGCGGTAGATTTTTAAAGAGATTTATGCTTATATGATGAGATAGATAATAAAAAATAGAAACAGTACATAAGTGAACGGACACAAATATCGAAAAGTTTGTTCATTTTAAAAACAGCAGAAACAAAAATGAAAATATATATCGGGATATAATGCAATACTCGAAGACGAAGTCTTTATTTAACATACAATGAAATTATTTATACTGACTTTTTAATAGTACTAGCAACGGAACTATCAATTGATAAAAATGAAAGAGAGTAGAAAATGCAAAGTTGATAATTACAACTTTATGTAAGCAAAAAGAGAAAATAAAAAATTAAGAGAAACGATCGTCATGTTTGTTGTACAAAAACAAATACTCATACAGAAAAACCTGGTAACTCCAGAAAAAGTTAAGAGAAATAATAAGAAACAATACATGTATAACTTGAAACAATAATATATATATATATATATATATATATATATATATATATATATATATATATATATATATATATATATATAAATTAAATAAATAATAACTGCAAATTATATTAAATTATTATCTTACTTTTAGGAATATTTACATTTTTCAGTAAAACTAAAAATCCGTTAATTTGTTTAACTTCGTCAAAACGCTTGATAACCCAAACATGTTGAACGTCTAATTTTTGAAACCAGGAACAATCGATTAATATCTAAAATATAAAGGCATGTCTATTTTCGGTATAGACTTACACACGATTGATAATGTGGATGATCGTTCTTTCTCAAATCCGAAACGAATGTGCTAATAATCTGACAATTGATCTATCATCATGAGGGGACTCGTGATCCATTTGTGTATTGCACAAGCCAGTCTTCAGTCGTCGCAGTGGCTATTAGTTTGACATATTATAACTTGGCGTGAATTATTGAACGGCGATACTGTTAAAAGTTTGCAGGCTTCTTGTTGCCAGTAAGGTCGTCTTGTGACAAACGATACGGACTGGGGGAGAGGCTGAACGTCATGTCACTGTTTGAAGTCTAATGGTCCGAAGACAATCCGCATGAGACAATTGATGTCAGTTTAATGACAGTTATTATTCCTCTCTGACGTTTTCCTTACCTTTCCTCGGAGATAATTGCTCTGTTGAATTGGTATTTCCGTTTAACTTACGAAATGTCTCTGAGGTTGCTCGCTGAATAAGGCTTGGTTTCTGATCGGCTTCATGCAAATTGGATCGCTCCTTCAGCCGACGTTCTTGAAGTTTGAATTGACTTTTCTCTAATATGAAAACTGACGCAGAAAAATATCATACACACACACATATATATATATATATATTTATATATATATATATATATATATATATATATATATATATATATATATATATATATATATGTATTTATATATATATATATATATATATATATATATATATATATATATATATATATAAAGAAATATAGTCTTAAGGTGTGCTATATTTATGGAATAAAGTGCTCAATATCAGAGATAGAGCGTGTGTAAATATAAAAGTGAACATAGAAGTCAACACTTAGAGGCGACAGTCTGTTTCATGCTATATGCAATCGTCAAGCCACGTGGCTTGACGATTGCATATAGCATGAAACAGACTGTCGCCTCTATTTATATATATATATATATATATATTGTGTGTGTAGACATGCGATCTAAAAACATTGAGCCTGGAAACGAGAAAGTTACCAATCACTCTTGTTTCCAATGTCCACAATGTCTATACCTATTAACTAAGTCCAATATTGAGCATTATTCCCTTATAAATATATGAATGTTTCTACTAATATATATATATATATATATATATATATATATATATATATATATATATATATATATATGTATAAGACAAAAGTTCGAATCCTACCTTGGCCAATATGTGTAGACGTAAATATCGATCTGGGGAATGGTTCCAGCAGAGAGCAAAAGTTAAATAAAAAATATCTCTTTTATATTGTTTATTAATCGATATTTTATATTTTGCACTTAGCACTATTCACATTTAAGTTTGTCTTTGAGAATTTAACGGCATAAATTGATATATGTGTGTGTGTATGTGTATGTGTGTAAGAATTTCAGATAGAGTATATCTGTAAAACAAGAATATGAATAAAGTTGTTTTTTCATTTGTTTTTATTCATCTATATGTGTGCCAGCCACACAACCACTCATCATCCGAATTCTAATTTATAGAGCGCCGACGAGCGGAAGTAAGGCAAAACATTGCGGTTTCGTCAAATGCGCAGGAACAAGGAATGCGTTATCTGTGCTTCGAATGAGATCAGAAGGAAGGAGACAAAAATACAAAAGCAGAGCAATGTATATTTATTTTTTAGAGATTATATAAAAATCGTTTGATGAAATACGCCACAAAGAACAGCTGGAAGTGCAAGGAAAGTTTGATATTTAGGAATTATATTAGAATATTCCATAACTTATCCTGGATCAAAACATCTATTAGGTTGGTGCAAAAATAATGACGTAATAATGTCGTTTTTTGACGTATTTTTTAACGTCAAAAAACGACATTATTACGTCATTATTTTTGCACCAACCTAATACATAACGATAGAAAATGAATTCAGTAAATACACCAAAATAGAAAATAGCATAAAACAATCATGTCTTCTCATCTTTGCAGTAAAACAATTCTGAGAAAAAGTCCTACCAAAATTCATTATTTGCAGCCACAATCGACATGATGACAGCAGACACAAAAAGGGAACTAAAGAAACTTCTATAGAAGTTATTAAAAGAAAGCGAGAAGAAAGGACTAATCAGCAATTGTAAGAAGACACTCTATGGTTATCAGGAAAACGAGCAGTCTGACATGCGTATTAGAGATACCAAAATGAAGCAAGTATAAAATTAAATATCTAGAACGTGTTTTAACAGAGGACGAAAAATGCGACACCAAAATCTGAAGGCACATTGGAGTAACGAAAAATGCTTTCCAAAAGCTAAGTAAAGTATAAAGAAGCAGGAAGGTTTCATTAGGAACAAAGAAAAGAATACTTAAATGGTAGTGAATGCTCCTCACAGTTGAAGAAAAGACTTTTGAGGCAACAGAAATTTGGTTTGACAGAAGAATGTTGAGGATATCAGGACCTGATTATATGAACAACAAGTAAAAACGAAGCTTTAGAGAAAAATGGAAACAAAAACGACACTTATATTTTGCACCAGAAAGAGACAGTTGAAATACATAGGGTACAAAATGAGGAAAGATGGCTTAGAAAATCACTCACAGGACATTGAGAAAGGAAGAGTTACAGAGAGAAGTAACAGATAAACTACCAAATGAACCTATGTACATGCTTTGGCAGAATAGAGATTAAGTGAGATAGCCAACAAAAAAGTCACAAATGACACATTATTGTGGAGAGCCATGATCGCCCACGCTCTGAAAGAACATTTTTACAATTCTTTATTTTATGGGGGATAGGAGTGTAGTAACGGTTCGAAGTGATACGGACAATTTTTACACTCTTAAAAAGAAGACTGAATAGACATTTTCCTTGTCAGTTACCTTCAATGAAACATGCGTGTGTGTGTGTGTGTGTGTGTTTGTGCCCGCACGCGCGTCTATATATGCCGATTGCATTGAGAACTTCCCATTCATTGATACTACTTGAGTGAACCATTTGCTAACTTATATTTATATTTAGAGATACGACTTTTAATGAGTTAATGTGCTGGTAGCACTTGTGGTTTGTAACTCTTATCTATACTTCTCTGTTTCATTAAGAAATAACAGTAACATTTTATTAAAAGTTTTCATATTGTTTAGTAATTACTCAGTGAGGAACAGATTCAATGTTTTTGATTTTTAAGTCCTGTAAGCTATCTCACTTCGTTTTCCATTGACAAGTAAATTACACATTTTTTAGCTATTTTGCCATTGACTTTTTGTACGTCAAAGGGAGATAACTGACATTTCTATGACAACGATGTAAGCAAAGAGGAATGTTAATAAGTTTTATGTTTGCTTTCGCAAATCAATATTATATTACTACACTTCCACTTTCGTTAGCTATATTTTCATCTTAAGAACACATTCTAAATTACATTTAAGTAAAAGTTACGCCAAAGGCTTGGTTCCTAGAACCCGTTCACATAATTTTAGAGTGAATGACTAATACAACAAATGCAATGGAAACTCAGCTTTTAGTCAAAAGTGAATCTTAACTCACATCATCAAAGCTTAACCTCGCCTACCATAGACAAACTTGTAACATTCCAAATTAGGATTTTACATAATTAGAGTTTGCAAGATGTGGATGCTTAATGTACTGCATGCCTCGTTAAAACAAATCTTCAACAAGAATGACACGCTCTTACTTAAAGATTTTGCTAAGTGCCAGCACGAATCGTTGGCTTTTGTGTTCGTGCTAGATAGCCAGACTTTAGCGAATATCTTGTAATAACTCTTCTGCTTACTGACGTGTTATGCCTCTCAGTAACTGATCCTTAATTAACAAAGAATAACTTACTTGCTCTTACTTTTATTTAAGTTCGTATATGAAAAATACAAATTGCGTATAAACATTTAGTTAAATTTAAAATAACCTAATGCTTTTGCGTTATAAGTTTTATGTTCATATTGAGTTAATATGGAGGTAAAAAGTGTATTGTAAGAGTCACAACTGTTTTTGATAATCTTATTCGACTATTTCTATATAGTCACCAATATTATCGTTCTTGCTAATATTGTCTTGGTTTTCTTTGCAGAAGCTAATTTGCACCAGTTTTTTTTTATGGAATTATACAATCTTTTCAGGATTGATGTAATCCAGGGATTTTATTCATCACTGTATAGCAAGGATAAAATTACCCTTCAATTCAAATATCATCAAATATTTTTCTAAACTTCTTTATCAATCTTATATTATTTCCGTAAAAATTCATCATTAAATCATCAACAGAAACAAGCATATAAGCTGATTCAATTTCCTTATGCGCATTCATGAGTTTTTATCAGTATGGAATCGCTACTTTTACTGGCGGAAGATACAGCCAAATTGATGAATCAGTTCGTTTGAGAGACGTCGCTAGTAAATAAATCGAGTCTTCTCCCTTACTATTTGTTAAGCCAGACTTATTTATTCTTAGCAAATACTTTAACTAGCTAGCTGTAAGTTACCTTCCTCTAATTCATTGATAAAAAAGCATAGCATGATAAAAAAACGACCAAACTTAATGAAAACAAAATTTTTATCGTCAAAATATTTATGTTATTATTACTAGGAAAGACCAAAGTATTTTTATTATTTTATTAATCCTTTCAGGCCCTTCGAAATTTTCGTTAAAAAACTTCTTTTCTTTTTCGTCAGCAATCGGCCAAAGATTAACATGGGTGTTTTAGCCCCTTTTTTCTTGGGAATTCTTGCAAAAATCAAATAATTATCGGATGTTAATGAAATTTTCAAGACTTATTCAGAAATGAATTAAATTATTTTGGATACTTTTCTTTCTTGTTTTTTTTTTTTTTTAAATCTTGATAACTGTTACTCAATATTTATTTAATTTTAGAAAACTTCAAGAAATTCATTTTTGTAGTGTTTAATGTTTAAATTATTTACAAGCACATGTTTTGTTTTTAGAAAAAATTGATAAAAAAAAATTACATCCACTTATGTATTATGGCCCTATTTTGTGACGCTATACTTCAGCCTGCTAAGCCTATAGGCAAATCCAGTACTCTTTACAATATTTGGCTGTGGATCACAGTCGATTCAGCTGCGTAATTTGGACCTGTGAAATTTTTTTTTTAAATGAAGTTGTTCGCTCTTCGCTTTTCTAATTTGACTCTCTTGTCGATAAAGAAAACCGTATTGTTTAATGAAAATACGAGGGACTTTGAACGAAATGTAACGGCAAAGAAGGAGGTCATATATATACATTTTCACAATTTTTACTCAGTTTATAATAACTTTTATTTGATACAGTCAAATTACAAATACATTCAGATAGCTCAATAAATAATAACATACACAGTACTTAAATGTTAGTAACAATTGTTTACAAAAGGTATTTGATATGTCGGCAATATTTGTTCTTTGGGAATCAGCGTAATTAGACATCTTTTGTCTCAAAGACAGGACATTGATTAACAAAGGGAATACACAACATCTGTCATATTTTGATAACATTAGAAATATTATTTGCCCTAAAATTTGAAGATCTGAAGAGGAAATTAAAAGAAACACCCAATAGCTAAATGTTCGTTTCATTTCTATCGTCGTGAAAAATTGAATATTTTACTGAAATATATGCACGACATTGAAATTTTAATGGATTATATGGTGCAACATTAAAAACAAAATATCACAGGGATGGCTTTCGTACGTGTTATACGTAACGGTGTAATTGATTTCCTGTTTTAGCTTCAGAAACAAAGGTTCGTATTACACACAAGAAAATATGGTAATGAAATGTTTTTAGAATGGAACTTATATTCCGTAAAATGTCAATCGAAGACAAAAGTTATTATCTTCCAACCGGTAGGAAAAAAGATTTATATTTTGCTTGCTTTTGCATATTTATAAATTTTCAATGGTTGGTTGATTGTTTTTTGTTTAGCGGTACTGTGTTATTAAATGCCGCAATCGAATTATCTTCTACGCACTGTTTTTATTTTTGGAGATAATAATGATTTTGGAGATAATAATGATTTTGGAGATAATAATGATTTAGTGACACAAGTCTTATTAATTAATCCACAGATTTGCACATAAGTGAATATAACAAACCCAACTGGAATTGAAACTCAGCTCTTCGATTAACCATTCTGAGCCATTATACATTATCTAAGCTTACAGTACCTGGTATTTCTAAGCGGTTACTCATCTAGCTACTGATCAGACTCGACGTTGTTTGACTTTGGTGATCGGACAGAAACCAATGTTTCAACGTGATGCGGCCGTAAGATTTAAATATTCTCAGCTAAAGATAATATTGCAAAATAATTGCTTTCCATGCGAACATCATTTGACAATAATTAGATGTGAGTTATATGAATTCTATAATCTTCATCAAAGTTATTCTTATTAATAAGAAAATATTGAAATTAACGGGGGAGACTGGTTTACGTAACGTTTGCGCATATTTATTGCTTAAGTCTTTATATAAGAACTTTTTAATTTCTTTTAACATTGAAGATTTTATATCGAAATATAGGCAATGAGATAAAATTATACTTGTTTTCGAAAGGCCGTGAAAGTCTAGCCAGAAAACGATCAATTTGCTATTAGGTTGGTGCAAAAATAATGTCGTTTTCTCACATAGTAACACATGTGAGAAAACGACATTATTTTTGCACCAACCTAATACATACTATAACTTTATTCAGATAACCTTATATATATATATATATATATATATATATATATATATATATCAAACGAAGGTACAAAAGCGTCTTTATGCAATGATGAACAGACAATGAATACAGATCCAATGGTTGAAAAGACCAACAAAGCCAACAATGATATTCCTCAGTGAATTCAACAAGCAAGCGCCATGTAATTGAATCTGCTTTGTTTTACGATATGAACTAAAAATTTAACGGAACTGTTCGCCTACTTCACTTGGGGTTTGTGTTGAACTGCATTTTATAATCTTGGCGATATCTGATCGCTTCTGGCAGTGGGCGGACCATGGCAAATATCATTCTAATTTGATTTGACTCTTTAAGGATCTTTCACACACTTCGCATCTTGATAGAAAGCCTAATAAAATAATTTGAAATGTTAATTCGTTTTCTTCAATGATGTGGAGATATTTGCAAAGATTCTACGCTAATAAGTTTTTTCTTTCTATCTCTTTCAGTGGTTTTCAGTTTTCAGTTTTTTTTTCATTTTTGCTTTTGCTTTTTTTCCTTTTGTCTTTGCTTTCTTTACTCTTTTATCGCCACGCTTTTCATTGTTACACATTACCGATTCTCCTTTCCCTCCTTTCGATACAAATGCATAAAATAGGATTGCATTGAATATCTTATTCAATTATCATTAATGTAGTGAAAGTTCAACTTTTTCTGTAAAGTCAGTAAAGTTAACAAAGCGTCTTTCTTTTGTCATTTTTTCTTTATCATTTGATATTTACTTATACACTTTATAATTTTCATTTATTCATTTAATCAGTTCCTCTTCGAATTCTTTCCTCTTCTCGTAACACTCACAAATTTTAACATGCATTGTCAAAGTGTTCTTATTAGATTCATTTACACACGCCCTTATATTTTATCATATATATATATATATATATATATATATATATATATATATATGATAAAATATAATTTAAGGTATGCAATATTTATGGGTTAAAGTGCTCAATAGCACTTTAGATCTTTATAAATAAATATATAAATATAAGAAGTATCATTTTTATCATATTTAAAGCCCCTTTAAGAAAGTCCCAAAACTATTTGGTAAAATAAAGAAAATGAATAAAAATGCCCAAATTAACCCGTGGTTCGATAAAAATAACTACTATTTTTTAAATATATGTTCTAAAAAAAGGTAGAAAAGAAAGCCCATATCGGCAAGCAGAAATTACATGCCCACACCAATCCTTTAACCTACATTTTTCACTTTCCCAACTGAGATTAGACCTGTTCCCTTATTCATCAATATAGGCAACATCCATTTAAAATTTTGAAATCTCATTCCGCCTCCAACTTAAACTCTTAGATATAATATTACATTGCTTAAAAAATAAATCATTTTTTCTGAAGTTATTCAACATCTCTTGATAATCCTGATAATGGAACAAAAAAAAAATAATTTTAATCTTTAGTTCCAAAACATAGTAGTTTCTGTGTTGCGGTGAAAAAATATTTTTGAATAATAATATTATATATATATATATATATATATATATATATATATATATATATATATATATATATATATATATATACCTGCCTCATCAGACCGACTACATTTCATAAATGATATGAATACATCCAGACAATTTGATAAAAAAAACGACAAAATTTAATGAATTAACTTGACCTTAAAATTTGGAGTGAGGAAGGCTTATACTATTGAAGAGAGAGAAAAATGGAGTAAGAAAAAAGAAGTTTGTATATAGGAGTAAAAGAAGGTAATTAATGATTTTATGGGTAATCCTTTAAGTACATAATCAACTAGTAATGAAAATCACGGAAATGCAATCTATCTAGTCATACATTTAAACATCATTTTTATTTTATTTTTTGGCAGCATGTATATCGTTTATAACTATATTTATGTATGGAATATAGTTAGTTCTTGCTGTTTTTGATGCGTATTTCAATATAACTTGATAAATATATTATTATTTGTGTCCTTAATTTATAAGTTTTCTGTAATATTTCTATAATTTTTAATGATCGTACACACATATGTAAGCCATTATAAAGGGTGTCCCTAATGTTTGGAGTCATAGGAAATCTCATTAACTATATATTCTTTACGTCCACAGATTAAACATGGTTTTGTCAGAAGAAGAAAAAATAAAATCTTTTTATGAGACGGTGTAAATGAAAATCACAGAATGCAACACACTTAATTGAAAGCATAAAGATTGAATGTGCTAAAGTTGACGTCAATGTGGCGTCATTGCATCGAATTCACGTGAATCTTGTCAAGCGCATGAAAATTTGCATTGCAAATTATGAAAATCATCTTGAAGGTGATATTTTTTTATACGCCAATTCAATATGTTGTTGAAATTTTCAGTTCTTGAAATTATGGTTTGTGCTTATGTGTCCAAACTCTACGGACAACCTCAAGTTTACCCACAACTTCGAGTAAAATACTCAACACTTTATTCAAAAACTGAAAAAATATAAAATAATATAAACAGACAGACGTTGTCAGTCATTTTACTTACTCGACGAGGATCACTTCGCTCTATGGATTAACAGTATTTTAATGCATATATTATGTCTCTAGTGACGGATGTCGTCAATAATCGCATTAATATTTCTGATTGATTCTATGTGTGATTATTTCTTTGTATGTAAATTATATGCTGCCTAATGTTTTATGTTTATATATATATATATATATATATATATATATATATATATATATATATATATATATGTGTGTGTGTGTGTGTGTGTATGTATATATATATATATATATATATATATATATATATATATATATATATATATATATATATATATATATATATATATAAACTATTTTTAGAGATAAGGTTTACCTGTCCGGGAAATGTGTTCAGTACACAAATAAAAAAATCGTAAGTGTAGCGCTAGTTTAGATCTAAATAAAAGTCACGGTTGACGATTCATTTACTTTTATGTTTAAGCAATAAAACTGATCAACAAAATTTCATGGGCATTTTGGTCGGGTCTTTACAAGTTCTTGTTGAATAATGACTTCTAAAGTTTATATAAAAACATTATACGGAAATTATCAATATTACATTGAAGCTTTGAATTTTACAATTGGCTTTACCAATTGTGACCAACTGAAACAAAATTCCGCGCGCTCGCTCGCACGCACACACACACATAAACACATATTTGTGTGTGTTTGTATATATATATATATATATATATATATATATATATATATATTAGTTTGGTAAAAAATAATGTCGTTTTCTCACATAGTAACATATGTGAGAAAACGACATTATTTTTGCACCAACCTAATATATATATGTATGTGTCTATATGTATGCATATATATATCTGTGTCTATATGTATGCATATATATATATATATATATATATATATATATATATATATATATATATATATATATATATATATGTGTGTGTGTGTGTGTGTGTATGTATGCATATATGTGTGTGTGCTTAATTCTATACAAGGTTTTCATACTCCTTCACAGCAATGTTATAAATGCATTATTTTTATATTCTTAAATCAAATTCAGTTTTTTCCATATGAATATAAGGAAAATAGGAGACAAATGATGCGCCATATTCCCTATGCTACATCCCTATCTATAAAAGGCAGGATGTGTGTATGTGTGTGTGTGTGCGTAACGAATGCACGGCCGCAATTTTCAACGGATTGGCACCAAAATTTACATGCACATGCTCGAAGATAGCGGAAAGGTCAAGATCGACTTTGCATTTCCCAACTCCCATCGATAGTGGAAATAATCGATATTTTTCATGCTTCTACGGCAGTTTTCATGTAATTTGCGGCCATTTTCTACTGGCCAGAGTGAGAGTTTATAGCTGGTTTCGACAAATAGGCAAGAAAATTCTATTGGCCAGCGTGAGAGCCAACAGCTGACTGACACGAATGTTAACTAGCAGGCAAAAAATCGATTGCGTCACAAGTGGGAAAAATTTAAATCTGCATGGCACTTTACTCCAATTGGCTCATTCGCTTGCTTTTGATTCTGATTCCGCAGAACTGGGATGGGTTTGAAAAAGTATTTGTTGTTAACATTCTTTTTTCATTCTGTTTTTCCAGTTACGAGTCTTTTTTAAAGCTGGTCGTTTTGTGTTCATTTTGTTTAGTTCTTTTTCCGTAACTGATTTAATGTTTAGTATAGAGCTTAGAAAAAGTTCGCAGTGTGAGATAGGCAAGAAGTAAGGCATGTAGCAACATCAGCACGGAAAAGGCCACTCCTTTAAAGGTAAGAAAGGGCAAGAACATTTTAAGTCAAGTGATAGCGATTGCTGTAGGAGTCGTACGATTTTTGAATCAAGCACGGGCAACGCCAGGCCATGCTGCTAGTTTCCTATATACAAGAATGAGTTTCTATGTTGAAAGGAAAATGGATTCCAAGGCCATTGCACTTTTCACTCTAAACTGAAAATTGCAAATATATATATATATATATATATATATATATATATATATTGCAAGTTAAATCTTATAGCCAGATAGTTGTGTTTTATTGTTCTACAAACGAAAAAAAAACTCCTTCCCTTGATCGTTTCACATTATATGAGTTTATTGATTGTTTCCGTTTCCCTGTCAAATACGTAAGTAATGATCGTTAATTGTCTTATAGACCAGCACAAGTATACAATGTAAAAAAACACAATAGTTATGCACACAAATTACAGATGAGAACGGGAAAATATGAATGTTTTAACGGAAGCAAACATAGAATAAAACGTTCCTATCCTACAGAAAAAAATAAACGATTACCAACATCGAAAGATTTGTTGTAAATGTAATGTCAAGTTTGTGTTCCATAATTGAATAGCACTACACATATTCCTCATTAATAAATGTCTCTTTCATATAAATAATATAAGATTTTAGCCACTTCCAAATATTCTAACTTGAGGAAAAAGTGAAAGCCGCTATCAGAAGAGAAACTATGAAATCTTGCCTAACTGAGCATGTGTTAAAAGTGTACAAATAATTAAATGAAGTGAAAATAACGAAACATTTAGAACAATGATACAATGTCTGGAACGTTATATATAACATACACATTAATCTGGCAGTAATGAACTTATTATCATACTTAATTTCAAAAACTAATTTGCAGTTCAATATTATCTCCTGTAGAGACTAATATGTAAATTACTGCCTTTGAATCTATTGTCCAAGGATAGATTTTGGAAATTCATCCTAATCAAATGACACTACTTCTAATATTTATCATCTAAGAATGTAATCTTCAGCTGGATCCATTTTTATTATCATCGTATCAAATGGGAATGATTCCTTTTTCATTGCCGACTTTGTCATGTTTCCTTTTATGTTAGTTTCTAATTTCCTTACCAATATATGATTAACTTCATCATTGAGACAAAATAAATTCTTCTTTACTTCTCAGTGCGGTTTAATTTCATTGAACCATATTTAATTTGATAAATCACCATCAGTTTCGAGAATCGTATATAAAACTTTTGATATTATTGTATTTTCAATCTCACTATTTCAACATTAACTCAGTGGCAGTGTATGATGGCGTATTATGACATAAAAAATTCTAAAGTAAGCAATTCGGTCTTATAATTTGACATTGTACTGTGGGTTATCCCACTTGACTTTGCTAAAAAAACAAAGTCTCCAAAATGTACGCTTTTTTTATAGTCTTAAGACTATAAAAAAAGCGTACATTTTTCTATGTAGCCTCTTTCATCTTTTACAGCTTATAAGATGTAGTAACACGTTAGGAAGAAAAGTGTTCTCGACTGGAGCACGGTTCATTTTCATGGTTTTACTTTGCTCTCGTTACTTTTGTACTCTTTCAAACATTCTATCACGTAGGCCTTCACAAATTTCACACACAAAATCCCACATTCTCTAGTTTAAATGCAACTAGTCTTTAAATATTGTTCTCTCTTTTATTGCAACCGTAATTTTTTTTGTCAATACATGAAATTGGTTGTCGTTTGTTTTGTGTTTTACTCATTTTCACTTGGACTCACATTGAGTACGCCAAAACCTTTTGCGGAATACATTTTCCAATAGTCCGTAACTCTCCAAAGTGTTGTTTTCCGCAACATAATAGTTACTAAATTTCCAGTAGTCCGTAATTATCTAAAGTGTTGATTTCCGCAACATATTAAATACTAAATTTTCACCCAATCGTATTGGTGACCCACAACAGTATTGATGCTCATAACCGGGGCGTGTACATCAAAAGTAACCAAGTATTTTTAATGAATTTTTAAAGTAACATATTCTTCCTCTTTATATCATAGATTTGTGGCTCTTCACAAATAAAGGAAAACAAATGATTTGCAGAAAATACAAAATAAATGACAATTCTGTTGATTTTCCATAAAACTTTGTCAAGAAGTCATATGAGAAAAGAGAGAAATGCTGTTGAAATATTACGGAAGAAACGTACTTGGAATTTTGTACATTCTTATTCAGAATGAACCTAAATATGGAGACGAGCTGAACAACAATGCGTCATTATTTAATAATATATGTCTATATTTCTATAGATGATGTATTATTTACATTATTTGGACTATTGTTATCATCTTTGTCGCCATATTATTACAACGACCTTCTTCTTGGTTGGGATGTCGAACTGAACCCTTTATTTCACTCACTGGGGTAGACTGTTCCATTCCATGTGCCATGTTTTAATGGATATCAGTTAGCTCCTGTTAATTCCCCTCTCCAAGTTCTCCAATGTATCGAATTTACATTCTTTGGGTCCTGTCACTGGATCTAACTAACGCCTTTATCCACTGTGTCATGTGTCCTTGAGGACATCTCTGTATTAATTTCTGGATATTATAAACCTAATGTCTTCAGCAACTATTTTTTACCAGTGCTCATAATGCAATTTTTACTGTTATCATTGCATATTTTTACCAAGCGTAGAAATGAATACAATATGGGAACCAGTAACAAGGAGTGCCAGAGAAAAGTAATAATAACAACAAAAATTGCAATATGAACTCTGGTATAAACATGAATTGGTAATAGCAAAAATTGCAATATGAGCTCTGTTAAAAAATGAATGCAGAAGACATTAGGTTTATAATACCCAGAAATTCATGCACAGATCCTCAAGGACACATGGCACAGTGGATAAAAACGTTAGTTAGATCCAGTGACAGGAAGCAAAGAGTGTGATTTCAATACCTGGCTAAGGCGGTGGCGAACGCGGAGAGAGGAATTAACAGGAGATAATTGATAACTAACATCCATTAGGCATGGCACATGGAATTAGAACAGTCTACCCGACTGTGCAAAGTAAAGGGTTCAGTTCGACATTCCAACCACCTGAAGAAGGCCGGAGTGTACAACGGCCGAAACGTTGTAATAAATATGGCGAAAAAGATGAGCACAATAGTCCAAATAATGTAATAATATATTTAAATATTTATGTGAGCTAAGCTGAGAAAGAGTACCTTTTGAAGCAGTCAGAGTAATCGCATATTGCCTCTGATATGACTTTGAATATAAATATTTCTAAAGAAATTATTAGGTTGGTGTAAAAATAATGACGTAATAATGTCGTTTTTTGACGTATTTTTAACGTCAAAAAACGACATTATTACGTCATTATTTTTGCACCAACCTAATATTTCTAATAATATTAAAATAGGGGATTGACTTATGGATACATCAAATAACAAATAATTTCTATCACACATAGGGTAAACCAGCTGTCTCTTGACATTCCTTTCAGAAAAATAGTTTTTGCCTCTTGCTTCCTGAAATATTCTGACGTTAGCAGCCACCAGCCATTCTTTAATGATAAACCAGGTGAATCATTTTATACTAGTCTTGCCCAATCACTAGAAGAATTTTTTACTTGACACCGAAGAGATTCTTTTTATCAGGAAGAAATTACTGTAGCCTTCAGTGGAAAGAGAACAGTTGATATCATAGCAATTAAGCAGATGGTTGAGAACGACTCCTGAGAATTTTTGTAAAAGGCAAATTTACCCAGTCATCTGTGCATTTTTAAAGGATACTCTCTGCAATAAAAAATATGGCACAGACATTTTTCCTGCATTCAAAGTATAATATTAAATAAATTAATGAGTGGTGGTCACCACCGTTATCCAAATCTTACAAAAATCCTATTAAATCTACCGTTTTTCTTTTGTTTTTATTTAACAGCGAAAAACTGCAAGAGGCTTCTTTTCTGAATTCTAGCGAATTTATGAGATGATATGTTACCATAATTTACATTATTTACATTCTGTTTTATGTCCTCATATTCTATATTTGGGTTCAGTTCGCAATTACTTATGCATTCCCCGGATTTTTCAGATACCGGAAGAAAGCCGAAGTGGACAAATGCCAAAATGCTGAAAAGCACAACAATGCTAAGGAAATAATTTCTATAACTGAGCGTCCTGTTTTGATGATTTAAATTCTCTAAAGATAAAGCCCCACAAAAATGAAATTTTGATGCTCCCTAAAATTAAATAAGTATTAATTAACAGATGTAAAAATATATTTTTACCAAGATTTTTTTTAAAATAAGAAAGAAAAATTTCCAAAATAATTTAATTCATATGTGAATAAGTCCTGAAAGGTTCAATAAAATTCGACAATTATTTGATTTTTGCAAGAATTTCCAAATCAAAGTCAACGCAAAATTATGCTAAAATTTTCTACACTAATTTATGGTCACCTGCAGACGCATGAAAAACAAAATTTTAACTAAAATTTTGAACTTTCTGAAAAGGATTAAATAATATAATTTAATAATAAAAAAAAATCATTTGTACAGTATTTACATTAGTCAGTTGTACGCTCCGGCCTTCTTCAGGGGGTTGGAATTTCGAACTGAGCCCTTTATTTCGATCACTCGGGTAGACTGTTCTAGTTCCACGTGCCATGTTTGATGGATGTCAGTTATCAGTTATCTCCTGCTAATTTTCCCTCTGAAAGTTCTCCACTGCCTTAACCGGGTATTGAACTCACACTGTCTGGGTCTGTCACTAACCAACGCCTTTATCCACTGTGCCATGTGTCCTTGAGGACATCTCGGTATGGATTTCTAGGTATTATAAACCTAATGTTTTCAGCAACCATTTTTTACCAGTGCTCATATTGCAATTTTGCTGTTATCATTACATGTTTTTACCAGAGCTCATATTGCAACTTTTTTATCATTGCTTTTCTCTGGCACTCCTTATTACTGGTTCCCATATTGTATTTATTTCTATGCTTGGTCGGCTCAGGAGATTTTTGTGGCCTAGCATATGTGCTGATTCCTTAAGTTTACGAATTTTCCAATGGTGTTCCCTGTCTATGATCTCAACATGATCCAACAGGGAACGGTGATCTCCCTTCTCTCTCCATATGTGGTCAGCCACGCATGATTTTTCTACTTCCCCTCGCGTTACAGCTTTCTGGTGTTCTTGAAGCCCTTCCTTGAGGGGGCGGCCTGTCTCTCATTTATATTCCTTTCCGCAGCTGTACGGGATAGCGTACACACAGTCTTTAGTCATGTTCTTCTCTATGGGGGGTCTCACTCGAGAGAGATACCTGCGAAGAGTTGTCACGCTTTTGAAGGTTGTCCTGATGTTATATGGACCGCAGATCCTTTGTATTTTCTCTGATAACCCCTTCACATAAGGCAGGCAGACTGTTTTCTGAGTGTTGTTGTCCTCCTCCTCCTCCTCTTGTACCCGCCTATCCCAGTTTTTGGGGGCTGCTGCCATGTACCCAGGGTAGTTGTTACGTTGTAGGGTACTACTTATACTGACCAATTCCTTATCTAACGTCTCTGAGTCGCCACTTATGACTTTTGCTCGGTGTTGTAAGCAACGGACGATCCCTTTCTTTACGCTGTATGGATGGTGGGAGTTGAAATTGAGGTACTGTTCTGTCGGTTTACGGTATACGGATGTCTTGAACCCATGCTCTGTTCGAGATATTAGTACATCCAGGAATGGGAGTGTGTTGTTACTCTCTTTCTCCATTATGAACTGTATCGAAGGTCTTATTGAGTTCACATGGTCCAGTAGAACCTGGACATCTTCTCGGTGTGGCCAGATTATGAAGGTGTCATCTACGTACCTTAACCATATTGTTGGCTTTAGAGATATAGATTCTAATGCCATTTCTTCAAAGTATTCCATGTATATATACGCCATTGTTGGTGATAATGGCGAGCCCATTGCTAAGCCCTCATCCGGTCGATATATGTGTGATCCCATTCCGAAGTGTGTTGTTTGTGTACAGAAAGTCAGCATCTCCATCAGATTATCTATTGGAATACTGGTCCGGTCTTCTAGGGAAGAGTCAGAGGTTAATCTGTCTCTGACTACTGAGAGTGCCTCCTCCGTGGGTACCTTGGTGAACAAACTCACCATGTCCAAGAACACCATCTGGTTGGATAGGAAGGGAGCATCTTTGATTATTTCCACGAAGTGGGCGGAGTTTCGGACATATGAAGGAGATTTTCCGATCAATGGGTCAATTATATCTACAAGGAAGCGACTCATAGGGTGGCACACAGAGCCTTGGCAACTAACAATCGGCCTGAGCGGAATACCGTCTTTGTGAATCTTAGGGAGACCGTATATGTGAGGTAGCTTGGTGTAACGCTGCGATAACTGCGTATACATTTTGGGTGCGAAGTGATCCTTGTTCAGTGAAAGCAGTAGTCAACACCAGCCAATATCAGCTGAGTGCCTCTGAGGAATCAGTATTGAATAAGGGTCTCAACTTCGCCACAACCATCAGGCGGGTGCCATACTTGGACCTCATTGCCAGAGTCGAGGAGGTGGCCTTGAACATCCCTGAGGCTCAGGCGGATGAATTGAGATGGAAAGTGAGACAGACCTTGGAGAGAGCCAAGCTGCCCAGGTCTAACATGACAAAACTAGAGAGACTGGCGATTGGATCCCTACAGAGGAACGAAAACATCATCATACTACCGGCTGACAAAGGTAATGCGACTGTAGTGATGGACAAATCAGAGTATACAAGAAAACTGGAAGACCACATTAGCAAAATGAAAAAGGATCCTACTATGAAAACGGAACGCAAACTGTCACAGATCCTAATCAAGAACAAAATTGCAATATGAACACTGGTAAAAAATGGTTGCTGAAAACATTAGGTTTATAATACCCAGAAATGCATACCCAGATGTCCTCAAGGACACATGTCACAGTGGATAAAGGCGTTGGTTAGATCCAGTGACAGACCCGGTTCAAGGCAGTGGAGAACTTTCAGAGGGAAAATTAGCAGGAGATAACTGATAACTGGCATCATCAAACATGGCACATGGAACTAGAACAGTCTACTCCAATGATCGAAACAAAGGGTTCAGTTCGAAATTCCAACCACCTGAAGAAGGCCGGAGCGTACAACGGTCGAAACGTTGTGATAAATATGGCGACAAAGATGAGGACAATAGTCCGACTAATGTAAATACTGAAAAAAATCATTATTCTTTCTTCTTAATAATAATATCAAGATTTTAATGATAAATCTTAGTTTTTTTATGTTTGTGGCGTTTTTTCATCATGTATGCTCGTTTTTAACAAATTTTTGGAGGTACCTACTGTAATCCAATTGAATTCTCAAACATCAATTTCTAAAAAGTATTTTGGTATGTTATATCTGAATTTGAATGGCACGGGAATGTGGAAACCGATTCGATTATTCCTGGAGGTTAGCCGAAGGAAGACTGTAAAAACAGGAATCAATACCAAATTTGCACAGTCCTAATCCCATTTTCACTCACATTGCACAAGTTTCATTCGCACTTCATTCTTTATTTATTAGTTCATGGATGACTCTGTGTGTCAAGTCTTATTTACCAATCTATCCTTTGGCAACCTACAAAAAACTTATATTTAAAATCAGGACAAGACATCGGTAATATCTGGTAAACAGTATGAGAAAAGATGGCTTGGAAAATGTAATACTCACAAGACATATTAGAAGTAGAGAGAAATAAGGATTAATCAATTTAATGATTTTACCTGAGTGAATGGCAAAGGGGGAAGATAGGGGCATGGTAAAAGAGCTACAAAGTAGAAGAAGTCGGGAAGAGCCGTGATTTCCCACATCCTGGGAGACACGGCACATAAAAGAATAGAAAATACATACACTCAGTATAGGGAAAAGCAAATATTTCTAGAGTAAAGAACAAAGATGAATGCTATGTATCAGCCCCTCTCTCACACACACGACGAAAACAAACCTGTATTTAAAATAAAGAGAAAGAAACGATGAATAATTCACAGAATGTCACTTTTGATGTAAACTCGCTAGAAAGCGATCATGGCTTTGGTATATTTCGCTTGGAAAAGAAAAGAGAAAATAATGCATAATACACATCAAATGGAAGCGCTCCTTCGACTTTTGTTTTGTGGTTAGCTACATGCATATTGATCCTTTGCGAGTCGCATCTGGGGACGTTTTATGCTTCACCAGTCATGAGCTGGGCATCTAGGGAGGTTTGTATCGGTAATAAATGCAACTGTAAAAGCGTTTTGATTTCAACTTTCCGAATGAAAACTCTGAGCAACAATAAACAAAGTGACTCTTTGTGCATCTGGTATTCTTTCTCAAATTTTACTCACCTCACCTTCTCTCTCTCCCACTCTTCCTCTTTCTCCCCCTCTCTCTCTCTCTCCCACTCTTCCTCTTTCTCCCCCCCTCTCTCTCTCTCCCGCTCTTCCTCTTTCTCCCCCTCTCTCTCTCTCTCTCCCGCTCTTCCTCTTTCTCCCCCTCTCTCTCTCTCCCGCTCTTCCTCTTTCTCCCCCCTCTCTCTCTCTCTCTCTCCCACTCTTCCTCTTTCTCCACCCTCTCTCTCTCTCTCCCACTCTTCCTCTTTCTCCCCCCTCTCTCTCTCCCACTCTTCCTCTTTCTCCCCCTCACTCTCTCTCCCACTCTTCCTCTTTCTCCCCCCTCTCTCACTCTCTCTCCCACTCTTCCTCTTTCTCCCCCCCCTCTCTCTCTCTCCCGCTCTCTCTTTCATACATATTCGCAGTTTGATCTAGAAAGAAGACAAAATAATCCTTTATAATTTGAAGCGGGTTCATTTTTCAGGGCCATACCAGAGACAAATGTTTTTTTTTTGTTTTTTTTGTGGGGGGTGTGCAAAAAATTTAGAATTTAGCCTTAATTTATCTTAGACTGCTAAAATTGTTAGCGGTAAGAACATTTAAAATTTCCAGTCCCTCTAGATTGGCAGACATTACCTTTGAAATAATAGAAAACCGTCTGTGTTACAAATGAAAGAATTTTTCATCTTTTTTGAATGTCTACAGCGTTTTTCTTTCATGTATTTCTATCTTTATTGAATTTCGTTAACATAACACCCTGTACAAATAAAACAATTGGTAAAAATTTGGGGGATTCAAGGCTGTTATGGCCCTGCTTTTATTTATATATTGTGCTTTCCCCTTTCACTTTTTCTGTGTGAATTTAAAGACGCAAACACACATATTTCACCAGTAAATTTCCTTAAGACGATTCTTTTAAAGTAGCTGGTCTATAGGTTCTTCATTAAAATATTATCCTTCTATGTAAGGTTTTATAAAAAAAAATAAATGTTCAAGATTTCCATCATAAAAACAAAATAAAATCCGGAATTATCATTGGATTCTTTTTAAGAGCACTCAGAATTTGCAGCCCTCAGTATTTATGCGAAGAGAAGAAATATATTGAAAATAAATTCAAGATCCTTTAATACCCTATTCTATATTCAATGCTAAACAAACGAATCATAAGATATTCCAAAATAGAAGAATACTATTTATTCACATTCAGTTATATTTTGGAGAATCAGTCATTTTTATATTTATGTAATTAAACTTGGATTCATAACTTCTTTTTCTCTTTATTCCTTTGCATCTTTATCATATTTCTTTCTGCTTATATCTCCTTATATACACATGTAATAGTGTCTTTGTTAATATACTTCATAACCTCAGTGTCAGTAACGTTTTCTCACTACCAATAAAGAAGTGAATTCTCTTGTCACTATTCTACTTCATACAAACCAATTATGCTTTTTATCAATAAGCGCAAACTTATGCTTAATGCTATTTGTAATACAATTATAAGTTATTAACGTCATACAATGATATTGCTAACTTAGAATTCTCTTCTGAGAAAAAATATTATTTTAAGAAAAAAGAAGAAACTCTAAAAGCATTTAGTATTCAAATTTACCTTACTATTCTTGGATCTACTAATGATATTGTTTCGCCTGGAAATCATTATTGAGTCTTATTGAAGATCACATGATGTTTATACAGAAAGGTTCATTGGTGTAATTAATTTTAAGGATGTAAAATGTCCTTGAAAACACAATCTTTGAGGATGATTTAAATGATGTCTTTCACAAAGATATTTTGTATAAAGTTCCACTAATACAAAAGTTCGAGAGTTAGTCGAAGTAGAGACTGATTAAGAGAATGTGTTTGATAGAAATGCAAGAGGGATTGGTAGTAAATGAAGATTATAAAGGGAAGGAATATAAAATGAACTCTTGACGAAAGAATTCAGATTGTAGCGTTCAAAGAAGCATACGCGCGGTAGACTGTTCCACAAGAAAATCTTGGATAAAGTTCTCTGATTGGAATTTAATTATTACAATTGGAATACAGAATTGGATGATACGACACCGTGGTCATATGTATGGCCTGTTCTAGCTATAAAGAAAGGAATGCATCTCATCAGAACATTTACTATGAAAATAACAATAAAGTATACATCAGTAAACGTGTCATGAAATATATGTAACTCGTTTGCAACTTATAATTATACATAATACAAATGTGTAATCAGTACGTATAAGTTTCCGTTATTTCTCATATACTAAGATAACATTATATGCACGCCATTTTTTCTTTGTAAAATGCATATCTGTTGTCTTAGTGCACTAACTGGCACACTGTTGTGTTAAGAGCCAGTTGCTCTCATTATTATCATGAACTGAGTGATCCATTCATGATAAGTAGTCTCGAGTAATTGTCTAGAAAGGAAATAGGATAATACTATTGCAGTGACTTGTCTAGCTGAGTATTGAATGCTATTGTCATGACTGACTTTATCCAGTTATATGTTGTGTCTTACCAGTCCCCACATCACAACAGACAATTTCAAGTAATAGCATATAACAATGGAAATGTCTTTAATTTATTGATTGCTTTCTCTCTTTCAATCCTTTACTCGATCATCCTCCTAGAAAACAAAATCTGGATGTATTCTATTGTTATGGCTGAAAGTTGTGCTTTTTGTAATTCGTTTAGGTGAGAGAAAAATAAATATACAAAATCTTACGAAGGTTTCGAATTTAGTTGTTATTTATAGATTTTATTAATTTCAGTCTGGAATTTCTTTTCTTTATTTCAAGTCTTTTTCTTTCTTTTCGCTTCATTTATATTTTTATTTTTACAATTTTTTCACACCAATTATCGGATTGTCTAGGAATCACAACGTACAAATTAATAAAGATTTTAATAAGGCTGCGTGATTTTGAGATTTAAAAAAATTGATGGTTTGATGCTTCATGATACAGATTTTTTAAAAATTCCACCCATTACAATTAACGCATTGTGATAGATAACTTAGCCATAAGGCTTGGAATATATGTTCCAGAGCAAAATCTTAAGGTGGACAATGAAAATGCATTTGAAAAATGTGCCTCCTACATATTTGGAAACACTGGATACTATTTAGATATTTTTATATCATATTTGGATGTCATTCTATGTAATTTAGTATTTATAGTTTCTAATTTTAAATTCAATCAATGCTCGTTACTATAAAAAAAAACTAAATTTATATCATATTTCATGTATTTTCTTGTTTTAATGAAGCCAGTTATTGAAAAGATATTAGCTTATAATCTAATACACTGTCTGAATTTCTTTTGAAACATTCATGCAAAATTTTCAATGATTCAGCTTTATGCAATTCAAGCAAAAATGAGCCTGAATCGAAAATGAAAGTAATGCTTTTTTTTCTGATGCTTCGTTGTGATGCTAATGAGAGATTAGAATTATAGAAGTAATTGAAGAATCATGAACTGAAACTTTCACATCCTTTCTGCTACTTTCTAACATTTTCATAAACTTAGATTTCTTTTCAGGATAAAAGATTTTCCGTTTCCAGTTTTGTTATTATGGTTAGTTCTTAAGAGTAGCTTAGATATGGCACAAGTCCGAAAGTATGAAGCACCCAGTGAGGATTAAACTCACTACTCAATTTTAATTGTTCTAGCAAGACACGCTTGCTAAACATTATGGAAGTAATGTTATTTTTTGTGATATAGAAAATATTAGATTTATTTGCCAAGTTCCTCATTCGCAGTATATGCAATGCCAAAAAACCGGCTATAAAATGAATTCTGTCATTAATTTCTGTCTCTATTTCTTGGATAAAGAACTTTCATAATTTACACTAATGGTTACACGGATCGACAATCACCTGATGAAGGACGAAAGGAAATACGACCGAAACCTTGTTTAGAAACGACAATGATAGCGACAGTTGTCGGCATGTAAACATTGTAAATAATCTTCACATTTACTTGAAAAATCTCGGATTTATTTTATATTGAAATAGCGGCTAGACCACAAGTTCATTTCCGTTTTATAAAGATACATTTTAGCTCGAACACAGGTGTTTATTAGCTTTCATATAAAGTTTAGTCTTATTTTTTATTCCTGTATCATATACTTTTGCTTATTTCTCCATTAGTAAGTTCCTTATGCCCCGCAATTAAAATAGATGATTGATGATAGATGAAGTCGTTTTGATTGCGAGAAAAGACGGAAAAAATTTGGTTTTAGTGAGAAAAGAAAGCATACATAAAGAAAGTGAAAATAGAAGACATTATAACGCTTTCATTAATTTAATGTCTGCTTCAGTGAAATGGAAAACCTTGTCAGCTTTTAATATTTTCTTTTGTACTCTGTTATTTTGTTAAATAGAAGAAGCACGACGGGGTAATGGATAGCAGCTCGGATTGAGGAATCTGAGAGCCGAGTTCCAGTCGAATCCATTAGATTCACTTACATGCTAATAATCTTGGGAAAGGTATGAATCCTCTTCTTCTACAGCGGCTATGGGTAAATAACAGGACTGACTGAGTCCTATCGCCTTGGTTGGCAACTGGTCTAGGAGAAGGACAACTCTGAATTAAAAACCGATCCTCCCGTTTAGGGTTTGTGCAGTAGGCTAAAAACCTACTTAAATAAAAACAGGCGTGTTACAGAAACCGCAATGATATCTTTGGACCCAATGTTCCTCAAGGTATTTAAAGGTATTATATATATATATATATATATATATATATATATATATATATACTTCTTTAAATAATAACCTGCATTAATACTTATTATTATTATTCATATATTTTCCTAAAGTATAACAAAATTAATTCCCTTCTGAATCGAAGTTCTTGTGCCAAACACAAAAATGTAGTTTGTAGGAATAGTAAGTCATAATAGGCGCAAAACAAAAGAAGACTCAACCACTGCGTAAAATTTTAAAGGCAAACATTCAGTATTTACATTATGCGGACTATTGTGCTCATCTTTGTCGCCATATTTGTCACAACGTTTCGGCCGTTGTACGCTCCGGCCATCTTCAGGTGGTTGGAATTTCGAACTGAACTCTTTATTTCGATCCCTGGGGTAGACTGTTCTAGTTCCACGTGCCATGTTTGATGGATGTCAGTTATCAGTTATCTTCTGCTAATTTTCCCTCTGAAAGTTCTCCACTGCCTTAACCGGGTATTGAACTCACACTCTTTGGTTCTGTCACTGGATCTAAGCAACGCCTATATCCACTGTGCCCTGTGTCCTTGAGGACACAGGGCACAGTGGATTCCAACCACCTGAAGAAGGCCAGGGCGTACAACGGCCGAAACGTTGTGACAAATATGGCGACAAAAATGAGGACAATAATCCGCATAATGTAAATACTGTACATAATACCTCATCTCAGAAATATAGACAGGCAAACATTCATTATACAAATACGAAAAAGGTACAAATAAAGAGTTTGAGCAAAAATTTCCCTTTGTGTGCCTATTAAGGAAGGATAACAATTTCTGATAAAAAGGATTACCATCGAAAAATAGAAAAAATTACGGTTTCAGTTTAGAAAAAGGCTAGAATTTTGAAAATGACAAGAGAAAAAGCAATTCAAGAAGGCAGAAAAGCACAGGTGAAATCATCTTTCAGACAAAAAGAAAAAAACTAATTTTATTTCTGCCACAAGCGTCTCTAGGATATATAAAAATTTCAGAAAAGTCCCTTTTAAATTCACACTTTTTGTGCTTGGGAAAATTTCTTAGAATTCTTTTCATTCTTTGTTGTCCAACTGCATGAGAATTTCTACTTGAACTTCAAAAATATTTAATCATCTGCTACTGGCTTTTGTAATCTTGCGCGCTCTTGGTGACCTCTTCTTGATGTCAAATGCCTTCTGTTCCTTGATGTTGATTTGCCTTGTCCCTTTGCAGTCAAAAAGTCTTCTCCTCGTCCATTGACCTGAGTTCTGTTTATTCAGAAATTTACGCCCACACCCCTCACTTTGGATTCTTACTAGGGCTTGAGACCACGTCTCACATTGTTCAGTATTGACAAAAAATAATTTTCCATAAGCTAGAAATGGATCATTGTGTTTTAACAGTTGAGCCGAAAAAGTTATACAAGTGTGTAAATTTTTTTTATACTAGCCGTCTGACCTTCATAAAATACTTCTCTCAAAAGAACGTGCACTAAAAATAAAACAACCTAGATGATTAAACATTTATTCAAGACTAAGATAGTAACAATAAAAATTTTATAAAGGTTCAGCTCAAATATTTAATGATGTATTGGGAGTATTTCTACGAGCATTTTATAGTCACAAAACTCGCAAGGAGCATATACTGTCATTACATTCAGAAGTATGGTTCGTCAGAAAATTAAAATAAGAAAAACGTGAAGGTTTCATGATCTCTGCTAGTTTTTTTTATTTTATTTTTTAACTTTCTTTTATTTTATAGCATGAATGTAAATAAGTTTTGAATCACTCTGCATATGTCAACGAACAGACGTTTAAAAAGCAGTCTGTTAAATACGCTATTCACTTGTTATTTGCAACGGTCACACATCGTCGCCCACAAAACAAAGTTAAATGGGAGTATAAATATAATGTAAGAAAAAAGAATGGAAAAACATTTGTTTGCAAAATCAAAAACTGACATAGCCAAAATGTAAAGTTTACAGGAGTTTTTCAACATATACTCCCAGCGACAAAAGCTTACTCAGTGAAAACGCTGCTTAATAGTTAAATATAAAATATGGCTTACGATATTAGGATGTTTAGGGAAATTTAGGTTTAGGGAAATCACATATGTTTCGCAGTTTTCTCCTTTCCTATGAATAATTTTATTTCGTTTTTGTAAATATTTATCCCTTGCTTAAATACTTCGGGTCTTGATTTATCCTTGCTTCAATAAACGGTTGTTGTTTAAAAATAGTATCCTAACATTTTCATATAATCAATGAAACAACCTTATATTGCTCTTGCCTTACAGTATCGAATAATGTACTTCTGGGCCCCACAATGCACCACGGTGTCTCCCAGCGTCTTCTTCAAGATATACTTATGTGTTTTGTGTCAGAGAAAATAAGATCAATACTGTTCCGTAAAATGTTTGTTCTCTTTCTTATTTACGCAAATATTCGTTCCGAGAGAGTTTGCCAAATTTTGCAAGTCAGAGTCTCAGTGAATGAAAAGTGCAAATGGAAGTATAAGCCTCGTTCAAAAATGGAATTAGTTAATTACGTTTCCCTTTTGTTGATGTAAATAAAGTATTTTAAATAAAATATGCTTTATTTTCTGTCTCGATTTGCCTAAATTTGAATTTGTTTTATTGCATAAAGATTTAATCTTTTTTTAAAAAAAATTCTCTTATTTTGTCGCTTATGATTATTTTTGCCTTTGGCTGTTTTATTTTTTCATCTGTTAGAGCTTTTTATCAGGTCTTTACAATAAAGGAATATTTGATAAGTCTAAAACTAAATATATAAAGGCTTTAGAACTAAGCAATCATAAAGTAAATTTAGAGTATTTAACAAAATCAAAAAAGGTAAAAAAAAAACAAAAAAAAAACAACAGAAACACCGTAAGCGTAACCGCATTTGGTTTAGTCCACCTTTTCGTTGTAATGTTCAAACAAATACCGAAAGAATTTTTCTAAATTTAATTCATAAACACTTTAACCATTCACCAACACTAAATGCAGATTTTGAACAAAAATAATTTAAAATCACCTAATATATATATGAATAGAAGATAACTCTATTTCCAGACATAACAACATTATATTAAACAAATATATTTACAACAAAGACAACAAATGCAACTACCGAAAAAATATGATCTGTCCTAGAAACGTTCAATGTATAACTGATAATATTGTTTACGAAACTAGCATACATTCTGATAGCGATGTTAAATTTTATTTTGGTTCCACTGAAAATCCTTGGAAATTTCGTTTCTACCATCACCGAACGACTTTAGGTAATATAAAATACATAAACAGGACTTCTCTCTCAAAATACTTCTGACAATTAAAGAATAATGGTAATGCACCTTTTATCAACTGGAATATTATAGCAAGAGCCAAATTTTATAACGAGAAATGAAATAAATATAACTTATAACCTATTAGCCGTAGCTAATAGAGAAATGAACTGATGGTTATATGTAGGTATAAAAATATATATCTACTTAAATATGTTGATCGAGATTCATTTTTAATATAAATCACAATTAATTTTTAATATAAATTATGGTTAATTTTTAATATAAATTACGGTTTATTTTTTATATAAAATACATTTTTTTAATAAAAAATGAACAAGTAATCTTCCTTTAATTTGAAAATAAAAAAACACTTCATATCTACAATCTAAAATATTTTTTAATTGATTTTTCTCATGTATATACACACATCTCTTTTAAGTTAAATGTCAAATATAATTTTTAGAATTAAAAAGTGTAGTACCGGTATAATATTTAAAAATCTCCAATATTGCGATAATCATAGATATACTTAAAAAAATTAAAATTAAGTAACGCCCAATCTATAATCAGCACCTGAAGATTACTTTGTCGATGAACCCCGAGTCATGCTATCGGTGATGGCTAATATATATATATATATATATATATATATATAGTTTATGCAAAACTAGGTAATCCGTATGGGTAGACCCAAGGAGGATTATATCCAGAGAGCTCAATGTAAATTCAGAGAAAATATGTTTGAATAAAAACAGACCACTTAGAATTAGGCATGGAAAGAAATTTATGAAAATGAAAAGAATTGAAATGGTACATCTAACTCATTCATGTCTTCTCTCCCACCTCACTTCCTCACTTCATTAATTTTATATATGCTTGGTGCGGTCCGTCATTTTTCATTTCAAACTTTGGAAGTAAAGTCTGATGATCCAAAGCCCTTTTAAAGGGTTGTGGTGAAATAATTTATTACATGGAACCTTAAAGTGGTCTGTTTTTATTAATATATATATATATATATATATATATATATATATATATATATATATATATATATATATATATATATAAAGAGAGAGAGATGCCAGAATGTAATTTACACTCAATATCACACTAAGCCAAGAAAAAACAGGTAAACTTCTCCCTGTTGAAAGCAGAATCAGGTGACCTCACAGCTATAAGCGCTTTTCCAAGCGTAGGAATGATAAGCAGGATAGAGATATATCAGCTATCCCAGACAAGAATTAGGCAATCTCTCAGTCATCGCAGACGAGAATACAAGGACTCGGGAGATGGGAGTACGCCACACACTATCCGAGCATTTGTTGATGTATTGAAGTGAAATCAAATATCATGAAAATTTCAAGTCTCATGTTATTCATTTCTCTCCACGTGCTTTCAATAACATTAGGCTCATCTACATATATTATATGGAGATAAATATGAGTAAACAAATCAATTTAAAGTAATATAGCTAAAGCTTTAATGGGAATAAAATAAAATATGACGAAATAAGAGCGAAAGGAAGGAAGAGAATTAGAAAATAACATATATCAGTATTGAAAAAGACAAAAGATGAACATTGATAAATCGAGAGAAGCGAAGAGAGAGAAAAAAAGATGAAGAAATATATAAATATGCGGACATAGGAAATAAAATTAGTGAAAGGTAACGAAGAAAATGTCCAAAAATATTCTGTTCATTGATTAATTTCTTTTTAGCCCTCTTGTTTCAGCGATATTCTTTACATAGAAACGTCACGTATATTTACCGTCTTTTTGTAAATCTCCTTTTAGATCTGATTACATAAATACTTTATCTTTTACACTGTTTCGTATTTATTCCATCTCTGAGAAAGCATTCATGCAACAATGATCCCCATACAAAAGCTACGTAACTGCATGAATATCGAATCAATGGTATTTCTCTAATAGTAAAAGACAGAAGCAGAGGAGCTGTACGACTTAATAGGATAGCGTGGTAATGCATACATACGAAAACAAGTCGAAAAAATGATGCGATATTTTGAATTCATGTAGCGTTGGTGGTTTTCAGATTATCTATTTCAATTTACATTGGATGAAATCAATAGAAAAACTTTGATGGCATGTATATAAACAATTGTGTATTTTAAACATCTCAATTTCGATTATTAAATAGGTCCAAGCTGTTGCTGATATAAAACTGAAATTGCTGTATACTGCAGTAAGTGTTATGGAAAAGTTGTAATGGTGAAATATATTTCATACTTGGTTTCCCAGCCTTATCCTCGACGGCAAGTACAATATATTTATTTTGTGGCTACAAAAGCATTTTTGCATTTACAGTAATTTATGCTATAAGTTAATAGGTCTCTTTTGATATCCAAATTGTCTCAGAATTACCGAAAATCTCTTTCGTAATGTTTTTGTCTCCTGACCAATTTCCCTGTGTCTTCTTTAGGCGTCTTTTTGAAAATAGTCAATAGAAAGTCTTTCAACTGTTTCATCAAATTAATTATCGTTTTTTTAATCAAATCAAAGACACTATTCGTGCATTTGCAGTAAAACCGAATTAATGGAGTGATTATTCCTTATTTCGACATCTTATCGTTGCATTGTACGCCATTAAGGCTTTCAAGTGAGCACCTTATTGCTGTTGATTTTTCTTCTTTTTTTTTCTTGGTTTTCTTAAAGCACTCAATAAACCGCTTTAGAAATTTTACCACCTACGCTCCCTGATTTTTTTCTTCTTTTTATATAAAGCTATCAGAATTTAAGATATGTCACATTTATTTTGGGAAAAGATTTTTCTCACGATGAAATAAACCAATTAAGGATCACAGATTCGGTAGAAAACAAGTCCTATTCATTGACGATAATTTATAAGTAAACGGTGTAGAACTTTGTATTTTTAAACTAATTCAGTTTTTTTTTTTTTTTTTTTTTTTTTTAAGGTAATTGCAATATTTATATAAAGATTTCTTGTTTAATATTTCAAAACTTGTTAATAATAAAAAAACATTCTCAAATATCATACTGAAGCTGGTCAGATTCGTTTTTGCACATGTAAACGTATCCTAATTTATCATTTTTTAAAATTTTTATATATATTATAGAGGCATAAAATATAGCGGTCGTATCAACTTAATATTGAATAACGTCATAAAATACCTCGAAATTTTCACCACTACCGTTAATATGCCCGTGTTAATTTTCTTTATAAAGGCATGAAACAAACCTTTCCCATAACGTCTTTTCACAATGTGATTCTTAGCTTTAAAACTTATAAGGATTATGGACAAAAGGTATCTGAATTTACTAAAATATTATTCGCTCGCCTTACTTTGAATTCAAACGCTTATGTAAAACATTGCTATTTGATTAAACTGAGTCGCACACAGTCAATATTTTGTGATTTATATTTCTATATTTGCTTTTTCATTAGCCAAAAACTAGGTCACATTTACGGAACATTGACCTAAATAATGTAGATGAATGCGTGGATGTTACATATAGTAGTAGTATGTGGGGGTCAGTCCATACATCTGGATGGGAAATTTGTTACCTATACCAGAGCATGCATCAGAAAAGAAATTTTGGACCTGTCAGAATTACTTATGAGTGTGTATTTTGCAGACTAGAAGACACATAACCAAAAATCTACTAAAATAGGCATAAAACCTCCAACATCAGATCAACCGAACCAAATTGGGCTTATATTGTTCTGGAATGTGGTAAAATGCAAAGTCTATGGCGTGATAAAAATATATTAAAGTGAAAAAATAGAATGTACACATTTTTTCATATTGGGGGGTACTTTACAGAGCAGATTTAAGCAAAATTGCCGTCATTGAAAGCCCGTACTAATAATGTTTAAATTGTTAAATATTACCAATAGAACAGATTATTTTCCTTATGCGTGACAGTAATTAGATTTTTGCTTGGTGTAACTTGCCCACTTAAAAGTGTAATGTTGTAAAGCATTCTCTGATCCATTCGGGGATGACGTCAGTGGATTTCATCAGAATATTTCTGAAGACAAGCCCTATTCCTTGTATTTTGTCCGCGTTCTCAGGATTTCTTTGCTAAAGAAATATAACCCCCTGCAGTTTCCTTTAGCATGCCTTCATACACAAATCTAATTTCTCTCAGCGCGGCAATGTCTCTTTTATAACTTCTTAGCAAACGATGTCTGTTTCCCTTCTTGCATTTCAGTAATGTTCCCTGGACAGCAAGATGCGGATATTTCAGCCACCAATTCAAAGGCTCGGTGGACTTTTATTTATTAATCAACTGCTCAAAAAATGATACATCTTATTCTGTGGTCATTTAATGGAACAATCTATTGAGAGTAGATAGAGGTTACAGTCACTTTGAATGCTGCCGAACATCGTTGTCTAAGTATGAAGAAGAGTAATTACCGGTCCAAGGGTTGCTTGGTATTTATCAATCCATCCACCCACGAGGACCGAATGTGGCACAAGGCCGGTTTAATGTGGGTCTCTCCGAGCCCGTAGGCTCGGACAAAAATATAGCTTTTGAACCCGCCTAGACGGGTTCAATCCCTGTCTACCTCCCCGAACGAAACATTGCCCCTCGGCAAAGCTTCGACCGAGTTCCTCTCTGCATTAGCAGAGAGTTCGACAGAAACCCGACTCGGAAGCTCACAAAGGCAGCGTACTACACTTTGATCCTAGCAACCGGGTTGCTTTGGTGCTAGTTCGTTGTTACAACAGGACTATAAAATGTACAGCTTCACAGAAAATTTTGTTCTTGGTGATTTTAATCGTGTTCGTGTTGTGACAAAAGGGTAATTCCCCACTTCTCGGCTCCTGCAAAGTATTTAAACGGACTGTCACGACTACTACCCTTGGATGGTCACTGTCGCATCCAAGCAGCTACTAGAAGTCTCATACAATCGTTTGTTACCGGAGGAGAAAAACAGACAACGATCCACTTATGAAGTGTGTAATAAGAACCCTTCAAGAAATACTCCTCTCGATCAATTTCAACTTGTAAACATTGCAAATAAGTACTTTTTAATCGTCGTTGCCATCTTTAAGTATCCTGTCGAATATTTTTTGTTCGTCAAATATCTTCCATGAATATGAATGTGCCAAGAAATGCGAGCCTATTACTAAATGACTTTGACTATCATACGAGATGGATTTTTTAACAGCCTAATTACTTAGCTATTTAAAATTAACTTATTCATTCGACTTTTGATTATTTAGTTCATTGCATGAAGAAAAGTTTTTAAGACGTACATTTGAGAGAATTGTAGCATTTTTTTAAATAAACTTTCTCATCGCCAAATGAAGTTTCTTTCATAGCATTGGATAATTAAGAATTGAGATTGATGAATTCTAATGAAATCTGTCTTCATTTTCTTTTCGTCTCATTTTTTTTATATTGTTTTTTTTTTCTTTCAATTTTCTTTAGCGAGTCATCATAGAGACGGCTGTGTGAATCCGTAAATCAGGCATAAATACACTCTTTCACAACAATTAACGTATATTTTCATTGATTAACTTCATTACTGTAAAAGTTAAAAGTTCTATTAAGTCACAAGCTTTTGAAAATGATATTTTGGATGTGGCAATGGAGCAGGATGTTCTCTTTTGATAATGTACAATCGATTCTAGAAAATAAAATATAATTCTTTTATTTCTAAATATGCTTTTGGCGACTTTACTTTTTCTTTAAGGTTTACGAAGTGGCGTTTATAAACTTCACCTGCTTAGTTGCCAAGTAAATGAAATAAAAAATGCTTCATAGTGCCAAAAGCACAGGAAATATATTTTCTTTTAGAGCAAAAAATCGCTTGAAATAAAATGTCTCTTTCGCCTTCTGAGATTTTTATAGCGTTCATCAGTTTGTGTGATTATGTCTCTGATTTGGAATTAATGTCTCAGCACAAAAACAGCTCGCGGCTCACAAGGCAATGCTTTCTGCTTCAGTTCATTAATTCAGTTCATCGTTCATTTATATCCATTTTCTACTTTAGATTCGTTGTCCAAAAGACTTCTGCTTTGTAAAATTCACTGTATAATTGGTTTACAACCGAAAAAAGTTTAAGGTAATTTGAAAAATATCAAAAGGAAAACTATTCCGATGATTTCAATATTGTCTAAAAATATGCAGTGCTGTTTGATAAAATTGACTCACCTTGTCTTTTGAATTTAGAACATATTTCGTTTCATCGGAGAAGAGAACATTCTTCCAGTCTTCTACGGTGACATTTTTGTAATAGTGAGACGATTCAAGTCTCTTGGCTTTGTTGGCTTTGTTGGCTTTGCTTATTAGCGGTTAGAGCTTTGTTCTAACAAGATTTGTAACCTTGTTCTGACGGCCTGAGACTAACACCTTGCTCTTCGCTTAGACTGGCTGCAATTTCTTGGCTAGTTACAGTCCTATTCTTCGCAACTTCTCTCTTGATTACCCTGCCAGTTCTATCATCAATTTTTTTCTTTCGTCCCCTTGTTTCCTTCCTTGGAGCAGGAGTGGCATCATTATGTGCCCTAAGCACTCAAGAGACAGTTGATTGTGAGGTCATAGAAATTTCTGCAATTTCTCTCGTAGACTTACCTGCTTTTGAGAGGGCAATAATAGATGCCTTAAGTGGTTCTGACGCGTGTTTGTACCTTTTCATCTGGTTAGTGACTTCAGTAGGTATTTCCAGCTGTTTTTATACTATATCAGGCTTTCTGGAATATTATGGAATACTCTAGATTTAATTTAAGCTGTTCTAGAATTCTCTAGAATATTGTTCTGAGTGTATTGTAAAATAGTTTTCAATATTTTGTCAAAAGCTCTTTAAATTTACCAGTTTAATCATTAGAATGCGATATCTCAGTGACTTTTTTTTCACATAGTTTTTCCTGAATTTCATTTAT
This sequence comes from Acanthosepion lycidas, assembly GCA_963932145.1. Lineage (NCBI taxonomy): Eukaryota > Metazoa > Mollusca > Cephalopoda > Sepiida > Sepiidae > Acanthosepion > Acanthosepion lycidas. Next base: position 60,736,011 of record OZ010607.1, on the reverse strand, counting down.
ATCCAAATTTATAATTATCAATAGAATACTTTAGGGTAAATAAACTTTTTTCGTAGGTGGTCGGGAAGGGGTCTTTATATTAGTAAGATTAAAAATTATTTTAACCACTAAAATAATAGACCATAAATATTTTTAGTAAAAAAATCAGGTGAGTTACTTTTATCGAACAGCACTGTATATATATATATGTATCACATATATATGTTATATATATAACATTTTGATCACGATATAAAGACAAGCACATTTTTGGAAATAAATTGTACAGTATTGTAAATTACAAACAATAATTAAGATAAAATAAAAGTTCAAAAGATTTAACGTCAAAATTCAAGTTTAACAGATACATCTCTCTCCTTGTGGCAAAATAACCCTGTTGAATGCAACCAATTAAAACGCTATCACTGACTCCAAACAAATTTAAAACGTCTTCTATACTAAAAACATTATATATATATATATATATATATATATATATATATATATATATATATATATATATATATATATATGAACAATATATACTCTTAAGCTTTGCTATATTTATGGGATAAAGTTCTCAATATCAGAGAGAGAGAGAGCGTGTGTAAATCTAAAAGTGAACATTGAAGTCAACACTTAGAGGCTACAGGCTGTTTCATTCTAGATGCAATCGTCAGGCCATGAGTGTTGTTTTTTTTCGGCTATTTGTATATACGGGTCTGTGGTGCATTGTGTGTAGTCTCTTTTGGTCGTTATTTTGCCGGAAGTGGTTTATTTGTTTGTTTATTTATTTATTTATATCTTTGGTTTAAATTATTTTGCTTGTTGTTATTTATTTATTTTTTATTTATTTCTTATCTTATATATATATTTATTTATTTTTTATTTTAATCGGTGTTTTATTAACATAGTAAACATTTGAGCACTCTTTTTTAACACCAGCAATTTATTTGAAATTCATATATATATATATATATATATATATATATACATATATATATATGTGTGTGTGTGTGTGCGCGCGCGCGCGCGTGTAAATTTATAAATGTAATATCGATAGCCAATCTCTGCAATTGTAACTCGATGCAAATATACTTACCTGGTTACATCAATAGGTCCGAATATTTTCAACATAATATCCTTCTTTACTGCGTTTAATTTTCTTTCACACTTTACAAAATAGTAGTATATATCTTTATTTTCCGAAACAATTAGTTTTGCGTCATTGGATCGACGTCTTCGTAATACAATAGTACTTTTAAATTCTACCCGAATCTCTTGATACAATATCAGCGACAGAATAGACTATTAATTCGATAATCTCATAGATTCACTTCCATTGAGTTTCTTTCGGGTTTTCTGCAATTTTCCTAACATTAATACGTGATATACGAGACAAAATGTCTTGAATTCAGACAACCCGGTGATGATCGATTAGTCCACTAAAATTTACTTTTGAACACGTGTGATTTTATAAGCATGCATGTATATGGTACCTTGAAAGTAATTTAAAAATATCTAGAACATAGATTGGCACAAAAGAATACATTCAGGTGAAAAATATATTTAATGTTTTACAACATGTGAATATTATTTCATCACAATTGTTTTCTACGTGTTTTTTTTTTCCGAACTCCATAAAAGACGCGAGTCGTTTCATCAGAGCTGTGGTTCGCAGAAAGAAGCTGTTCGAGTGGAACTTATTTCTCAACAATGGGATCCGGCGAGAATGTGGGTGGTTTGCTACAAAGTGGATGTAATGGCGGGTCCTGGCCGTAAAGATTCTAACTGGCGGAGCCAAGGAATTTTCATTCGAGCACTTTCAATGTGCTAAGTAGCGATGGAACTGTGAGTGGGGTAAGAGGGTAGAAAATAATTTGTAACTTACAGGGACTGTGAGACGCTTTTGGACTCTATCGAGACTGGAAAGTGCAGTCTGTGCAGCTCCCGCCCAAATATGACAACAGTACTCCATTCTTGGTCTTATCTGGCTCTTATAATGGTTAGCATACGGAGTCAGGTACTTACTGGAGCAGTACAGGGAACAGACCATTTTTCCTGCATCTTTGATGGATCGTATGTACGAGTTCCAGTTGAGGTGAGTTTAAGGCCCAGTAGTCTCTCAAGGAAGACAGCCTACCTGATGAGGCATCCATTCATCGTGACTGGTGGTAGTTTAGGGTCCGATCAGCAATGATAGAAAGTAACTAGTTTGGTTTTCGAGGTATTGAGTGTAACCAGCTAGTTTTTCTTCCACTGAGTATTTAGAGTGGGATTAGATGCAAGATCATCGGCATATGAGTAGCTAGCTAGCTAGATAGATAGATATGAACAGACTGAGATAGATAGATAGATAGATATGAACAGACTGAGATAGACAGATAGATATGACTAGACTGAGATAGATAGATAGATAGATAGATAGATAGATATATAATGTGTGTCCCCAAAGATGAAAAAAATTCTTACAAATGAGCTAGTTTGTCTTACATGGAAGCTCAATACTTAGTTCTTACAACTGTTTCCTCTTAATTTGAATAGCAGTTGAGAAAAGACTTTTAACCTTATTTTCGATACATCAGTGTGTGAGCGGAAATCGGAAATAGTGATAGCATAAACAGGAAATGCGTCCGGTGGCTAAAATAAACAGTGCGCAAAGCTGAGGGAAACGGGTGCTTGCATGGGCACATGCCGGAAGTGGAGTGGCCACACGTATTTGCGTATGCGACATACCGAAAGAAGACGTAGTTGCGTATGTGTCCAAATGTTATAAAACCGGTCTGGACAGAAAGGCTGGCTAGAGGTTCACCGAAAATTTGTCTCCGTCAATTCATGTGTGCGCAAATCTAACCTCACTCTACTTAATCGCCGCAACTCGAACAATAAAGATATTTATATATTTTCGTCGCTTTATTTGAGCCCACTACAAATATCCTACATTAATGGACTGCTTTTAATTTTTTTTTCTCTTTCGATCACACATTCAGTATAAATAAATGTTATTTAAATATACTCATGCTAACCAAGCATGCATGAATTTTAAACATATACCCACGAATCAACTAGAAATCAAATGCATGTCTTCCTGAACTTTAAAGCTGCAAGTATTAACCTGTAAATATATCTATTTATTGATTGCAATCTATTTAACTACTGTGACGGGTACACACCTGGCCCAGGGTCGAATCCTTTGGTTACGGCGCCAACTGTGACGTCGCTCCTCCTGGTCGCTCCTCCTGGTCCCAAGTGTGCCGCTCCAACCTCTTGGTTAGATGATCACCAGCCTCGCCTTTCCCAACCCGCTTCCAATACCTGGTTGCTAAAGCAACTGTACTGATCTCCGGTCTGTCTACCCACGCTGTGTTTAGATCTTAGACAGACGGGACCAGCAGGGATTGGGCCGTATGCAAGTTGAGTCCGATGGGGGTGGCAAAACACAAGTAAAAGAAAAAAAAAACTCACGAGACAAAAAAAAATTACTGATAAAAAAAAGGGTGACAACCTTTTATATCTAATGTCCGTTGCATAAAGAAAAATTGTTCTCATTCCCGACCCGCTCTGTGGACTATGGCACCAAGCTTCTATCATACAACTTAACGATTTCGAATTGTCTACTCTCTAGAATTGTGTATGTCGGAGTGTGGTTTAGTTCGACACTGGGGCTAATTTCTATCAATCATTCGCAGTTGATTCTTCTCTTCGACTTGAGTTGTATTTCTTCACTTCGATCTGGTTGGGTCGAATTCTGTTCTCGGCTGGGCTTGATTTTAACTTCTTCTTCTTCTTCCGTCCAGTAACTCTTTGGCCTTGTCTTCGACTTGGCTGCAACTTCTCCGCGGCTTTCGAGTAATCTTCTTCTTCGTCGACTTAGATAGAACTTCTCTTGTCTTTGACTTGGGCCGGAAGGATTTCTTGTTTTCGACTTGGGCTGGAAGGATTTCTTGCCGCAACTCAGCCGCAACTCTCTGTCGTCCGAGGTGATCTCTTCTCGCTGCCGTCCGGGGCTGAACTCATTTTTTTTGTCGATTGGGGTCCTGCTTTTATTGACGCCGCAGCAAACCGGGGTGGGTCTGTCGGCGTCAGGGCTCTCTCGATAATCCCAAAAGTCGCATTAGTTCTGATTTCCCATTATCGCTATTATTTTCACCCCTACTTCCTCACAGTGCCTCTGGGGGGAAGACGCATACCCATCTCTCCCGGTCTCTCGTATGTCAGGTGACCGTTTTCGACCAATGGTTCTTGATCGAGCATTCTCCCTCCTCTTTCCGCATATCACGTGACCGCTTTCGGCTAATGAGACTGTGGTGGGACGCCTCCCGTCTCCAATCGGGCGTGGCTTACATCGTTCTTGTTCTAAAAAAAACAAAATCTAATTTGGCCTTTTTCACACGTACGAAAAAATGATAATCTTGGCTTTTTCTCACCTGGGTTCTGTCAAAACAGCCTGCCGCTAATTAGATGTGACTTCAGGAAGGAATACTGGCGCTATCTGTGAGCCGAGACAATCGTTTTCTTTCCTTCTTTGTTTTTGGTCAGACCTGATAGTCAAAAATCTTAATTATCTGAATTGAAAATGTCTCCACTTCATCATCGTGGGGTTCCAATTTTTTAACAGGTCAGAATCTGTATACAGTTCCACCGGTCACCCCCTCAACACAAAAGACACCTTTCCTCCGATTAAAATTTCGTTTCCATTGTTCTAAAAAATCTTTATTGTTTCAGCCAACCTTAACAAACTTCCATCCTACGCGGACACGGAATTAGTTCAAGTGCTTGACCTGATAATTTTGACACTTGTTAGGTGCTGGTCGCACGTGTGTGTTTTCGCTTACGACCTGGTTTCGTATTATGTTTCTGTCTTTCCTCTTCTTTTTGTTTTATTTTATTATCTCCAAACTCTATTTCTTCAACCAAATATAACAATTTCTATTTCCCTGGATTTCGGTCAGGTAATTTGACCTGATATATTTTGACACCTGTCTTGTCTTAGTTTTACTTATGACCGGGTTTTGTATTATCTATTCCTCTTTCTCTTTCTTTTTATTATTTTTTTTTTCTTCTTCTCTTTGGATCGCCTAAATACAGTTAGAGAATTATTCTCAAAACTCAATTATTCTTCGTTTCTAAATAACTAACAACTGGTTAATAAACCGAATAAAAATTAAATCATATTTCTATGAATATCTCTTTTTAGTCTTTCTAAAAATGCAGGGTGCCACACTACATAGTAATATTATTTTCACTAATGAGTCATTGGTAGCTTCTCGCCTGGTCAAGCAAATTCGTAAAATAACACGTAAGATTACTTAGTTCATCTAAGAACTAAGTAATCTTACATGCTACTTTCATGACAATGAATGACGAGAAATATTTGCATAAGCTTAGTGAAGAATCTATCACTTTTGATGTGACCTGAACACGTGATAAAATAACTGTGGTCTTTATTTATTCATGAGAATGCTTTTCTAATTGTTAGATTAGTTCAACTTTGGAAGATTTTGCAGTTCATTTACGATAATCGAGTTAAATAATCTTATTGGTTTGAGACGAGAAAGTCTACCAACTTGTCTGACCGAAGACTTACACGTGTTCCATGCAAGTGCAAGTGTCTGTTCTTTGCCTCCCACATTTTCTTTTGAATGAAATACCAGCATTTATACATCATTTTCAATATATATTCAGTGAAAGTTTAAGGTTACAAATAAATTGCTAGTGTTAATAAAACAGTGCTTGATGTTATCATGAAGCGTTTGTTATTTATACTTTTCTATTCTTCGTAACATACAGTGTCCTTTTTTATTGACCATTATCATAAATTGATTCATAAACGTATTGAGAAAATGACTTGTTAAAGAATATAATCTTATTTATATCTACTAAACTAAAACAGGAACGGAATGTCTTAACTACTTATGATATACTAAGTATAGAAGTAAATAATGAAACATTGGCCTACACATAAATTCACTGACAAGCACAATAGAAACTAATGTCACTGAAAAATAAGAAATTTTCAGGAATCAGCGCATATGCGAAAAAATCTTCTAAGCCGGCCAAGCATAGATATGAATAAAATATAGTAATACAGCTAGCTAGAGAAAAACAACAAAAACAAATTGTAATATGAGCTCTGGTAAAACGGTTACTGAGATATTAAGTCCCAAATATGCACTCACTAGACATGTGTGTGAAAGAGTTCAAAAGTCAAGAGAGAGAGAGAGAGAGAGAGAGAGAGAGAGAGAGAGAGAGAGAGACGCCCGCGGGCCCAGTGGCCGCGTTCTAACTGTACGTAGACTATGCCAGAGGTGAAAAGCTGTGAAAGAGATTAGGCGATAAATGCTTGTTTTTCTATAGGCTTAAGAAGCGCACAATAGAGGCAGTGTCTTAGTAAAATCAAGTGGTATTACGTACACTAGTTCAGAAAAAAATTTAAAAATCGCATATATTAAAATATCACATGTGAACAAATTCCTTTGATAACCTACAAATTTCAAACCGATATAAAACGCTTTCAACATATTTAACCCAAATACCAGGACACAACAGAGGGGACATAAACTTGAACAATTGAGCTATCAAGAAAGAATTAACTGAGGCGTGGCACATGGAATTAGAACAATCTACCGAGTGGACTAAATTCGAAATTCCAAGAAATATCATCTGATGAAAAGCAAAACAATTCCGTGAATATGACAAATAGCATACACAACTTCTATACTAACAGTCTCTTATGAAAGCGGCGAATACAGTTTTAAACAGTCACAGTTTCATCAAATTAATGTAATTTTCCGATTTCCATTGATAACCAAAGTAACAAAACTTTACTCGGAAACGTTCTTTGCTCGTACAAAACAAGTGGCAATGACTTGACTTTCGATAAAAAAAAAACTAAAAAAAAAAAAAATTGCTTGTAACTGTGAGATTTTTTGGCAAAGCATCCTACAACATACCATTAAACATAATAGCAAATAGTGTTTCAGTTTTATTTATCTTTGTACCATTTTGCTTTAGCGCTTAAATTTTAACACACCTCTTAGACGATGTCACTTAACTCCTGTTTGGCAAGATTTTCAGAAATACATTTAACGATTTTAAAAGATCTGAAAAGGATACAAAATTACTCAAGAGACGATCATTTCCGAGTGCATTAGGCTTTGCACAAAGTAAATGCATGTATATACTATGTCAGATTTTATACAGACAGTCATTTTTTCACAATATAATTGATATAAACTGATGCTGGAAACATTTTCAGGATATGTCTATATGAAAAAAAAATTACGATGTAAATTTCAGTTCATAAAATGTTTGCATTAGAAATATTTACAAAAATTTATTTGGTATTGGGCAATTTAATTATTCAAGTCGAGGGTTGTTCATTACATTGTAAATAAGTAAAACTATATAAATATTAGTAATATATTTAGTGATATTTATTTTTTATTTAATATGTAAACATTGTTAGGTCGTAAGAATGATATAACATTAAAAATATATTATAAATGTACTGAATGTACTACATTGGATGAACCGTGAAGACTGCGCTAGTGTTTGAATCCTCCATGAAAATAGTCAACCAACACGACAGAAAATATGTGACACTAATGATTCGGTCGTACGTATTTTAAGTAGTAAAATAAGGATATTTAAATTTGAAAATGTTCAGATAAATGCAATGAATTATATATTCTTTGTTTTACTAAATATTCACTTCATACAATGTTCAAGAGCAATTCAAGGTATAGACTTACTGAAGGAATTTATTGCAAAGATGTAAGAGAAAGAAGTAAGCGCTGATTATGAGAATATGTAGGATAGATAACGGTTAACTTGCACAAAGTAGTGGTTCTCCGAAGAAGTTGTTTTTACGGAACTTCCTTCTTAGCAATGAAATAGGGAAACAACCGTCGCTGTTTGCGTGTCATGGTGGGTCCTACCTGTAAAGTTCTGAACTGGCCAAACTAAGAAAATTAGTCTTAAAATTTACCATAGAAATAGAGATAAATTAAGGATATGTTTGCAACTTGTGTCCAGGAGAAAGAGAATGTAGGGTTAAAATAATTAATAACTTACAAGGTCGATGAGATGGCGTTTTTGGAATGGCACCCGTCACAAGTAAACTTTAACCGAAAGGATATATTCATGAAGAATCATGCTTCTTCACATTCGATTATGCTTACTGTTGCCTACTTTGCAAAGTAAATGTTTTCATTGGCATCAAATTAAGGAACGCCTCTCTCGTTATAAACCCAATAGAAAATTGGAATCGATTATTACAAGATATGTAAAATTAGAAACAACACTGACGTATAGAATATCACCCAATAGCGTTAAAAGGATTTACATTTTGTCTCATCGTTTTCACATGTAGGATAAAAAAGCGACAACAAAACCTCTGTGTTTGCTAATACTCTACTGTCGACCTCTCTGCCTCCGGGTAGAGAGGAATCCAGACGAGGCTATGCCGAAGGGCAGAGTCTTATCTGGGGAAGTAGACAGCAACCCGATCCCGTGTATACGGGCTCGGATCGCCCCACGTTAACAGGAGATTGGCCATTGACAAAGCAGATTAATCTACTCCGGAAATGCAAAAATAAAATATGTTTTACCTATATATCTATATTTTTATTTATATATGTATGTGTGTGTGTGAAAAATACTGTAAATGAATCCAAAAATTATTTATCTACGAGCGATTCGTAAATTGAAATGGCTTCTGAGTTGTTATTAACATGTAAAAATAATCAAGATTATATAGTTTTATTTTATGCTTTAGATTTTTATAATGAATTATATTTTAATTGCTTACTCGTTCTCAGTTATTTTTCAATAAAATATTTATTAAATTTAATAAAGTGTTTGAACTAGAATTTGAATTACTATTTATATATATCATTTAATATAGAAATATTCTTCGACAGAAGGATGGCCTTGAATGACATAGACTGAACATGAGTGTAACGAATTATTTTAAAGGAAGAACGGAAGCAAAAACGTCTTTATTCTTTGAATGAAAAAGAAACAGTTGAAATGTCTTGGATGCATAATGAGGAAAAAGGGCTTGGATAATTTGACACTCGCAAGACGTATTGAAGGCAAGACGGAATAAGCTCTTAACCTATATGAACAAGATTTTGTAAATGAATAGCAGAACAGGTACTAGCGAATATGGCGAAAATGCAAACAGAACTAAAAAGGCTAGGAAGTTATGGAAAACAATCGCCTACGTCCTGAAGGGACACGGCACATAAAAGATCGCAAATTGATCTCAAGCAACTTCTAATGACTCAGGAAGTGAGCACTACATCTATCACATTCATTCTCGTGTCAAGATACTTTTATAAACTAATTTACCACTCTCAACTTCCAACCTCTTGGACCTTTATAAACACATAATCCTAAACATTTACAGGATTTATAGTGATGTCGTAATAAATTAGCACAAAAAAGTATCGATGAGCTGAGGTTATAACGTGTATAGATTGACTGAATCAAGTCATTTTAGATAATCATTTAAATAATTTATCATACTGTTCCAGTAAAAAATTCAACAAACACCTGTTCGCACAGATATTGATCTTTCAAAGTAAATAGTGTAAAATTATATAAATTATGTTTATGGATATTTAATTATGAGTAACCTTTATTTGCTTAATAAGTAACGTCTTCCTTGTAAAATGTAGGCAACCACTTGAGGGATAAGTGTTACATTTCTATACAATGTTAGCAACAAAAAGTGCATGTCTCGCTAAATCTAATACTATTTAATAGTAAGTGCTATCATCGCTGGATGCCCCACATACTTTCGTACATATTTAAGCTATGCTTAGAAAGTCACCTTTTCTAAACTCACCTAAAATAAGGTAGTTTAGACTTATTTTGCTTTTAGTTTTTTCCTCAAAATTAACTTAACTAGGGTATGTATGCTCATTGCACCCTGTTTTTTTTTGTTTTTTTTTCTTGTCCCAACATTCTTTAGTTTACTTCCCTCACCTCTCCTCCATTAGGTCACCAAAGATGTCAGGTCTCTGGTGGAAGCGGGATGTCTTTAGTTTTTCGATTTTTTTTTGTATCTTTTTTTTTTTTTGCGTTTGGATGAGTGTATGTGTTTGTGTAAATGATTGATCGATTGATTGAAAGTCCGACATTAATTTCGTCGAGTTAACTGATGTTTCTGCCATAATTAAGGTTTGTGGGAGGGGTTTCTGTTGCTAACATTATTTTGTTTTCTTTCTAGTAAATAAGTCTTGTCTCTCATTGTAAATATTCACTGGGCTTTTTAAGTTTTTAAAAAATGGTTATTTGATTTCCCACATGCAAATTGTATTGGTTAGGACTTCATAAAGTCTCTGAGATTTTATGGTGGCTGTAGTAAGAATGGTAAGTAAGAATATGTTGTTTTGGTGTAAGGGATACTGTGGGATGTTTGAGTCATTGTGTGTGGCTAATAAGTTTAATTATAAGAAAGATGAAGACAAGCCTCGCCATCTCCACTTTTGGCCTTGTGCCAAATTTTTGTAATCCAGACAAAATAAATATCATTAATAGCAGAAAGTGAACTTCGATATTGTGCAATGATTAGACAGTTTGTCTGACTAGATCAATTAGGATTAGAATTCGAAATGCCGTTAAACCCACTTTGAACTGGACTTATGTCACATACAGTAGCAAAGTGACTGCACTCAAAATTACAACATTAATTAATAACATAAAAGCATTTTGATACTAGCATTTAAATTAAAATTCTCAACTTTTGGTTTGTTGAGGTGAATGAATCCCGATAAAACGTTGAAAAAAGATTATGAAATTATGAAACGAGAAACTACAAGATTTACGGCTGATGAACTTCTAAAATCCAAATGGAAAGTTTTATTCATAATATTTATTGTAACACAAAGCACACATATAGAGGAAGCATATCAATATTTTAAAAAGCAACGCTAGCAAGCTATATATATATATATATATATATATATATATATATATATATATATATATATGTATATATGTATGTATAACCCCGCTAAATTCCCTAACTTTTCAGCTAACCTGATGAATATTTATGAACGATCGTATAATTAAACATTTTAAAAAATCAATTTTGCTCTTGTATATAAACACTTGTTACAAAATAAAAATCTTCGCTTTTGCCTTGATAAAGTCCCTCAGAGGACGAAACGCGTCGACAAAGAAGTTTTGTTTTTGTCTTTATTCATAATGTCTTTTTACAGATATAATATATCGGAAAATTTTGCATATACATATATGTGTGTGTGTGCGTGTATGTGTGTGTATTTAGAGAGGGAGAGAGACAGAGAGGGAGACAGACAGAGAGTTTGGTTTTACCTTTTCCTGACTTCATTCGGGATAACCTCTGGCCAAATTACCTTCACTATCTCTTATTCATCCTGAATCCTTCATAGTGTTGTGGAGTTATTTCGCAATGGAGGCGTGTATTTGTACTAACTCGGTCCTAGATAGTTCGACGTACAAAACGTTAGGAACTTGATATAATAGGTATTACGCTGAGTAATCTTGTTGTGGTCGCTGACTACTTTCATATTCGACTAACTGTCGACTACTGTCCGACATCGACACAATTTAGTAACTGACCCACGCAGTCACATGTGGCACAAGGCTTGATTTAATGTCAGGTGAGGTCTGTCTACCTCCCTGGACGAAACTCTGCCCTTCGGCATAGCCTCGTCCGGCTTCCTCTCTGCCCAAAGGCAGAGAGTTCGACTGTCGTTCGACATCGACTGTTGTCCAACATCGACTAGTATTTAGTCACCCTACCACGAGGATATTATGTGGCACAATGCCGGTTTAACGTGGGATTTCCGAGCCCGTGGGCTCGGCCAAAAATATACCCTTTGAACCCGTATAAACGGGTTCAGGGTCGGGTTACCTCCCCGAACGAGACTCCGCCCTTCGGCGTAGCCTCCTTCGGGTTCCTCCCCGCCCGAAGGCAGAGAGTTCAACCGTTCAGCCTTCGTCCGACATCGACTGACCCTCGTTTCTCTTACTACTCCTAATTATTATGGCTGGGAGAGTTTATTAACTATAGAATAAGTGTGTTTCACCATAACACAGTAAGAATAATATAAATACCTCTGGATTAACAAATGGACATTCCCAGGATGATGTAAAAATAATACGATATCAGAATCAACTTTCAACAGACCAGTTTTCTTTATTTTTTGTCTACATACAACATATATATATATAAATATATATATATATATATATATATATATATATATATATATATATATATATTGTATGTATGTATTAATTAGTGGCCGAATCGAATTTTATCATTTGATAATTAAGAGAAGGATAATGCTACGTATATGGGCACTCGGGTTTGCTAGCATGTTGAATAGAATGTGCTTTTAGTCATTTTTACCCACGGTAAAATGCCAGGTGCCATATTTCTTATCTTGGATATAGTTGAACAAATACGATCAATATAAAAAATAACATTGAGATAATATTGAATGATACAAGAATTACTGACGTTGCTTTTTTGGAAACGTTTTCCTCGAGAAAAACACAAACATTGAAAGAAAGCAAACAAACAGTACATATTACTAATTGAGAATGTGGCATGGTGGTTGGGCCGAGAACTTTTCCGAATCCCTTTGTATATTTATATAATTGAATTTGATACTTACTATATCGTAATGTCTATAACTTCATTTCAGTATCTTTATTATCCAATAACTTATCGAATATTTTGTAATTCTATAAAGACAAATGCTACGGTATAATTAGACATTCTTGAATAAATCTTCAAAAGAAGAATTTTCTTTTAGAATACTGAAAGACGTCTATGAAAAGACGTCGCCAGCTTGATAGATCGATATACATACATACATACACACACACACACACACACATATATATATATATATATATATATATATATATATATCCACACATGTGTGTGTGTGTGTGTGTGTGTGTGTTAACAAAGAGAATTTATTGAATATATCGCATCTGAGCAATAGGAAAATTAAATACATTAGAAGAAAAGCAGAATTAAGTTCTTTCCAAATAACTTAAGCAACATATTTGGAAGATATTTTGGGGGAATAATATTTTGTCAATAGGTAGGAATCGATGTCAAGTCGTTTCCTTACAATTTTCCAATTTCATTTGACTTAAATCAAATTTTTATGCGAAATTTCACTGAAAATAACGTCTGAACTGTTTTAAAATCTTTTTTTAGAAAATAATTGTTTGACAGTTTTTTTTATATTGCTTCCCTGGCCATTTGATATTCCTGAGAAATAGCATCAACTTTTATTTATGTTAATTATCATGTCCTTAATGAATTATCACAATAATTTAAAATTAAGGAGGCTATCATGAAAACTAATTTAATTTCCCGGTAGATATTATTATTTTTATTAAATAAATATTGCCCTGGTACTATTACCAAACTTCCTTATAAATATAACTTAGTTGTAATGATGTGATCTGCATGGAGGAATTCATTCGATATTTTGCTTTTAAAACCATTCAATTAATATTATACTCTTAGATTGTTCTTTAACTATTGCAATGAGATTTTTGAAGAGTTTATTCAATCCATATTCTCAATTAGATACAAAGATCATCCGGATCTGGTTGTTACTTGTAGTTATCTCCCTTAAAAGAAAGAAGGGTAATAAATATTTTGTGGCGAAAAAGTATGATAACATTTAGAAGCAGAAACATTTTGTAAAAAACAAAACAAAAAAAAACTCGATTGACTTACATGCTCACAAACGTTAAAATTCATAAGCAAAATGTATTAAATTAAAGAGTGTTCAAGATTCATGTCGGGAATTTATTATAAGCTGCGGGGAATGGCATAAGATCTTAAATTGAAAAAATGTTGAAATGACAATCATGCAGTCAATATATATCACTCAAAGATTTTTATTTGTTCCGTTTTCTGAAATTGTATTTCAATCAACAGATTACATCTTTCTTTATTAGGAAAAATCAGTTTGGATTTAGGAACATTTGTCCAAAGAATCTAGTCTTATGGAAACCTGTCTAAGGATATTTGCGTAAGGAATACTCTGTGAGCCGCATTTTCGGAATTAAAATTTGCTCGCGCCTAACCAAATTTCATGTGATAAAAAGTACTTTTAAAAATAAAAAGAAGCAGAGATGTTTAAAGGGAGATAACCGCGGATTCGAAGTCAGAACACTGATAATTTGATAAAACTCTCCTCCATTTTGTAGACTCTAGATACTATATTCTAAATACGTGATAATAGTGAAAAACTACCAGAATTATAAAATAGGTCAATAATTATTTATAACTATTTACACTGGAGCACTTGCATGCTATTACAAGTAATCCATAATTTTGAAATCCTATTTATCTTTGGCATATGAACTTTTTGAAATTGTTTTTAAATCTTTGATTGTATTTTAATCATTGCGCCTCAGCTGCTAACCTCTTCCGCCTCACCTGCTATCCTCTTCCGCCTCACCTGCTATCCTCTCCCGCCTCACCAGCTATCCTCTTCCGCCTCACCTGCTATCCTCTCCCGCCTCACCTGTTATCCTATCCTGCCTCACCAGCTATCCTCTTCCGCCTCACCTGCTATCCTCTCCCGCCTCACCTGCTATCCTATCCCGCCTCACTAGCTATCCTCTTCCGCCTCACCTGCTATCCTTTCCCGCCTCACCTGATATCCTCTTCCGCCGCATCTCACCGTTTGTTAACCGATTCTTTATGCTGTAGAACCTTCACAGAAGATTTTTATTATATTTAGTTGTTGATTGGGGGAGGTTTATTTTTTGTAAGATTTTTTTTTTTTAATTAAGCATTTATTAATAGAATATTGGTATAAACGGATTGAGCATCAAAATTAGCGATGAGTCTGTCAGTTATATTTTTCCCCTTTATATTTCAACCCGGTTGTCTGAATTGTTAACATGTGATGGGCTGAAAATAATAATAATAAACAATAATCTTTATAAGGAAAAATTAGAATTACCAATGAGGTTGCCGCTAAGCGCAGGCCACGGAATGAAGTTTTGATAATTTCTGAAATCGGATATTTTCCAAAATATTTTACCTCTCATAAAATTCTTTTCCTACCATAACAAAATACAATACGAAATAATCATCATAATTCTATTTAACTTGGAATTTGTGGTTTTCGAATATTTACATGAAGAGGAAAAATACATTGAAAATACTTTTATACTTCTCGAATAGCCTAATTATGTCATACTCATCACGAAACGGAAGGATGCTAAATTATTTCAAAATAGAAAAGCAGATCTTCCTAAGAAACTCAACGAATCAAAATATATTCTTCTATCCCCCAACTCTGTCTCAACTATAATTGAAAAGATTCTAAGCGTAACATAGAATTTGTTACTACTACTTCTAAAACAATAATTATTACCTATCACCTGTAATGATTGTCATATGAAATACATAGGAGAAAGCTCGAGAACTTTAATTAAAATATTGTATGAAAACAAAAGTGGTATTTTGCAAAACAACACACTAAATGCATTAGTTGCTCACCGTGATGAGCTTGAACATTATTTTGATAAAAAAAAATGCTACTTTAATTAAAAGCAATTTAACACGACGAAAATATTTAGAAAGCATTTTAATCACCAGGTCATCCACAATCAATTTAACTCGAGGTTCTTACAACATTTCACCTTTCTTGGCAGATCTTCTCTTATTGCAATATGGGATATTTAAATTTAATAACAAAAGTGATGGGAAAATGAGCAAAAGAAAAGAAACTAAATGAAATCAGTTAGACTATAAACCCAAAATATATCAAAAATATATTTAAAAAAATGAAATTTACAACTATCCACGCCCTCTCTTCCTCGTGCGTATTTGTAGTCGAATCAAAGTAGACATCAATTTTGTCCGATTTAGTCCTAAAGAGCGACACGCATCACCCGAAATATTTTCCTACTTTGTCATAGTTTTCACTTTATATATATATATATATATATATATATATATATATATATAGATATACAACGTTTTCAGTATCCAACTGGTTATTTTGGACTTCATCTTTAAGATGAGGAATTGTCATTATACTTTAATTTGATCGACCTGTTCTTCACTTCTTGATTATTATAAATGTTATTCTAGACACACCGTTTCTGGCAAGTACCCTTTGGCCATCTTCTTTATTTTTTTCTGATATGTCATATATGTTGTTAGTTCTCAAAAATGAATTACGCTATTGTCAAAAAATGTATAACCTCGCCATGGTAAGAAAACATTGAAAGTATCTGACATTGGATTGAAAGATTTCCAAAAATTATCACCTTCGGGCGATGGTTTAGTGGATACAGGAGTTGTTTAAACATATGTTCCTATCATATAGTACTCCCTGAATTAGGTAGACAGACATTGGTTCAGCAAGAACGAACACTATTCGCTGATAAAATAACACAATCAACACATATTGCATATTGTACAAACAATGGGCGACTGAAGATGACCAGATGGTTCCTGGCTGAAATTTTGTCTCAAATAATGCCAACATAAATGAAAATATATCCAACTGGTTTTCACATATTCCATTTCTACATACGTCGTCAGATATTTTATATCTATCATACGATCCAAGGGCCGTTGTAACTAACAAGAAATTTGGATACGTGTTGATTATCATAAAAGAAATCAAGTATCTGAAAAAGGACACTATTTCATTCAGCCACTGACAGTGGCGTTTTAGATCTTAATGGCCCACTAACTCGTTTCACTACATGATCATATCAACGTGTCATCAAAATGTATTATATTAGATATAACTCAGATGACTAGTGTAATAACAGGATGTTTGGAAAGTCACTATGCACTTATGGTTTTATTAACAGACATGTTAATTTCGGATACATGAGGAGAATATGAATAAAACTTAGAGAGAATCTTGAAAATGATGCCCGTTTGTATTAATACTGGCTTGCATCCTTATTGTTTTGTTTCTAAAATTCCGCTATCAGTTGCTTCTTGAAATAGTCTGAATGAATGGCCATATGAGCAGTTCCAAAACCAATACCTTGATATTACGCTTACTTTCGTTATGATTTTCTTGGACTATGCTGCATACTGTCCTATCACAACGTTTGGTATCGTCCACTGATCCTGTTTCCCGAGATTTATCAACAAGATTACGAACTACATTACTATTTGAAAAATTATCAGTAAAACGCTGTCGCAACAAATCTGCATACCTACCACCTTCTATAAATATGTATCCGATGAGAAATACACGTTCTTCAGTTGTTAAAACTATACTGACGTGAAATTTGAAATATTAAATATATGATTAGAAAAGTGCGGAGTAAATTTCCGAACACCCTGTTTATCATGAAAACTAAATAAGCATGAAGAAAAGTACTAGCGAAATATTTCTTTTCAATGAAGTACATTTATTCATTAATGCAGAACTTTAATGTTTACGATGAACAAAAAGCAGATCAAAGAATATTCTGGTGATATCTTGATTTGAAAGATGGCTGCTGCCTCTGCCCCTTAATAAAACAAAATATATTACAAGATGGTTTGTTAAAAATGTTGTTGAACCTCCAGTTATATAACTGTCGTATATAAAAATCGGTTCCCTTTCAAATATAAGACATTTTCATAGAAACATGTTCTTATTCTAATAAGATAGTTTCATGATTTCATTTTAGTTGTACTTCAATTATTTCACTATAGTGTAAAACTTATTTGAGGTTAAGTACGAAAGACATTGATATTTATTCATAGATTCATAAATGAGTAATAATTACATAAATAATAAACGTTTATAAATAATAAAAACGGTAAATGTACAAAAACAGTCAACATTTTAATTAAACCTAAATTTAACTAAATTTAATTCAGTAAGAAATCCTTTATTAAAAAAAAAAGACAAAATTTAGATTTAATTATAACGGTCCTTCTCAAATGTTTGTGTCGATTATTCAAGTATTTTCAGCTGTTAATAAAAAAATTTCTTCATAATAAAAAAAATACTCTGCACTGTGAAATTTGGTGGTAAACGAATACTTCAGTTAAGATATAGATATCAATTGAAAGGAAATAACTTAAAAAAAAACCCTGTTGCTTAGAGGAGTAGAATATGAGAAAAAGAAAAGATTATTTAGGAGAGCGAACAATAAAAGAGGAATAAATAGACAGAAGATAACTATTGACACTGAATTGAATTTTGGAAGATCAAAATTGACTGGGAAGCAATACGACGAGAGAGAGAGAGAGAGAGAGAGAGAGAGAGTTCCACAAGCGGGAAGTGCGGGAAAAGAAACTGTTCGCTCATGATTACATCTAGCCATTTCAGCTATACCTTGCTACCAATATAGTACTGTGCTTAAATTGAAAATTATTTATAGAAAATTCACGGTGGTGGAAAATTACTGAACTTGAGATGACAGATTAGGATCAATAATATTGTAGATTATTATTTGTACTTTATCTAGAATCTGTAAATAGATAGAAAAAGCAGTAGACCAGATGTGACAGCAATGTCCAATGTGTGGACGAAATTGTAGACTTATAAATGTATATGATAGATTCTGGTACGAAAGATTATGGCGTACAACACAGCGATCAAATTTTCCTAACAGCAGACCTAGCAATTGATTTAATATACTATTTCTATTTGAATTCAGCAGATAAAGTTAATGTGACACTCTGGGTGGAAGGAAAAAATGGGTCTCTCAAACGATTAAAAGAGAATCATTTCATTTTGGAGGAGTTCAAATTAACAAAACATTCCTTGTCCCAGTAAACAACAGACTGTAGATCACTTTTAGATCAGTTGCCAATGTGACCTTATGAAAACGATCAGAATTACTATTAAAGCAAGATTGAATAGTTGTCATATACTAAGATACCGAGTTGAGAACAGATGAGACCAGGAAATTAGTAGATGAAAATTAGGAATAACGTACGTCCAAGGAGATAGCTCTAGGGTACACCTTCTTGAATGCAAATAGATGTAGAAGAGTTGGTCGGTCAAGGTCATTTCCATTTCGCAATTTCATAAGAAAGATTGAATTAGTTAAAAAATTCGCTCAGAGATACAATAACCTTTCAACTTGTAAAAATGACCAGCTGACCAAATCACGTGACACACCTTCGAGATGTGTCGAAAGTAAAAGCGCGCTCGAGCTTCACTATTCTTATCGAAAGCTTGAAGACACGTTTAAGCAATCACCGTTAAGACGTCAACAGTTGAGGTAGAGAATCAAAAAGAAAACCCTGAAAGATCATCATGCAAAGTGAGATGGCATAAACAAGTCCGAATTGATTAGAGACCAGTCCTTTGACAAAAACAAGCCGATAGTTGGAAAACCCAAACGGGTTGCCTGAATTCTTAAAAACTGAAACTACAGAAGAAAGTAGGAAAGCGGGAAGTAGCAAAGCATTTATTGTAAAATTTAGAAAGCAACATGAACACATTTCTTAAGGACGATTGCAAGAATACCATAAAGCCTACATGCATTGTAGAGATCCAGTTTAGATCGAGTATCAGTTCTGAGTTTGGCAAAGATACTCGAGTTGAGTCAAGATT
This sequence comes from Acanthosepion lycidas, assembly GCA_963932145.1. Classification (NCBI taxonomy): domain Eukaryota; kingdom Metazoa; phylum Mollusca; class Cephalopoda; order Sepiida; family Sepiidae; genus Acanthosepion; species Acanthosepion lycidas. Next base: position 60,716,449 of record OZ010607.1, on the reverse strand, counting down.
AGAATTTTAAGAAAAATCACGAGCAAAACACTTTACTTTATCAGCAAATGTTAACAAGTTAAATTGAGTGAAGAGCGGGGCGATGGAAGACTTACTCTTAATTAATACACTGCTATAGAGCCGTCAGAAATCATGAGACCCAAACTTATTAGAGGCTATACTTTGAGGACACTTTTACAATTATTGCGAGCACATACAAATAGGCGACTGTTACAGGAACTATGACGCTGGTACAGCCGGCAAAAGTGACTTCGGTCAGCTATAGTGCCTGAGATACGTAGAAAATATAAAGAATATTTACATATTCTATCTATCTATCTATCTATCTATCTATCTATCTATCTATCTATCTACATTTAGGCAGTATATTTTCATTTTTGGCCACTGTAAAAAAATGGATTAAGAAAAATTCTAAAATCTTCTTTCAAATAATTGTTATTTTCCCAAGTAATTTCAATCTCATATATATATATATTGTCTATGTCTTTGATTAAAATAAGAATGTCATTTACATATTTTAGGTAAATGGTGGATTTTTGTAGTATGAAGTACGTTATTTTCTAGACTATTCATGTAGAAGTTGCTAAATGTTGATCTTAGAACGGAACCCGTAGAAACAACATCGCATTATACGGATATGTTATTTTGATTATTATAGAAAGGAACTTCTGTAGTTGACGTCAAGAGTAGTTTCCTTAAAATATTAGGACGAATTATTAATGGAGGGAGAGATGGATTGTTGTATGTATTCTTAATGATTATATCTATCTTTTCCGCGACTGTCGAGGATTAAAACTAAAATGCGAAATTTGTGGTGGAGATGGTCTTCTTCTGTCAAAAAGTGACAATCACCATGTATGTATATAATATAGGCAAAATATAGAGAATATTTTCCCAGGAAATATTCATTCTCATTACTCATTTTTCGCAAATCAAAAAGCAAAATTTCTCATTAAGATAGAAAGTATTAAAACAAAAGTTAAGTTTAGCGCTACTTTCCCCCAAAAACATTGCGAATTTAATTAGTATATTGTTCAGCGACTTTAAATGTGAAAAGAAGACAGGGAATCGATAGAGCTGTTATTCAAGATAATCGCGCATAAGGTACAAGTTTTGTGTATAAAGATTCATTTACAATAGTAATTATCACTAATTCGCTGAAAAAAACCCAGCATAGCTTGATGCAAGGAAGCGTAAACTTAATAAAAACGAAGTTTTATCGTCAAAATGTTTGTTATTATTAAGAGGAAGTGTTTGATTATTTTATTAATTTTCTTCATCAATTGATTTGGAAATTCTTCTAAAAAATCAAATAATTGTCAGATTTTAATGAAACTTTCAGAACTTATTCATAAATGAATGGAATTATTTTAGACATGTTTTTTTTAGAAAGTCACAGTAAAATATTATTTTTTGCGTCTGGTACCCACCCTTAATTAATTATTTTTAAATTCGAGAAATTCTACGACACCATTTTTAGTGGTAATATTAGTTAAAAGCAGAAGACTTTGAAGAATATTAATCAACGATTTTTTGTAAAATCGAAACACACAATTGCCAAAAATCAGCTCTGAATTGTAACATACAAAGCCCAATGGCTTTTATGAATAATAAATGTTAAGAAGACTATTGTCTGAAGCCAAAATATTTTCCGGTGAAAAATGAATTTTTACAAGAATTGTTTTCTTTTTTTTCAAATATTTTAAAATTAAGTTTCAACCCTTGCCCTTTCGGGAATGATATTATTAAGTAGATATATCTTTATAGATCATAAATTTGAAAGCTTATTACAATCTTCGACATATATGTATTTTAAAAAGATTTTTACACTGTTTCATAAAAAGTTTTTACAAATATATGGATGGGCATGCTTGACATAATGTAAAGTGTTTAAATAGTTGTTTCCCCCGACCACAAGGAACTGACATCAGAAAATTTTGCGATTTTCTTCTGCGAGCACGTGTTGAATTCTCGTGACTGACCGATTTTTTTAACCATCATCGTCGCATTTTTAAAATTTTAGAACTTTTTCCGTCCTAATTCAGTAATTATTTTAAATTATTTTTTTAAAACATAATTTTTTTTTTGTTTTTTCAGTGACAGTCATACTGCAGTTATTAATTATTTTCTTTTTAGTTTCAATTTTTAGGACGGAAAAAGTGATTCAGGCTTTGGACATATCCTTGTTAGAATATTTTTCAAAAAAGGGCAACAATATTTTCACGAAATCCTGAAATCAATTGCATTACTTTTACTCTTCTATTTTCGTGGACTATGATTAAATGAAATAAAATGTAAGTGATTACATAATAAATAAATGAAAATTCACATTTTCATAACTGTCAGAATATAACAATTAATATTAAAAACAAAGAAAATTAAAAATTAAGACATTGAAAAAACATTTCATAAAAATGAGAGAGGTACCTAAAATTATTGTGTACGTATCTTATTTAAGAAATTTTATACTATTATTTTTATTTATTATTACTTTTCATATTATCTCCGTAATGAATTCTTTTCACAACAGAGATAATATAAAGATTAATAATAAATAAAATTAATACCATGAAATTTCATAAGTGATGTGCATAAAAAATAGGCAACTCTCTCTTATATTTTATATCGCTGTAAGTTATAAAATTTTAAGTTTATTTTATTGTCAGTATTTTAAATTTTATTTTTCTTCAAACGTAAAGCTAAAGTACCTAAAAGAAGCAATAAAATTTTATATTGTTGAATGCATTTCATTTTAAAAATTCCTGCGGAGTTAAATAAATTGGTTCACTTAAAATTCGAAAAAAAAAATGTCACTTCTGACCTTCGGTCCGATAAATTGCACTGACATAAGATGTCAATAATCGACGTAATCGTCAATTCACACCTCGAAACAAGACATGAGGGTTAAAGTTATGTTAAGACATGCTTCTCTTGTTTTCAACTAAATTTTTTTTCTGCTAAAAGAAGTAATATTTATTTCTATTAATTACATTAAGTAAAATTTAAATTTTAAAATTTTTCTCAAATGACTTTTGAAAAAGTATAAGTGATTATTTACAAGATTTGTAAACGGAGAATTTAACTTTGTTTATAAATTTTCTAAAAAAATAGCGGACATCATCGATTTCTCTGACTATAAAAAACAAAATTTTTAGCTAAAATCTCGGCCGTGCTAGGAAGGATTAAAAAATGTAAAAAATAAAAATAAAAAATATTTCTTAATAATAACATAAACAATTAGACAATAAAAACTATTTTCTTCTATTTTCGGGCCTTTTTTTTAATCAGGCTATGCTATTTTTAGCGAATTCCTGGTGATTCCTAGTTTACAATAGAAAATGCAAATAAGAAATGTTAAAATATTCCTCAAGTTTGGAAATACACAGACAAAATCACACAAACATGCGCATATATGTATATATATATATATATATAATTACACTTACATTATCGCATCCGAGTGTGTATGTATGCGTGTGCGTAGTGAAATAATATTTGGGGCGTGAAGCATGTGATGAAGTGAAATACGATCCCACGTAGCATCATTTTAATGATTATTCTCCGGTTCTCTCTTTTTATTTCACACATTTTTGAGCTGTATTTCGGCCCAGCTAAAATGTGATGCATTTTGGTTTTATAAAATATTGACTAGCTCGTTCATTAACCGATCAAGCAAGCTTAGCCTGTAAGAAGTCACCTTTATTCAACTAGAATAAGATTTAAACACGATTTGCGTGATGGCGCACTTTACTTCACAGCGGATGATCCATGTTTTCACATCAAACACACGGATATCTATATAAGAACGACTTAACGCTTTCGATTTTCATCATTATGCACATGTGAGGGCAAAGTATTGCTAAGCTGCGCAGGAATAAGATGAAAATAACTTCCATAGATGAATGTAATTATTTCTATCTTAAATATCTTAAGTAAAAAATCCTTATATGAATTCAAGTGTGTTGTCATTATACATACATACATATATAGAGAGAAATGGATATTTGGTCAGAAATCTTTCTTTTAAAGGAAAATTTAATTCATATCTTATTTATTTTTCCAGCATTCTTACATCGTTTGATGGCGGTAATGGAGTTCAAGAATTGTTCTTATTGTCCATTGTTCCAAGCGCTATCAACCATTTCTTTAGCCATTTTCAAGGGGGTTGTTTTTAGGTGTTGCTAATTTCTCTTTATGTTTGACTGTTTTGGAGTTGTTTTTTTTTTTTTGTTCGGCTGGAATTCCAGTGAGCTTCTTTCTATTTTTTAGAAACCTTTCAACATGCCATGTCATATTCAACGAAACACACACACAGACACACACACACACAGACACACACACACACACACACACACACATATATATATATATATATATATATATATATATATATATATATACAGAGTGTTTAAAAAAGAATACGCCAAAATCATCACGTGATGTGTCAAAAACGAAAAAAATTACAAATCTCTAGCATGAACACATGTGTTGTATATACATTCAAGTTTCATTTCATGTTTTATAAGTGCTCAATGTGGCCACCACCGGCAGCGCAAACAACATCAAGCCGATATGAGAATTCCTCCCAAACACGCCTCAGCATGTCACGGTCCACCGTGTTGATTACAGCTGTTATTCGATCTTTCAAGTCATCGATACTTGCTGGAAGTGCTGGAACATAAACTTGGTCTTTAACATACCCCCACAAGAAAAAGTCACACACAGTGAGGTCTGGGGATCTGGCAGGCCAAGCACAGAGAGCAAGGTCTTTAGCACCTCTCCTCCCAATCCATCGCTGAGGCATGTTTTCAATCAGATAAGCTCTAACCCCGAGATGCCAATGGGGTGGTGCTCCATCTTGCTGAAAAATGAAGTCATTCGAATCTGCTTGCAGTAAAGTGAATAGCCAGTTTTGGGTGCTCTGTTCCCCAAATGCACACATTGTGACGATTAACTGTGCCTCTCAAATGGAAATTCGCTTCGTCACTAAAAACTAAACGTGAAGAGAGTTTCATCACCTTCCTCCATCTCCAGCATTGACTCACAGAATGTCCTCCGCATCACCTTGTCATAATTAGTAAGTGCTTGGACGAGGCTTACTTTGTATGGTTTCATGTGTAATCGTCTCTTTAACACATGCCAGACAGAGGTATGAGGGATGGCAAGCTGAAGACTTGCTCGACGTACGGACTTACTTGGGCTGCTCTCAAATGCATCATGAATCCTCTCCACTTGCTCCTCTGTAACACGTGGTCTTCCAGGACTCTTTCCTTTGCACAGGCACCCACTCTCTTTAAACTGTTTAACCCATCGTCGAATGCTCTCACGATGGGGCGGATCAATGCCGAATTCTGTTCTGAAAGCACGCTGCACCGTGACAATGGCGTTTGGTTTCGCGAACTCAAGCACGCATAATGCCTTCTGCTGAGGAGTCGCCATTTTGATTGATCTTCCCACAATTCAGCTGCACCAGAAGCGGTGAAACTGACACCTAATCAAACTTTGATAAGTACTCTATCAAATAACCACTGATTCAGTCCACTACAATGCTATAGACCTGAAAAAAACAGCGTAATGATTTTGGCGTATTCTTTTTTAAACACCCTGTATAATCAATTTACCCGAATCAAGACAATTAATGCCAATAAGGGCTACTGGGAGTGAAAGAGAATGAAAAGACTTTAGAAGAAAGCAGAAAACCAATCCGAAACAGGTAAAAAGGGATAAACCTCTACTCCTGTTCGGCAAGGAATGTTAACCAGTCGATATGTGAACCTATATGTATAAACATAAAACAGCGCTCTGGGATTCCAATCTTAAACGTTACTCAATGACGATTGCAGGACACTCACTATAACGTGAAATCAGGGTTATAATTTGTATCGGCGACCCTAAGCACTATTTGGTGGTTCTTTTTGTTGAGGTTCTGTTTTAGTTTCATCACCATAACACTGAATGTTTAACCTTTCTCTTTCTAAACAGAAATTCAGTTTTATCATCTCACCCTCTGATGAAAGAATATTACGGACGGTTCAGTTGTAGATTTGCTTTATTTCAAACTTGATGCATCTGTGCGAACAATGGTGAAAATAAGCACCAAAATTTTGCGAGATAAGCTATTCCATTGATATTATTGTCAAGAATATATTTCTCAAATAAAGAGCATCGATACAGAAGAATAACCCTTTTCATTTTTATTGACTATTGTCATGACAAAAAACTGCTTCCTTTAAAAACTTCATCTCTGAGAAAAACCCCGCTCAATATTTTTGTGAAGTCCCATTCTTTGTTATTTTTCTCTCCCTTTCTCTCGCTCACCATATATATATATATATATATATATATATATATATATATATATATATTATAAATTAATTGATTTGAAATATGTTTTTTTCGCTACGCAGTTCTAACCATGTTTCAAAAATGAAAGCTAAAAGCCCCAAATTTAATTTTGTAATTAAATTAAAGACATTAGTTCTATTTCATCCTCAAGCAAGTTTTATATATATATATATATATATATATATATATATATATATATATATATATATATTCAAAACCTGGGGAGGCTCGTTTAAGAAACTTGTGGCATATTATGCACCAATCGCCTGTAAACACCTCTTCCAAAAACGTGTGGTTGATTCTGCCTAAGATTTTAGCACTATAATCAAATGATGTATGCAAGTAGTCTGGCTGTCGATTCTAAGAACTGAGCTGCTTGACCCTCAAACGTTGAAGACGACGGGAGAGTCCAACTGTGTGCATATATATATATATATATATATATATATATATATATATATATATATATGTATTATACTGTTGTTAATCATACCTGGCAACTCTAACTATGTACATAATCATACTGCTTAATGCTTGATATTTTAACCTTATTAATAATAAAATGTCGTTTGATGGCATTGAATGCAAACCTCACAAAAATACGGGCACTTTTGGTGTCATTTGCGTGTAATATCTTTAAGATTTATAGGTATTTACTAAACTGGCCCGAAGATATTCAAAGAAGCCATGATTACTATGCTTTAGTAGTAATCATTTGCGCATTTAGCATTACTACTACTTACTCGCGGCAACATATATACGTACATACTTATGCCATGTAAGTATGGATGATTTTATTTCACTCATTCCTTGTCAGTTGTAATGAAATAGAAAGCGGATAGTTCTTCAATACCTTACTTTCAATAATCGAAACCATAGTTGATATCGGAACCATTATTGTAAATATTTCAGATTTCAATGACAGCTGGCTATGTAAACAGTTACATCAATGCTGCTGACAAGGCAACAAAAAAAAAAAATTTGCAAACCTCGTCACTCCTGTTACTATTCAAAATGACTTCATCAATATATTTTTTATAACGGCATTTTATCATTAGATGAGTGAAGAAAGTTTATTTTTAATGTCGTGAAAGCAAGTGAGCGATACGTGAAATTAAAGAAAAAACAAAGAAGGAAAGGTCAACCAAAATGATAAAACTAATTTAATGAACCATAAGCATGTATGCAAGAGGGAATTTTTTTCCGAGAGGAAGAAGATAAAAAATTTGATTGATCACGAATAGAATAAAAACTGAAAGGAAACTGGACAGCAAAGAAAGAAAAATAATAATAAAAAAAACTTATAAATATCAGGAAATATAAAAAGAGAGAAAATAGATAAATGAAGAAAAAGGGAATTCAAAAATTGGCAAATGGTATGAAAAAAGGAGAAGTAATAAATGTGTTGGGGAAAAAACGGAAGAAGAAAGAAGAAAGTTCAGATGACAAGATTAGGAGATAAAAAATAAAAAATGATTCCACCGAAAAAAAAAAAAAAAACTGGAAGGGAAAACGAAAGAAAGCAAATAAAAGAATAAAATGAAGTTAGTAAGAAAGTAAAAAGAACATGAATGAAAAAAATGAATTAGGGGAGTGAAGAGAAATTGTTACATCCGATCAGAGAAAACAAAATAAGAATGATTGTAGATGGGAAAGAAAAAGAATAAATAATAGAACAAAAACGAAAGGAAAGAGAAAGAGATTTACTAAACTAAATAATGAATAGTCATAAGGGATTAGATCAAAATATGAAAAGGAAAACGTTCTAAAACAAATGTTGAATGCATAAGTCGAATGAAAGATAGAACAATTAAAAAAAGCGGTTGAAAGAAAGTATCTTGACTCCATGAAGAGTAAAAACGTTGGCGGCTAAGAGATTGGATTATAATGTTGTATGTGCGTATTTCCCGCTGCAGTGATCTTATGGAGGTCAGGTGGCGTAGAATTGATTTGAAAAGCATACGCCCGTCACAGATCACGCATCTGTCTACAGTAACTAGTTCTCCGCCATCACATTATTTGAACGACTTCCTTGTACAATGCATCGAGTCAAAATAGGATCCGGGTTTTTGTATTATTAACACAGTCAGACGCCTATTACCATGCGCAAAGAAGAAAACTAGTACCTACCTGTACGTTTATACAATATATATATATATATATATATATATATATATATATATATATATATATATATATATGGAGAGAGAGAGAAAGAGAGACAGAAAGACATTATATACAACCAGTGGTAAAAGTTATGATACACCCACATGTAAAATTTCAACCAACTTTTTGCGTAGAAGAAAATAAAGAAATTCTTGATATGAGAAAAACTTCATTGTTTTTATCTGAGTTAATTCCGGTGTCATGACAAACAAATTAGCTTAAATACTTTAAATGAATGGGTATCTTTTTCTTGGGATGAATTTGAGGATAAAAGTAGTGTACACAAAACTTGACTTTTCAACATTCTGTATATATAATCTATGCATGAGAGATAACTTTGTGGCTATAATAACAGCATCAATTTAAAGGTACAATTTAACCTGCTGCAAGAAGAATGCTTGTAAACCCTTCAGAAGTAATTTAATCGATGTATGGCGCCAAAACGAAACCCATCAAAAGAAACAATAGAAAATATCATAAAATTCCTTTAAGATGAAAACCCAACAGAATGTCTAGCAAATGACGTTGGCTGTTCGCAGTTCGACGGAATCTAAAATTTGGTGTGAGTATTGATTATTGTATTGGGAAAACATACGCATAAACCAAAGAAGACATCAAAGTGTCAAGATGCAAAACTTAAAGCAATCAGCCTTAAAAACAATAAATACAACAACTAAACGAATTAAAACACGAGGCTGCGTTTATGATAGTTTTATGAGAATTATATGGAAAAATTATATGAAAAAACAAACAAACAAAAACTAAAACCTAAACAGAAGAAAAGAACTTTTCAGTGGGCAACAGGAAAACAATAATGGATTGTGAATGACTGGATATAAATAATATTCATTAGTGATCGACGATATGACATGGCATTGGCCAAGGTGATTATGATGCTGGTGTGATTCCATTAAGGGAAAACACAATTTCTTCCAGTAGAAAACAAGAAAATGCATCTACTTATGATTTCGGGTTGCAGGCCAACACCAGTGAAGATGGCAATCACTATTTCAAATGTCCGTTGCTATTCTTGTACATACTTTTATTTTCACTGATATATGTTTGGCGACGATGAAGACACTTTTATGGATGATAATGCATCTTACAGCAGAATTTAAAACTTTTCTCCAATAAAACTCGAAAAAACATTTTCGATCTTAACCTGATCGAAAATCTTTGGAACATTTTTAATGGTCAATAAAATAAAAAAAAATCTGATAAAATCTGATATTTCAATCGTTATTCAAGAAAGTTTTCCATTAGTAAAGTCCAAATGATGCGCCAAAAATTGTGTGCAGTTATCAAAGCCCACGCATTTAATTTGTTTGAAATCTGAAAGTTCAACTATTAGAAAGCTCTTTGTATCTTATATATGAATCATTTGTTTGTTATTATGGCTTATAGATACCATGAAAGTGCCAGGGTTATTCATTTTTTATTAAAAGTTGTCCAGCCATGAATATTATACTGTTCTGTTATTTGGTCAGAACTTACAAATTCATTTTTTCTTTAAATATTTAAATGGAAAGAAAAAACAGCTATTGTAGTCTCACATACCGAGTTTATGCCGTGCAAAAGAAAATATATACTACTGTATACAAATATGATAGTTTTCTTTCTCAAATAAAGTGGGATAAAAATATTGATGGAAACATGACGAAATAGGTATTCTCGTTGACATTATCAGAGTGGGTTCTGCAAATCAATGTTTTCAGAGTATAACTAGTATTGACCATCATGATTACACTTTCAGGATACTTTATATGATAAATATATGTGAAATTCAGTTTCTATGATTTTAAAATATTCTTAATGTTGGGGGCGATGTGAAGTTGTATTTAAAAATAGGTAATTGTTTATCATATTCAAGTAGAATATATATCTCTTTTCACGAGCACAGTTACAGTTTTTTGTCATATGCCTTATGATTTCATTATGGCTGAAAATAAAATAAGAATGGAATGTTCTCAAATAAACATGTATACTCATAAATATATTAATGTATATTTAGGCAACACGCTTTCAAACATATTTCTTTTCCAGCATCCTAAATTGTTTTCGTTCTGTAGGACTTAAGGAATATAAAAATTGTCCATAATTTTTATTGTCCCAAGTACTTTTGGCCACTTCTATAGCAATTTTCAGTCTGCGATGGGTAAATTCTCGTGTAAATTACACAAAAATGAAAATAACAGCGACATTTCATTTTAACATATATATTTACAAGTTACAGAAAATATCTTGAATACTAAAGAGTAAATTTATTCAATAAAATCGCCATTGGCTTCAACCACAGCCTCCAGACGAATTCGGGTTTTTTTTTTTCTGGGCGGTCTCCTTGTTTAAGAAATGATGAATGATGCCATATTCCTTGCTTTCAGTTCCTCTTTAGCGTTACACGGAGTTTTGTTGATCTCATAATAATCAAAAGGTTTGCAGTCTGGAGTAAGGAGTGATGTGGTCGCAGAAATTGTCTGACAGTCATGACTGGATTCTCCTGCTTTTGTTCTCTATTGTCAGATATAGGGTCTTCCAGTAGCCGCCCGTTTGACCCAGGGCAGCACCACCTCCCCAAGGCACTTGATGTAGCCCTCCGTGTTGAGTCAGAGGCCCTCACCAACAAATTCGGGAGTTCTTTTCTTACCAATACGAGTGAATTTTCCGAGCTTCTGTACCTTCGTAATCATCATTAAACTCATCCATTTTTTCCGACTCTTCTGCACTGACCTCTCAGATTGACACCCAAGCACTAAGTGAAACTTCAAGTCTTCTGAAGAGTGAATGTAATTCCACGAAACTCAGGAGAAAATCAAGATAAATGAAACATTTTATTTGTTTATTATTGTTTATGAACCCTTGATATTGAGTACTATAATTACAAGCACTGCTTGACATAAAAAAATTATTTCCGAAATACTGTGGTCAACCTTTTTTTCTTTTCGTTATTGTTGTGGTGTCCTCCCACTAAAGAGTCTATGTTGGACGCTTCCGCCTACTATAAGATTAGTAGGAGAGAAGGCCTTGGGGGAACAGTCGAATAGACAGCACGCTGGTCAACCGATATACACCCGTTTATTACTCGTGTAATACTCTTCTGTTGTATTTACTGCTTAATATATGATATATCTGTAATACTTATTTTGTTATTTCTTAAACCATTTACTTGATCACAATATCTTGGTGATGAAGGATTCGAAGAAACGGACTTCATATTAAGTCATAAAAAATTGCCAATGTCTACAACAGTGGTGAAGAAAGGAATTCTACTGAAACTCTACGACAAAAGGGTATCCAGTGTTAATTACAACACTGAAATTGAAATAAGAAACTCCACAAAACAAGAGGATTTCTACAAGTTCAATTCAGTGGTTGGGAAGAAGGTTGGTGAACCTTGTTATTTTTTCCATTCCAACAAGTCAGTATAAGAAATGTAGAAGTCAAACAGATTTATTGTTTTCGCTATTAGGGTAAAGTAAACATTTATCCCCTCTCCCGCTTTTAAATTTTCCAGTAAAAGAATCATACAAGTCAAAGAGACTTATTGTTGGTTAAGAGTGTAAAGAGAAAACATTTCCCCCTCTCATTTCTTTATTTTAGGTCCTACCGCAGTAAAATGGATGAATTTAAAAGTGCAATGCTAGAGTTTATGCAAAACCAACAGGAACAACAGTTACTGTTGGAACAGAAACATCAAGAAAGACAAGAGAAATTCCAACGAGAACAAGAAGAAATTTGAGTAATTCCACCTAGAAATTCAGGTTAGACAACTGGGAGAAATGCTCCTTCAAACACAGAATGAGCAAAGGCATTTGTATAATATATCCAAGCCAAAATGAGGACAGTGGAAACGCGTTCTTTCAAAATGCTATATGGAGTTCTATGAAAACTTCACATTTACACCTGAAGAAGAAATTACATTCGCCTCGTACTTTAAACGTTACGAAGACTTATACAATACAGATTGTGCAAGTTAAGCTGACTATAAAAAGGTTCGCCTTCTCCCCAGGAAATTAGGCACAGCAGAATATACTAAGTCTGATGTTAACTAAGAAAACCAGCGACTTGAAATTTAAAGAGGCGGTTCAATCATTAACAGAACACTTCAGTCCAAAAACGTCACTGTTCCACAAGCGGTGGAAATGCATGAATCTCACCCGTAATGAAGCCGAAGATTTTACTAGTTTCGCGAGTGTAGTCAATAAACACGGCGATGACTTCAAGTTAAGCGCCAATAATTTTAAATGCCTGATTTTCGTCCAGGGTTTGATTTCAGCGAAAGACGCTGAAATACGTCATTGGGTACTAAACAAGGTTGAGAACGAGCACGACGTTACTTTACAGCAAATTGCCGAAGATTTCCAACGTTTCGTGACCGTCAGAGAGGAGTCAAAAAACATTGAACAGAGTGGCGTAGCTCACATTAAAAAAAAACGTCAAAGAAAAATGAAAAAGGGTCAACAAAAAAATAATAAAGTTACTTTGCCGTTAAGACCATGTTTTGGGTGTGGTCAATTACATTGGTATAGAGATTGTCCTTTTAAAAATAAAAAAAATATTTAATTGCAATAAATTGGGACACAAAAGTTCCTACTGCATGATTATGAACAAGACAATTTTTTTTTTTTTTTAAATTACCAAGTCTGATGAACAGAAAGTCGTAATATCAGGAAATATATTGAAGTGCAAATATTTAACAAAAATATAAGGCTACAGCTTGATTCGTGTTCAGACTTATCCATAATTAATTATCAAACATGGAAAAAACTGGGTAAGTCGACTTTGTTAAGAACGAACCGAAGAGCTAAAAGTGTAAGTGGCGACCCTATTAAGTTTATGGGCGAACTTATAACGAACGGTAACACTTTAAACCTAAAGGCGTATATTATGAAGAATACGGGTAATTCGTTCGGGACTGATTGGTTAGAACAGTTTCAACTTTTCAACTGGGATATGCCTATTAACTCATTATATCAAAAAGTCGAAAATTTGACTGACGAAGCAGAAAAGTTGAAAGGTTGACTTAAGAAAAAAATTCCCGACGTATTCAGTTGAGGACTAGAAAAGTGCACAAAAATGCCTGCTAAGCTTGAGTTAAAGCCAGATGTTTTTAAGAAAAAACGTAACATTCCATTTGCCTGGTTAAATCAAATTGACGAAGAATTGAATCGACTTGAGGAAATGGGAGTTCTGGCAAAGGTTGAATATAATGAATGGACATCTCCCACAGTTTATAAAAGAGCAAAGAAACGCGTGTATGTGCTGACTTCTCTACGGGGCTGAAGAGCGCCCTAAAGGATCACCATTATCCCCTTCCAAGTCCAGAGGAAATATTCGCTAAGCTCAGTGGAGAAAAATATTTTCCTAAGATTGCATCGACGCATATCTACAAATACCCGTGGACGAGGTATCCTCGAAGCTCCTTTGCATAAACACCCACATGGGTTCATACAAAGTTTTAAGACATCCGTTCGGGGTCAAGGTCGCCCCTTCCATTTTTCAACAGGTTATGGATACGATGTTAAATGGTCTGGATTTTGTGGCGGCTTATCTCGATGACGTCCTAAAGAAAAACGAGAGCACCGAGGAACACAAATCGCACGTCTGGCAGGTGTTCAGGACAATCCAGGATTACGGATTCAAATTAAAAGACGGGAAGTGTGAGTCTTTCTTAGAGAGGATTAAGTATTTGGGGCAAATAATTGACAAAGACAGAAGACGTTCCGACCCAGATAGAGCAACGGCAATAAAGAATATGCCAGCACCAGAAAATGTGTCGGCTCTTAAAAGATTTTTAGGTCTTGCCAATTAGAACATTTTTGTCCCAAGAATGGACAGTTTGAGAGATCCACTTCATGAATTATTGAGAAAAGATAAAGAGTGGGAATTGACAACCAAATAACAGGAAGCATTTGAGAAAATAAAGGATGTCCTTACATCAGATCTGTTCCTGACTCATTACGATCCAAACCTTGACATCATTGTAGCTAGCGATGCTAGCTCATAAAGCATCGGGGTGTGCATTTTATACAAGTTAAAGGATGGATCGGTAAAGCCAATCGCCCATTCATCTAGGACACTATTATCAGCTGAAAGGGGTTACTTGCAAATAGAAAAGGAAGCCTTAAGAATCATTTTTAGGGTGACTAAGTTTCATAGATTTATTCATGGAAGGTACTTTTTGTTGCAGACAGACCATCGTCCACTCCTTACTATCTTCGGAACAAAAAGGGTTCTGCTATCATATACTGCTAATAGACTGCAAATTATAACTACAAATTTGAGTTTCTCCCATCCACTAAAATCTGTCATGCAGACGGGTTGTTTATATTGATACTTAACTATGCTGAACTCCTGGAAGACACAGTCATTGCTTCCATAAGTACAGAGGTCGAAATAAAAAGTACCTTGTGCAATACTGTCAGGGAGCTTCCTATAAAAATGGACGAGATAATAGACAAAGCGTCTGATGAGTTCATAAAAGAAGTAAAGGACAAACTAAATATCACTCACTCTGTAACGACATACTAACGTACGGAGACAGAGTAGTAATCCCATCTACACTACAGAAAAGAACATTAAATGAATTCCATGTTGGCCATCCAGGATCTTCAAGAATGAAGAGTCTGATGAGGAGTTACGTCTACTGGATCAACGTGAACAAGGATATTGAAAACACTGCAAGATCGTGAAAATGGTGTGCTTTGGCTGCTAAAGCATCCCGATAAAATTCAGTCCCTGGCCTAAAACCGACCGTCCTTGGTTGCGGATACATATTGATTTTACTGGCCCACTTGATGGTTTTTACCACCTTGGAGTAGTTGACAGTTCCTCTAATTGGCCAGAAATATTGAAATGTAAGAAGCCGCCAGCGGAGGTGACAGTAAAGTTTTAGCACGATCTATTTTCCCGTTTCGGAGTTGTTGACTGTATCGTAACAGACAATGCCACAGAGTTCGCATCCTGTGAATTTAAGGATTTTTGTCAGTCATTCCTGATCGAACATATTACCACGGCGCCATATCACCCAAGAAGTAATGGACTGGCAGAGCGTTTTGTGAACACTTTTTAGAGAGCACTGAGGAAGGCGAGGAAGCCGAGAGGTACTTCCACCGATACAGCTATACAGCAGTTTTTGCAGGTCTATCGTGTAACCCCTAAAAGTAGTGCTCCATCTGCCAAGACGCCAGCAGAAGTCATGTTTGCCAGGAAAATAAAATCGGCATTTGAAAAATTCCTTGCGAGTGAAACGAAAGCGGGAAATAGGAATAAAGTGCTTAAAAAGCACTTTAAGATCGGTGAAAAGGTTTTCTTTTTTTCTTTTTTTTTTTTTTCTTTTTTTCGTGTATTTGGGAATAATAAAGCTCACTGGGAGATTGGAACAATAGACAGACAAATTGGTAACATGAATTACATGATTCAGGAACCGAAGTTTATAAACAAACGTCATGTAAATCAAATTAGAAAACGGTATGAAAGCGTAGTCGACAGGGATCCCATAGAAGATGACACTATGGACGTCGTCTTTGACACGTTTGAGCTTCCAGTACCACAGAGATCAGAAGGCCCAAAAGAAAAAGGAAATTTGCGGAACCTTTAGAAATTAACCCGAAAAGAAAAAGATATTTTACATCTTTCATTTTATACCATGTCTACAGAAAAAGGAACAGAATGAAAAAAAAATACCATCTCCTCATTTATGAACTTTGAATTACCAGAAAAGCACAATACACATTGGATTATTGGAAATTATTAACATTATAATTTACCATTAAACTTATCCAATTTTTGATTATTTAGGAATAATGAATAGAGACCTTAATGAAAAGGGACTGTTGTTAACTCGTAAATATTAGGTTGGTGCAAAAATAATGTCGTTTTCTCACATAGTAACATATGTGAGAAAACGACATTATTTTCACCAACCTAATACTTGTAAAACTAAAAAAAAATTGTGAACGTAATTCTTGTATATAGCGTTTTCAAATTGGTTGTTTCTGATTTTTTTTTGCGGGGGTGTTTATTTGGTTGAATAAAAAGTATTGTGTGGAAATTATTTTAAAAAAAGACCCCATACGGAGTCAGGGTGAAATGGGCGGTGTTGTGGAGTCCTCCCTCTAAAGCGTCTGTTGGACTCTTCCACCTACTATAATATTAGAGAAATCCTTGTAGGAACAGTCGAATAGATTGCACGCTGGTCAACCAACACACACTGACTAGATGTGTAATACTCTTCTGTTGTATTTATATTTTAATATATGATATATCTGTAATACTTGTTTTATTATTTAAACCATTTACTTGGTCACAACAGTTACATAATGTATTAAGAATTAATGCATTATTTGAAATCTGACATTTATTACTGTAAGTTATTTTAATGAATAAACATCAGTTTTATGTACACCCATTAAACAAATGTTTATAACGATAACATATATACATTTGTTTGTATTTATAAAGACGATGATATGTGCATTTATAGAATTCTGTCCATCTATGTATATTTACGCATGTATGCTCTAAAATTATTTCATGCGTGTACATAAAGATATTCTCTTTTCTTTTTTCTCTTTCGTTCTCATAATTTATCAATTCGGGTGATTGGAAATTGATACTCTATTTATTTATTGATTTTTTAAATATATTTTTTAATTGAGTCATTTAGTTGAATTCTTATTTAAACTATGATAATAATGTCAAAAGTAATGAAAACGTAAAAAGGGAGACCTCCAAAAACAATTTATGCTTCTCAAAAATCTGGGAATTTTATTATTAGGTTGGTGCAAAAATAATGACGTAATAATGTCGTTTTTTGACCTAGTTTTTAACGTCAAAAAACGATATTATCACGTCATTATTTTTGCACCAACCTAATACTATTCAAGAAACAAATTATTTTTTATTTTCTTCTTAAATGTTTTTATATTTTCTTAAGCAACCTGACGGGTCTAAATTATTCCAGGGGAAGAGAATAGCCAGTATATACAAAAGTGAAATTGTACTGGAAACAGCTTTTATGAATTTAGGTAACAACAAATAGAACCAGTGTATGAAAATATTGACGTATTTAGAGAAAATGTTATGAAGAATTATTCACTATGTTCATTATAAAATATTTATCTTTAATCATCATATCCTTACAGGAAATAAAAGAATTGATTATAGCCCTACAAAACTTACCGCACTCTTTAATATCTATAAATTTCCACAATTGTTCTCGGGAAAAAAATAAAGGAGTGATGTAAAGTGTCCTTCTCCAGTGTTTGGATTAATAGTTTTCCTAGGCTGTTTACGACAAAAGGCAATTGTGGGTTCACTCAGCTCAAGTATTAATTCGTGGCCTGTGAGAGGCACGACATATATGCTGTTCGCAAGAGCAAAATGCCAAAGGGAACACAAACATTTTAACCGGAATTTGTAGCCAACTCGTCTATTTCATTTCTGCAATGTTAACAGTTCCGACACCCAACACTTCTTAGATTGTGGGCTGGGGCATTGACTAGGAAAATTGGTAAACTAACAACCCCAACAGTGTACATTTTCTATGTTTAGAAAAAGAGATTATATATATATATATTTATATATATATATATATATATATATATGACAAACTGTAAATAAATACTAAATACAGTTTGTTGATATATAAAATTATACAAAATTATATTTCGTTATAATATATATGTGTGTGTCTCTGTGTGTGTCTCTGTGTGTAAGAGAGAGAGAGAGAGAGAGAGGCGGAAGACATACAGACGTCTGTACGTATTTGTTTCAACATGTTACACCATTTATTCCGACAATAAGAAACATCATGGGATTACTTATTTACGTAGTTTGCTTTCATGATTTGGTGAGATAGAAGCTGACACACGCAAGGGATGTCATTTATTTCCACAAGACACCCTTCTCCATCAGTTTCCAGACTCGGAAATTCGACTGTTTGCTCTATTCCATCAAAGAAGCTCGGAGACAACTCACTGAGGATCATGTCATTACAAATTAATCATACTATCCGTGAAATACGTTAAACAAAGTAGATGTATAAAAATTAAATGAAAAATAAAAAGTTAATAACGCATAAAGGCTAAACTCTTACGTGGCAAAAGTATGTGTGATACTATTATGCGCTACGAAGAATCCAAAATTTCTAGGAAGTTATTTTTGAATGCTTGTGACAGTCAGATTTATGTAATCGTTATATTACAACACTGTAATGTTATTTATGATTCAGAACAAAAATGGACGCTCTCATAACATTAAATGATGTTTCAGGTTAACAGCTTACAGAATAATGAATGACTAAAATTTGAAGCCAAGAGCTTCACTGATATCAGCTTTTGTTTCATGTCACATTATCACTTGCATTTTCTGAAGCTTCCCGAAAGTTAAATAAATTTTCCATTATATTTGCAAACTGAATTTGTAACCTGTAAATAAATTGCACATATCGATACATCCTACATTATTATTTATTAATTGAATTTAAAAAAAAGAACAACAATTCAGCATTATTTATTCTTTTGAGCTTTTACGGCTAACATCACTAATATTATTATGGAATATTCACACAAGATATCTGACGATTACTGCTAGATAGTAAGTGACACCCCACAAGCACGTTACCCAGTATCTTCGTAAATATATACACCACTGTGGTTTAGGCATTTTTGATTGTTATATAAATCTTTGTTTTTACATATTTTTTGTTTCAGATGTACATCACTAGTACCCATGTTAAACAGATATTTTTGTCAAATTGTATTTCATTTAAGATGTGCAGGTAACGTAACTGTTATCAGAGCAGTCAGTGGATTCGGTGATCCTAGTCAAAATTCTAACACAGTCCATTGTGTCCAATTCGCACTGTCTTCCGTAAAGGCATAAATCAATCTCTTCTTCCTCTATCTACGACACAAATATCAGAGTAGACTATGACTTAGATAGTAGACTGTTCGTTTGCAACATCTTAATTCAAAACCTCGAGATATCAACATTACACTATTCTATTAGCTTTCCTCAAAAGCCTTCGTATTTCTCAACCATGGTTCTGTAGAGATTCCTATATCCTGAAAGGACATGTTATTAAAAATATTTAATTCATGAAGCCATAGTCACTCTATTAAAATGCAAATTGTTTTACTTTCCAAGTTAAAACATTATACAGATTTTGCACCTGTATATATTGCGCTATGTGTTGCTTTGCTGTTACATTAACAAGAACAAAGAAATATTCGTAAAGTTTATAAGAAATCTCCTGATTGTTTGCCTATTTGTTGATGTCGACCATGTTTATTTTAATACGACTCAGCCTCGTTCCGTTATATTCTGCTCTCAGCCCTTTGGGGTTAAATCCTTGTACAGACATGATACATGATATGAACGCATGCCGTAGACAATGGGCTATTTTCTGCTTTCATCCCTTTTGGGCAAGAGAGAGAAATGAAAATAAATCTTCATTTATATCGCCTCTAAAGATTTACATGAATAGAGGCAAAGCTTCGTATCTTGCGGGAATAGAAAACAATAAGAGAAATGCAAACATGTTCAACGAAGAGGAAGAAAAAATAACTAAGACAGTTTTTGCAAAAATGAAGAAAACAGGCAGAAAGTGGGAAAAAGAAATATAAAGTCGCCAATATCCTATATATCCGATCATAGTGTCTATTATTGTTTCATGCCTTTGTATGTTCGTATGATTGCTTATCGCTGGAGACGAGGCGATAAGTCTTCGCGCCTCTCCTGTATATTGGCAAATCTTGCAGATACCAGCAATGTTGTGATTTGGAGAATTTCAATTCTTTCTCGAATATGTAATTCTTCTAATCTCGATTCTTGTCATATTGGCATCCTTCCAAGTCCACTGACTATTTTAGGTACAAACCTAACCTCATGTCCCACACTTTTCTCGGCTCCCAGGCAAGTCTTGGTATTTTCCCAAATTTTGACTTTCTTTCCTATTCAACTTGTGTTTCGTTGGCACAAGCACATCAACGATTGTTAGATTTTCCTTGTTTAAAACGATGGAAATCTGATCTTGTGCATGAGTATGGCGGTCGCTCTGAGTGGTAAGTCCTATAATCTCTTAATTTCATTGATAATCTCTGATTAGTTTTGATATCCCATGTTCTAATAGAGTGGATTCCGACATTTTCATTACATACCCCAAATTTTCAACTAAAAAATTTAACATTTGAATGCATCAGAAGATCTTTTAAACATGTTACGCCTTAACTCGACTCACTTCTCAGCTACGAAATAATTCTCACTCTTCACGACGAAATTCCAAATTGCCTCCACTAGTGGAACCCAAGTCGATTGCACCGTTTCGTTTAATAGAAATGCCTTGTTAGTCGTATTTAATGGAACATATCTATCTATCTATCTATCTATCTATCTATCTATCTATCTATCTATATATATATATATATATATATATATATATATATATATATAGATAGATAGATAGAGAGATAGATAGATAGATAGATAGATATAGTTTAAAATGTGTTATATTTTGCGGGGAAGAGTGCTTGGTGTCGGAGATTGCTTATGTTCTCAAAGACTGTGTGAACATAGTCACCAACCATATTCATTCCTATCAGTTTCATGCCTCAGTCAATCTTCAGGCCATATATCACTAATTTTTGCATGAACCTCTCCTCTCTCTCTCTCTCTTTCTTTTGATATATATATATATCAAAACTCCATTCGACTTATCGAAGGGTCTTGCATCAGCAGCAGTAATAGTCATTGTTTACTTATTCACTTTTCTGCCCGAAGAGATCAACCGAAATAATTTTTTCAGGAGCATGCATATATATTGTATCCCACAGACAGAATATTTCGCTGTTTCACAGCTCCTCAGTGTGGTTAGACATCCTATTGCCTCAAGCCAGGATCGAAACCTGAGTGATTTGGTATCACTCAGGAGGCACGGTGGAATAACGGATCTTAAAAAAGTGTGGTTGGTTCTACGGAAAACCCTCGTCAATATAATCAAATCATATGTGCAGGTTGTCTGGCACTCGGTTCCTAGTAACTGAGGTTGTCTGGCACTCATACATCGTTTAAAAAAAGCCCGCGTCGATGAACAACGGGATATATATATATATATATATATATATATATATATATATATATATATATATATATATATATATATATATAACTAGACTCATTTCGAAAAACCCTCGAATTTTTGATTTGCCAATAATCAAATCAATCTCGAGGGAAAAAAATGGTTTTAAAAAAAGAAAGAGCTACAAATATGAACTACTGCCGAAAAAAATCGCACAGATGCAGGTCTGAAGCCCAAAGAAAAAAACCCGATACGAGTAAACAACTAACTAACAAAAGAGCTCAATACAACCGTAGAGAAGACCTATATACACCTAGTGAGCCAGACAAACCTACCTAGGTTTCACCTAAACGGATCGTCAGGGAAAGTAAGGCTAACGGGGCAAAGAGAAACGCATATTTATAGGCGATAACTAAAATTATACCACGTGACCAAACAACCACAAACACAAACACCTAAGTGGGTGGGTGGGGTAAAAATATTTATTCAACAAAAATGGGGAGTGAGGAAAAAAAAACAAAAAAAAAAAAAACACGAACATTAAGGTGGAATGACAAATAAGCGGGAAAACGTCTAATTTAGTAGCCAAGATTTTTTATGTCTACATACGTTAAGGATTTCAGTTTTGAAGTTTAATAGCTGGTTAGGTTGATCATATAAAGCTATGGCTAATTTCTACTTTGCACATAATTTACGAAATTTATGGCCTGCTTTATATTTGGGGCATTTTTTTAATATTTCCCATTTAAGGATGGGGTCTATATTATCTTCTTGTTTGGTTTTCCATACATAATTAGATAGCGTGGTACTATGCTTAATTTTTTCGTTTTCAAAACTACTCGTGTGGTTATAATGTTTTTTTTTTAATTTATCCTGAGTAGCACCTATGTATGTTTTAGGGTTAGTATCCTTGCTATTTTTGTAAATTTTCACTTGATAAACCACGTATTCTTGCTGACATTTTCCCTGTAACGGACAGATGTTTTTGTTTCTACAATTACAAGTAGGAGGATTACTGCGTAGATTATTCCTAGTTTTTTTCTTATTCAATCCATTTATTATAGTCCCTACGTTCGGCATGCAACAATAACTAAATTTTACATTGTTTTTGTTGAATATTTTATGTAACTCAGTTTTTTGGGGGAAATGTTGCTCTAATAAATCAAAAAATATCTTGCCAATTTTTGTTTTTACCGCTAAATTAAAAGGAGGATTGAACCACAAAATCTTTCTTTGCCTATTATTACGTTTATTCTGAGTACTGTTGTGGTTATTTATATTAATATATTCTAATTTATTTTTATGTCCACTCTTAAATAGGGCTTCCTCATAACTTGTTTTATTGACCTCAAAAATGTCCCTATTGGAGGAATTAGTAGAAAGTCTATACCCAATATTTTTTTGGGAATATGCCTTATGATATGGGCTGGGTGGTTAGATTTTATGTTTAAATATTGGGGTTCTTGGTTTTCTTTTTTATACGGGGATATTCAACGTAATATCTAGATAGTTGGTGATTTTCAAATTAGTTTCTATATCGAGATTGAATCCGAATTTTTAAAAAAAACAGTGCAGTTTTTTACGGATAGTGTCACATTTTTGAGGGTTACTATTGTCCACTATGATTAAACCGTCGTCGCGGTACAACCCATGGTTATTAAAGCCTGTATATTCATTAAGCCTATGGAGCAGCAGGCACCCTACTATCTCGCACACCTACGCTCCATCATACGCTCCCATAGGGTTGTCAAAACCGTTAATATTATCTTTTTTTATCCATAAAGTATTATCGTGGAATAGCAATGTTTTTCTACAATGTCTAATTAGGTTTATTTTATCATCAGAAATTTGGATGTATTCTTTGGCTAAGCTGAGGGCTTCATTTAGGGTTTTCTCTGAAATAGACGAATAATATTCCTTAATATCATACCTAATGAATGAGCACTTTTTATTTTTGTTGTAATTTTCAAGCCATTTAATGCAATCCTTAGTAGATTGCCATTGGTTAATATTAAGGAAAGTCTTAAGGGATTTACATATATCCTGCAGAATTATTTTACTTATTTTACCTAATTCTGTCTTGGTAGGGTTTATAAGTCTATATTCAGGATTATTAATAAAATTACTTTTATGATCTTTTATGGTGATAAAGCAAGTGTTTAGATTTATTTTCTCAACCCGATTACCTAATCCAAATTTATTAATTAAAATACTAGCCTCATTGTTAATTTTAGTCTCTATGTCATTTGGAGCTTATATATAATGTTTTATTACCTCTTTATGTAATATTTTTTTGTAATTATTGGGGTTCATTTTATATAAGAATTTAGATTTATCGGCTTTTACGTAGATGTTCTTGTCTTCCTTTATTTCTTTTATATCCTTAGTAATTTGTTGTTGCACGTTATTATTCCTTATTTTCCTGTATTTTAATTTTTTAATAATGCCGATTAACTCCGATTCGAAGTTATTGAGTTCCTTAACATACGGGGGATGGGCATTGGTCTTAAATCCATAGCTCTCGTTGGTTTTACAATTAGGTTTATTATTTAGACAAAAATATGCACGACACCTCATATTTATTATAAATTTTTCTATTTTTCTTAGTAAACATAACTCGTATGAGTGACGGTCAGGTATAGGTATGTTTTTAAGTAAATAACCTATAAATTTTGTAAATTATGTGCAAAGGAGAAATTAACAATAGCTTTATATGATCAACCTAAACAGCTATTAAACTCTAAAGCTGAAATCCTTAACGTATGTAGACATAAAAAATATTGGCTACTAAATTAGACATTTTCCCGCTTATTTGTCATTCCACCTCAATGTTCGTGTTTTTTGTTTTTTTTTCCTCCCCATTTTTGTTGAATAAATATTTACCCAAACTTAGGTGTTTGTGGTTCCTTGGTCACGTGGTATAATTTTAGCTATCGCCTATAAATATTCGTATCTCTTTGCCTAGTTAGCCTTACTTTCCCTGACGATCCATTTAGATGAAACCTAAGTAGGTTTCTCTGGCTCACTATATATATATATATATATATATATATATATACGAATGAACATATACTCATTTCGGTTGTTAATTGTTGTTAATATGTCTGCATTTATGGTAACATATTCCCAGTGAAACTCACATTTTCCCTTGGTCTTATGTAATATGTAAGTATCTTTGCTTTATTCAACTGGGAAATGCACTTTCAAAAATATAGTTTTGCGTAATCCCTATTTGAATTTGTGCTTGGCTCTAACGTAAAAATGCATTTCTAAGTGTCATATAATTAGAATATATTTAATGTTATTATGTAATTTAAAATTTGTTAACGATTTCGCAATTAGTTTGCATATTTTGGGCTTAAGTTCGAAATAAATATGAGAAAACCATTTGGTCAAGTTAACATAATTATTTATGGCCGAAGCAGATCAGCTAGAGAACTTATATTGCATAAAAGAAACAAACATAATCAGTAAAGAACCATTTCTGTAATTTTCTGGACGCGTTGTATATGAACAAAGTTTTCTATCAACAAAATCGTTATGAAAAAATATTGGCATAAGAAAAGAGAAGTAACAGGAGTTTTGCTACGGAGCAAAATAAAGATTTCATTTTACGACGGAATAAAAGTAAATAATACATTTTTCGACGGAACCAAAATAAAGAATTCATTTTGCGACGGAGCCAAAAATAAAGACACTTGAGAATAGCCCCTTTTTCCTATTTTGGGTGTTTTCCGTGTGTGTGTGCGTGTTTGTTGGTGGGAGCGTTTTGTTGTACTTTATTTGTTCCAGTAAATTCTTACTGTGTGCACATAATGACGTCTGGGTCTTCTATCTCGCTGCATCTCTGGAATGAAGCGACAACTGTGGATTGTTCTGATAACAATCTTGCTGGGAAAATGGCACCGTTGAGACCCATTTATTCAAGTTATGTAATATAAAATAGACAACTGAATGTATTAACCAAAAATCAGAAGTAGTAACTACAGTTATACTAGTTTGTAAAGTCTTCATTCTATTCTTAACATTCATCTTGTACTAATTATAATCGTAAGACTGTTATCATTTTATTTAATTTATTGGAAACAGGAATATCCTGCTAGGAAGGCTACTGACTTTGGCCAAATTCGAAAGGTTATTATTTTATTATCCACATAAAAATGAACGAAAAGGACATTACTGCAATTACAACGCAGAAATAAGAGATCTATACAAAGCATATGATAAAATATATCGATAGGTCTTGATTTCTATTGCATTCAAGTAAAAGCTACATCATTAAAAATTACCAGCAATACCTGCTTTTTAACAATCATCAAAATATTTTATAATCCTTCACAAGATGACATTATATTTTCCTCCAAAATTATGATACGTAAGTATTGACAATGTCATTATATGTAGATATCGACAATATCATGATACGTATGTGTCATCGACGATAACATTATACACAGGTATCCACAGTATTATTATACATAGTTATGGATACTTTTGCTTATTATGTCGTCTGCAGATTATCATCTACAGGGAATATATTTTCAATTTACTGAAAGAAGGGATTTTCTAGGAATTTTTTCGTGACGAATATACTTTAAATTTTATTTAAAAAAGCCATTTTCCTTGTTACGACTGTATACCACTCTATTCGACGTCGTAGGATCGTTGATAGTCTGAAACCTAGTGTAATCCATCTATTTTTCCCAGCCACAACAATTCACATATATTAATGAAAAAATCATACTGTGGAAAGCGATTATCGCTTAGTTTATGAAGGGGAATTGTATAATAAAAAATAGAATGAAGATAAGCATATTTGTGTGCATGTATATATATATATATATATATATATATATACACAGATTTTGCACATATGGAAGGAAACGTAACACACACATACGCGCGCATATATATATATATATATATATATATATATATGTGTGTGTGTGTGTGTGTGTGTGTGTGTGTGTGTGTGTGTGTGTGTGTGTTACGTTTCGTTCTATTATGTGCAAAATCTGTCTGTACGTATGTTCCAGCGCTTTCAAATATCTTTTGTTATTTTCATATAGTGTCAATAAATTAATCAATATAGCATATAAGTCCATCATATTTTACCAAAATTAGGCAGATACGTAGAGACAACACAATTATATTATGCAAAATGAAAAACTAAATCAAATAACTTTCAGCTGGCATATTTAATATATTCTAAAAGATAACCAAGAATAGATGAATGGACACAAATATATAGATACAGGCAATTTTAATGCACACTGGAACGAAAACATATCACCTTCTACGAAAAAAAAAAAAAAAAAATAGAGAATTTCCAAAATAACACTTATCTCCTTTTTTTTTTTTAATAAAATATGCTTCTATACAATTATATGCTTTTAAGATACAAATCAATATTTACAAATTGAAATAGGTATTAATAATCAATCGATGTTAGTAAATTATTCCGATTATAATTATATGACCAATATAGTGTGTCGGAGTTTCTGTTTGCAATATTTGTAATTCTCAAGAATATATTAAATTTATTCTTTTTCCTCCGTTAGTGGTTATGTAACTTATGTCATACTCTTTTTCTTCTGTATCTGTCTATATTTCTGAGACGAGATATTATGTACACTATTTACATTATTCGGTCTAATGTCGGCATATTTGTTACAACGTTTCGGCCGTTGTACGCTCCGGCCTTCTTCAGGTAGTTGGAATGTCGAACTGAATGAACCCTTTATTTCGCTCACTGGGGTAGACTGTTCTAGTTCCACGTGCCGTATTTAATGGATGTCAGTTATCAGTTATCTCCTGTTAATTCCCCTCTCTAAATTGTACACTGACTTAACCAGGTATTGAACTCACACTCTTTGGGTCATGTCACTGGATTTAACCAACGCCTTTATCCACAGTGCCAAGGACATTCCAACCACCTGAAGAAGGCCGGAGCGTACAACGGCCGAAACGTTCTTCTTCTTCTATACGTCGTGACCCTTCAGGACGTAGGTGATTAGAGCTCTCCACAGTTTCCTGTCCTTTGTAGCTTTAAATAAATTTTGTCTTTTGTTATCACTCATCAACCTTGTTCCGCCATCCATTTACTCAAACTAGCTAGGAATGTTTTTGCGTTGACTGCCTCTTTTCTGCATACCTTCAATCTGACCTGTGAGTATTCAATTTTCCAAGCCCTCTTTCATCATTATGTACCCTAATAATTTCAACTATCTCTTTCTGATGTTAAGCATAAGTATATTTTTGTTTCCATTTTCTCTAAAACTTCATCATTGTTCCCATGTTCGGTCCATGATGTTCTGAGCAGCCTTCTGTAGAACCCCATTTATTTTGCAAACTTCTTCATCTGTGAGCAGATTGTCAAGCAGTCACTGCAGTATAGGAGGATAGATATCACGTAACAATTCAATACTATTTTCTTTGTTATTAACGAAATGTTTCTGTTTCGAAATACTTTGCTTAGCTTTTGGAAGGCCTCTTTGGCTATCCAGTGTCGAACTTTCCGTCCCCTGTTAAAACACTTCCAAGATATTTACATTTTACTTGTTTATTTTTTGGTTTCGTAATTCTTTAAATGATGATATGGAACCAATATTTAACTAAAGTTATTAAGCTCAAATATTTAACGATCTAATTGGGGAGTTTCTACGGCTGTTTTCCGGTCGTGAAACTCGCAAGAGGCTTATTCAATCATTAAATTAAGAATTGTGATTCATTCAAAAATTCATGTAAAAACATGAAATTTTCGCGTGTACTGCTAATTGTTAATAATTTGTTTAGAGAGCAAAATTTTATCATACAAACTAAATGCAAGATAAATCTTTATAATTTAAACGAGATAGACCACAGAAATATATTGAATAGTAAAATATGTTTATACCCTATCAATTGTTATTGTTCATCTTAATATTCGAATCGTTGCATTTCTCATTAGTCTTTCAGCAATTTAATTTTCACTTTTTTATACTCTTTTGATTTTAAAATTACTTTTTTCTCCTGTTGTCTTACTTCTTTGAATATTGTTTTCCATTATCATATAGATCTCTTTTAAATTTTCTATCGGATTAATGCCTACAGAGACTTGAGGTTATTTGTATTTTTGCTACATTTTAAATCATTTCAAAATGTGTAATTTTCTTCCATTATCTTGGCAACATCATCAATTTTAAAGAGAACAATATTTTCAATATCTACACGACTAACCCTAACCATAAATCCACGTGTTATCTTTTCTGATCATCACATTCATTATTTATCTTTTAAGATCATCAAATTCATTATTTATCTTTTATGATCATCACATTCATCCTATATAAAATCAGATTCCTCACTAAAATTACCGTCGACAAATCAGTTTTCGTTTATTTCAGTTTCAAACTTACACATTTTCTTTATGATATCTACTGAAATTAATAATCCGTTTATTTTTATGTTCTTAGCCAATGCATCTTTTCAATTTACATTTGCAATTAATGCATCTTTTAAATTTACATTTGCAATTAACATATTCAAATATTTTCTATTTGTCAATTCACGTTTCAGATTGATTAATCTTTTCATTTTTTTTTCTTAAATTTCCTTTTATATTATTCTTTAAACTATTTCTTTAATGTTTTCAATTTATTCATAATTTATTAATTTTTGTGATCCTCAGTTCAACTTTTTACACAATTGCTTCTGTTACCTCAGTATATTATTTCTCTTTTGAACTTGTATTTTATATTCATATGCAATCATATTTTTGACAAATAAATATAAATAACTATACTATTATATATGCTTATATACAAATGAGGAAAGTGTTCAAGTTGCATAATAAAATACCACATTACTAAATAAGTTATTTTAAATATTTCTAATAAAAACAGATATTATAATCTGAAATTCCCATATCTTTAGATCTAAATACACCATGAAAATGTTTCTCGGCATAGTTTGGTTAATACCATTTTTATTGATTTTCATAAATATCTTACATTGTGCGTGTGTCTGTGAATGTGTTCATGAGTGTGTACAAAGGCCCACGCAGACATCTGACATAAACTCCCAACAGAAAATATTACATTTTTATCTAGGTGCTGTTTTGTTTTGTTTTTTAATAATGTGTTTACTTTTTGTTTTCTACACAAGATTAAGCAAATATATATCGTCGAGTTTTACATGAAGTTGCACTCATATCAAAAGCTAAGTCCTCGTCCGACACGTTCGTTTCTCTATTTCTTTACAGCGGTCAACATATCATTTTTCTTTACATTTTCGTTTGAAAAGACCATGATAAAAATCCAAAACCGTCAAGAGACAAAAGAAGACAGTTTCACAAAGACACCAGAATATTTCTCCCCTCAAAAGAGAAAATCTTGTAGTTGTATCTGTTTTCGTTCGAGAGAGCATATTGTCGCTGGTTGAATCTTATCAGTTTTTTTTCCCAATCTGTCGGCGGCGTTTCTTCAAATCTAACTCTAAAAATCAAGAAAAAGTATGAATATATGTCTGTTTACGTTTTTCCTATTGTTAATATCTTTTCATTTTTTTCTTTGAATGCCATCGTTAAGCTTTAGTAATATCACAAGACAACAAATGTTAACGAAGTCGTTATTCCTCGATGACGCCATCTTTTTGTATGTTTATCTTCCTTACTCGTCTTTACAGTATTCTCCTTGATTTCTTGTTAATTAATCTTGAGAACTGATCTTATTTCCTATTGTCCTTTATCAATTTATCTTCTTCTTCTTCCATTTGACTATGAATTCTTTCTTTTTCTATCCACCCGTTTGTATTATTTCTGTTATTTATTCTGTTTGCTCGACCTTATTCTTACTTATTTTTCTTCTTTGCCTCTATTTGCCTCTCCTTTAAATTCTTCATTGAATATGTCTTTTTGACACATCTGTTATCTATCTTATCTGCTTTTGTCTGTCGATCGCTTTGGCTCCGAATTTTTTTTTAAATATCCATTTCTCACCGACTTGAACCATAGTTGTTCTATAAAAATATCCAAACAAAGAAAAGACACCTAAAATAATTATTTATAAAAAAAAAACAAAGCAGGTAATAAAAAAAGAGACAAGATAAAAGAAAATAAAATGTTTTCTCCTCACATCTCCAGAGTTTTCTTCCTATTTACAAAAATTTATTTCCAATACATTAAACTCCATTCTATATTATCATCCTCCCTTCTTTATATGCTGTAAGCAATGAACTCAGCTTCAAAAATAACTGGAGACATGAAAATATATGATGAATAGTAACGCATAAACAGTGAGAAAATGTTATAAGAGATAATAGACAGAGTGGTCAACATAATTGTCCTTATAGAAGTAATTCTGAGGAAAGAAAATCTCTATCCGAATCTCTTACTTATGTCAGCATCAGGTCAGCATCAGCTACCGATATGATAACGATCATAATTCCTCTCATAGTCGCGCCTTTAAAACGATTTCGCCTTTTTGCGTGTCTGACTAGAGAGATATCTGCAAAGCTCATGGTTTCCCTGGAAACGTTCACTCAATTTCCCGATTCGGAAGACACTTATCTTCGATTTTTAAAGTAAACTTATGTCACATTATGGTTTTCATATTTTAAACCAGCTTATCGACAATAGCAGCTAAAAGAGAAAGATCTATATTTTGATTTTTAATTTTACGTATAATTGAGACAAAATGAGCATTCGAGATTTTGCAAGTAAGTGTATTAGATTCGTCCCATGTTTTTAAAGATTAGCATAAAACATCTGATTATTTAAAAACACAATTAAAACGTATTTTCATGCGTTATTTATATATTTAAGAAGAATGGCTGATGAGGATGTGGACTGTATATAGAATTACAGCTAATCACGTTTCGCTTATTTGGCATCGATCAAATATTCGAGTACCTCTTTATGTTATTTCAAATGCTTAAATTAACAATTGCCCTGTGAAACAAATAGTCCTGAAAATAGCATCATACAATTTTTTATGTGTTCGTATTTTTATATGCGAGTAAAAATTTTTTATACTGTCGAGGAACAGATTTTCTTTTGCAATGTTTAACGCTAATTTTCGGTATCAGGTGAGTTGTAGGTATCATGCAATTCATTTTGTATGGACCCGACAGTCGACGATAATAAGTTCCCATTTGGAATATGATTCCTTATCAGAGTCGTATCACTAGCGCTATAACGGATTAAAATCCATTATAACCTTATATGTGAGGAAAAGTGCCCATTAATGTTTTATAACTTTTATTATTACTCCATTGTAACAATATATCACGCACCGAAATTGCATGCAAACTTTTCTCTCAGAGCATTTTAATCAGATATCACTATGTTGGAGTTTGATTCCATGGATGTCTGAATATACAAAATGAGGTAGAGCATTCTACCTATTCTCTCTCAGGTTCTTTTAGTGTTTTCACCCTTTAACTTTCGATGATTTTAAAGTAAAATTTTGAACATTTGTTCATTTTTTTTCTATCTTTTCAAAACTTTGCTGCTAAATGGAGTTTACTTCTTCTTTTAAAACCCTACACGTTTAAAAGCAGAGGGAACATTTAGCTATTTCTCCGGTGCGGAATTTCTTTCTCGTATAATTCCATATTTTAAAACCAAAAGATCATTCAGCTAGTTCTCTCTTACTATACGGGAGAATTCAACGCAAAGACAATATTTTGCCAATCCCCCACCACCGTGTTATTTTATCGATTCTATTAATAGTGGCGGTTTCCTTCCTGGTACTTTGTATGGAATAAAACAAATAGAAAAATATGCCTTCTGCATTTTCTAAAATAGGAAGAATATTTAACCAGTTTTATCTTAGGAATTTTTCATCGGTTGCTTCATGGTCCACTAGATGTTTCAAAACAGACAGAGTATTTGACCAATTCACTCTCAGGTTTTATCAGATGATGACTCAACTGTGAGCATTTATGTATTAAGTCATTGGATATTGTAAAGCAAGTGTAAAATTTCATACTACTTCTTTATTTTCAAGGACTATTTATCATTGACACTTTCTTGAAATTCTGCGTATTCCATAAACAACAGAACATTCGCCCAATGCAATTTAATTTGCCTCGCTGGTGGACATTTCTTTTTTGGACCACTGCATATTCACATCCCCTAAAACATTCTGTTATAAGACCTGTATTTTCATACAAATTGTATACAAATGTTTTCTATGTTTTAATTAAAATAAAATTGCTTTCTATGTACCAAATCTCTACTTTTGAAAAAGACAGACATTGGAACTGATTCATGACCATAATATATCTCCAAATAGGCCTCGAGTCTCTATTCGTGCTGACCCTACCTTTAATATGATTTTAAATCAATAAAGATTTGATTCACTGAAAAAGTTAATTTCAGTGGGGCATATTATTTTTTGAATCTCCAAATTCAACAATCGTGGTAATAAGAGGCTGACAAATGATTAAGGAAATCGTTTTATGCAAGAAATTCTGAAATAAAGTATCAAGTATACACTTCTCCTCATTGTCGTCTTTGCTAAAGGGTTAGATATCATCCATGAAGAATAGATGATTAAACACTTTCCTATTTTCTTTTACTTTGTATCTATAGTTATTACTGTTTAGCTCATTTGAAAGATGCATAGTGAACAGACAATGCAGAAGTGGTGACAGAGAGTCTTAAAAGATTCCTCGTCGGATATTCAAAAATTAGAAGTGGCAGTAACTGTAGCTGTGATTTAGATATTATGCCGTTCTCCACAGTTCCTTGCTGTCACCGAGGAGACTGTACATTTTCAAAGCCTTGAGGATCTAATAGTGTAGTACACTATCAAAGTATTTACGGTAATCTATTCAAGCTGTGGTGAGTTTTCTGTTTTTTCTGCAATTTTCCAGGATCCTTTCATTTATTAGTAGTTGATCTTTAGAACCGTATGAACCTCTCCTGCACACCTGTTCCAAGTAAAAAAATATTGTTTCCTTTCTAGAAAAATGTAATTATACGGTTCGTCAGGACAAACGTGAACAATTTATATGTGGTGAACAGACATGTTATTGGCCTATAATTTTGTTTTATCCGTTTCACTAGTTTTTGATATGTAATACTTTTAGTGATATATTCTGGAATTTCATTGTGGTTATTATTTAGCACTGATAATTTTTGCGCAAATCTTTTATGGATTGATGACAGATGATAGAGTCAAAAGTTGGGCCATTGTCATTTCCTGGGGATTTCCATTTTCCGGATTTTGTCAGATCCTGTTTAACATTATTCATGGTTATATTTTTTCCATTCTTGCACAGGTTTATCCTTCATTCTTTCTTGTTCTCGTTGCATCCATTCTGCATTTAGATTAGATTCCTTTCGGTTGCTCCAAATATTCTTCCCAAATTTTTGCACTTCTTCAGTAGATGGTGATGGCTTTTTGATTTCTATAAAGTGTTTTTTTCCAATTTCCCTATAAAACTTCTTGAGGTTTGTTTTGAATATTATTTTTTCGATAGAACCTTCAACGTTTTTCATATCGTATTATTATTATTATTATTATTATTATTATTATTATTATTATTATTGACATGCTCTTTTAAATTTAAAATACTATTTTGTTGAAAATTTGGAGTTATTAGCCTTACATTCAATGACTTCATTTTATTATAGAAAATATTTGCCTTTGTAATGAGTTTGAGGAAGAGCATATATATTTTATGATTTCTTCTTAGTTTGTAACAGCAAAGTTATGAGATTATTTCGAGTAGTTATCAATTTATAGAGACATTGACAGCTTACATTATTTACATTATTCAGACTGTTATCCTCATCTTCATTGCCATATTCAGAACGTTTCGGCCGTTGTACGCTCCGGTCTTCTTCGGGTGATTGGAATCTCAAATCGAACCCTCTATTTCGTCCACAGGGGTAGATTGTTCTAGTTCCACGTGCCATGCCTCTTGCGGATTACTCAGTTATTTCCCTTTAAATTAACTCTCCTTGTTTTGCTTCACCACTGCTGTAGTCTGGTATTGAACTCACAACTCTTTGGATCTAGTCACTTGATCTAACCAACGCCTTTATCCACTCGAGGGGTTGTTTAGATCTAGTGACTAGACCCAAAGAGTTGTGAGTTCAATACCAGTTCGAGTAAAGTAAATAATGTAAGTAGTCAATAATACATCATCTCAGAGATATAAACAGGCATTGGCAGTTTGGATTTGTAGAGATAGTTTGTTTTGCTGGAGAGATTTTGTGGCAGGTTGTAACGGAGATATTATTGTAGTAGTATGAGTTTTGCTTTTGGATATAAGATTGTCTACTGGTTTGTATGCGATGCCACAAATTGACTCAGAGACCAAGAGGTTATCTGGAGGGAAAATGTGATGCATTCTGTCACTATGACATCCTGTGGGTGAAGCTAGAGGAAAAAATGTTTGTGGCCTTTCCTTTTATACTGTTTTATACAGTACCTCCCCACAGGTAGACAAAATACCACAAGTTGCATAATTATCACTTTTATTATTATACGTATCATTCAACTTTGTATGAGAAATTATATTTCATTCTTGTAAAACACTCTTGTATCGTAAAATGTTCTATTTATCAACAAATCTATTTTTGCTTTCTGTCCCAATATTCTTTTTCGACAAAACTATACTATATAAATTTTCATTAATAATGACCAGTTTGGATAGATATGAATATAGAATATTCTCGGCCCAATTACACAATCTCGCATTCACGATACAAAAATGAAAACCGTTTATATATATATATATATATATATATATATATATATATATATATATATATATATATATATATATATATATCGTTAACCTGACTTTATTCCCTTCATTTTTTAATTCTGCCTAAAGAAATTGCTTTTAATAAAAATTCTGGGGTTTCCGTTTATACTTAATGAGATCATTTATATAAAATGGCTGTATAATCAATAATAATACATGTTTTATTAGCATCATTTCAGAGCAATTTGCGCAAATTGTATCTGAGTAGGGAAACTGTTAGGCAAATACTTATGGCTGACCGGTTTTGAAGTAGAGGTGTTACAAAAATGTAGAGGAAGCAATAAAAGCAAAGATTTTTTAAAACCGTTTCATAAAACCTCTTAGGCTGATATAAAATTTATAGCTCTTTTAAGAAATTTTATTCATCTTTTACTTCTTTGTAAAGAAATAGCAAGATTACAACTGCCTTATATTAAACAGTCCTTTACATTAAAACTACTATGCTCGTATTGGTTGTTATAGATTACAGTATTTCGATTGGTGTTTATTCTGGGGTTTTTCAGATGTCTGTCTTGCTTTCTCGGAATTTTGAACCGATCCTTTTTAATCCAAGGAATGGTTAGATTTTTCTCCTTCCACTTTCTATGTTTAATTAATCACCGAAGTTAAGAAACTTCGAATCTGGTTATTTCCTAGATGGGAAACTGCTTGGTAATACCATGCTTTTTAACCTTGAATGTGTTGATGGTTTAATGGATAATGGTTTGGAATTGTTAATCGGAGAGCCGAGTTCGAATTTCAGCTGGATTGTTTTATATTCACCTCCATGCAAATATACCATTGCGAAAGGTATGAATCCACCGCTCCTTTCCCCAGCTATGGGTTAATTATTAAGAATTGTATAACTAAAACGATTGTTATCTAAAAAGAAAAATACAAGATATTTAGATTTTGGCATTAAATAATCCATAGAAGTTGATATGGCACTAAACAATTTCAGACAACCAACCAAAGTCTCTACTTAGCGAAAACCTCGTATCAGTTTATTTTTGCCTTTTTTCCTTTTTTCATTTTATTTATTTATTTTGCTATTTTTGTGTTATGGATCGTTTTCATACAACCCGATGCAGACATTGAATTGACAGGGATCAATCATTTAAGAAACAATTTAGTGGTATCATAATCTTGTTGTCTCAATGGAAATAAGTTTTTGTATCTTTCCTATCTTAAAGAATCTCAGCTCTTTTATCTGTAGGCTAGTTTTTAATTAGGAGGTTGTCAGAGTCAAATTTATGCAGTTTTCTGTTGTCATATCCTACATCGTTGTTTTTCGAATAGATTTATTTCATACTTATTTATGTCTAATGTCATCCGCTTTCTATATGATCAACTATAGATGATAAAAATCTCTCTCATCGGAATAAGGCGACTCTTCACACAACATGGTATTCCTTCCAACAATATATACGATAGAATATATATATATTTCTTGGTCATGTTGTCTTGAGGGTGAGATAATACCAAGTGGTTGAATATGTTTTGAATACCGTCCAGATGTTAAATGAAACAATGATCCTATGAATATTTTCAGGTGAAACTCTTATGTATATTAGACAAATACCTGAAGATGCGAAATTCAAACGAAAAGAATATTTTGAAATGTCACTGTCGATGAAAGATGAGAAATTCAAAGCACGGATTTTCAAAATCATGGCACTTCCGTCTCCCAAAAACTGCAGTTTTTAAATCCATTGAACTACCAAGTCGTCGCGAGGGATACCAGTTAGCAGTCCTATAATAACAATGCCTCATTGAAGGTCATTATCGAGGTCATTGGACAACATAGTCGCCTCTAACGGTATCCCTAATTCTGATTGAATTTTTGCTGAATAATAGACTTCTGTCTTTTGATTCATTGTTTCTGTTGAAATTTCTTTATAATTTATTCCTAATTACATATCATACAATATATCTTTACGTGTATGTTTCAGCTAGGAGACGCATGGTTAAATAGTTCCAAACTTGAGACGCGGTTCAAATGTCACCGTGGTCAGTTCGTCAAGGAGGTGAATAGGATCCCGCCATTGGAATTTGTTTGAAAACCAGATCGTGGATTGACCAAACCTTGTGAAATGTGGTATATGAAGCTGTTCGAAAGCGGAAGATGGTTGGGCTTGCACGAAGTCACAAGCCATCGTGACCGAATGTGTGAGAGTACTGGTTTGGCTCAACCACCGATCAAACGCGCTATCAAAACAATCAGATCTACTCCGTACAGTAACATTATTAATCAAAGGTTGGGTCTGTTGATATTGGACTAGCACAATATGTCCGATAAGGAGCCTATAGTAGAGATTAACTTTCATTTTAGCAGATGGCATCCGATGAAACGAGTAGCCAGCCATTATAAATGTACATACTAGAGAAAGATGCATTACAACGGAGTAATGCACACAACTTTATTTCATATATCAACGCTCTGTTCTTCTATTATTGTATCAGACAGAAGTTTCATGTTTGGAAGACTCATATTTGTGAAAATGACGCTTGTTTATCTGAATATATATATATATATATATATATATATATATATATATATATATATATATATATATATATATATATATATATACTGTAAGTGATTCTAATACATTTACCTGTTCTTAAAAGAAATATAGTATTAGGTTGGTCGTTTTATCACATAGTAACATATGTCAGAAAACGACATTATTTTTGCACCAAGCTAATATATTAAAACTTAAAAGTGAAAATATTTTTCAAATCGTTAAATTAAACGTATTCTAACCTAAACATCCACCAAAAATCTTTAAATATACAAATAGAACAAATGCCGTAAGAATTTTTGCCGTTAACAATAATTTTTTTTTTAAAAATCCAGACGAAATGCATTTAACGGATGTCAGATTTCATTGAAAAATACATCCCTACCCCTATCAAAACGTAACTAATAACTGATACATCAAAATACAGCGATAATGAACACGCAAACACCCTTTGTCTGGTTGAATTGGATTTCTCTGTATCCTTGGAAACGTGAATTATGATTTTTGCTGTGTCTTTTAAACCCAGTAATTTTAAAAGTTACTCCAAAATCCGCTTGAGGATGAAATGGAACTAATGTCTTTAATTTAATTACAAAATTAATATTCGGGGCATTTAGCTTCCATTTTTGAAACATGGTTAGAACTGTGTAACGAAAAAAACATATTTTAAATCAATTAATTTATAATATTAATGCTCTGTAAATTTACATTGAGCACTATTTTGTAAAAATAAAAATATCTATAAGAACAGCGGATTATATATATATATATATATATATAGGGAATCGATGCGTTCAACCAGTTATGTGCCATGCGTGATAAACGCTTAGGCGGTTATGTATCTTTCAAGAGATGACTGACAATGATGATTTCCTGCAGCTGGTTGTCATTTCTTTCTGCGGTAGACCAGTTGCCATCCAAGCCTATAGAATCCAGTTTATTTATCCATAGCTGGCGAGGGGAGAAGAAAAAGATTCATACCTTTCCCACATAAGTGAATGTAATGGATTCGACTGGAATTCGATCTCGGCTCTCTGATTCCTCAATCTGAGCCGCTATCCATTACTCCACCGTGCCTCCATCTTGCGATTGTGTTATAAAAACAGGCGTGTTCTAGCCTTTCAAAGTGTACTTTTTTAGGACGATTAAAAGTGCGCATTGCCTGTACGAATCTTAATTTGAGTTTTACTTATCTATTTGGATAAATTTGTTACAAATCGATTTTTCTTTGTATTTTCTCATCATCGATTGATAGTATATATTCAATATCATGCATATATTTTTTTCTACATTATAAACCAGCAAGGCGTAATCGATTGTCTTGAAAAAGATTTGAGAAAATTCTCTAAATTTCCTGAACGAGAGCTATTACTCTTTGCTCTTCCACATATTAAAAGAGGAAGTGTGTTCATGTAGCATAGCGGTTATCGTCACTAAGAGTTCAAATTCCATCTGAGTTTGTTGCGTTCGCTTTTGAACAAATACTATTGAAAAGGTCTGAAGCGATCGCTGTAGGTTAATAACCAGATAAACAGGGTTCTCTAGCTTTGATTGCCATCCAATCTAGAACAAAAAAACACCAGGATATGGGGTTAGCAAAACTACCCCGTAAAAAAAAACTTACTTGCTACGAAAACCACACAGCGACACGTAGCATGATGATCCTGTAGGCCGATACTTCACTCTACTCCACTGGGAGTTTACAGACGAAGACCTATGTCAGTATGTGCCAAGCAAATGTTAACAGAATGTTTTCTTCTGTCTATATTTTTGAGATTGGGTATTATACCTATTTACACTATTTATATTGTTCAGACTGTTGTCCTCATCTTTATTGTTGTAACGGTTCAAAATTCCAATGTATATCACCTGAAGAAGGCTGGAGCGTACAACGGTGGAAATGTCGTGAATATGACAAGAAAGTTGAAGAAAATAGCCCAAGAAATGTAAATAGTGTGGCATGTTAACTTTAAAACATTTTTCTTAAACTTCTTAACGTCGGTGCTATTTTCCTTGAATGTATTTCTGGACGAAAGTAACCATTTTGTGTTTCTTTTTGTAGTTGACTGCTTTTAGATAAGCACGACAGAGCCCTGCTAATCTGATTATTTCTCGTTAAAATCCTTTCATTCTATTGCATAACTGGAATATATCGGACATCGCTATGTTCTTTTTCTCATTCTATCTTCTGTTTTAATATATCTACAAGATGCTCAATGAGCGCGATGACAGACAAGATGGAGATTAAAAAAAGTACGCTCGAAAAGAAAGAAAGTAAAACCAATTGGCTAGAAATATATTCTTAATTTGAATCGATATTTTAAAAAAAACAGCAAAGCTTTACGCATGCAACTCTTTAAAAGCCATGATTGCTCACGAAAATAGACATCGTTTCTTCTGCGCAAAGTTAAGATTAACAAAGGTAATTATTTATCCGACTAGCAATATGCAAGTCCAAATTAATATTTTTTATAATATGTTCAGTTATATTTATTTCATTTTTTCGAATTTAAACAATTTGCAATCTTTCTAATTTTATATAAAGTAATCTATTAATGACAATTACGAATCCTTTTATTTTTTTATTTTATAGCCATTAATTTTAACAAATCTAAGACTTCAATGAATCTTTTCCGTGTTTTATCGTTTAAGGTGTGATCGATCATGGTTCTCCATAACTCTCTAACCTTTTCAAAGTAAATTTTGATTTCTTACTGTGTCCTATTGTTTCTTTTTCACAAACGAGTTAAGGAGATTCTGAACACAATCCACTACTTCTCGACGCTTCAATATCCTGTGAATATTAAATTCTCAAGGTCCACTTTTTTCATTAAGTGTTCTAGAAATCTTAACTACTTTTTTATTTAATTACAAGGTTCCTTTTTTCTTTAATTTTCCTTAAGACGTCATCGTTCAGATTTTCATGTTATAATCAGTATCCGTTGATAAAATCACATTGTCAATTCAATTCTTTTTTTTTCTTGAAGGAATTATCCAGCATTTACTGCCATATAGGAGATTTATATATATATATATATATATATATATATATATATATATATATATTAGATATACATATTAGATATGACATAGCAGTTCACAAAAATAATCATGGCATACACTAATAAATTTATCGATTGTCATTTTAATCAAGATCCTATGTTTATCTCTTGAAATTTACTTTATAGAGAGATAGCGTCTTATTCTTCTATATGTTGGGTTGTAGGTGATCATGTCTCTCCACAATTTCTTGTCCTTTGTAGCTCTTATCAAATTTTGTTTTTTTGTTTTTTCTCCTAAACATCTCCTAAATATCTGTTTACTCAAACACGGTAGATACCCGACATGTTGCATTCCTCTGTCCCTCTCGCCTTGAATTTGTCCTGTGATTATCCCATTTCTAAGCCCTCTTTCCTCATTATGTGACCTAGAAATTTCAGCTATCTTTTTCCTAAATTTATCTCTTTTATTTGCATACCTTTTTTTTCTCTTCTTGTTTTATTCATACATTTCTAATGCTTCCTACTCAAGAGCGATAAACTTGTATGTCCAAATTTGTATCTTCTTTTCTTCTTTCTGTGTCCGGAGATGAATTACGTTCACTCTACTGCAATTTGACAGACGAAGATTGTTTTGTTCTTTTGTATTTAATGAGTTTTCATTTTCGTTAACATATTTAAGTTTTATTGGGGAAAGCGAGAAATAAGCAAAACCGAAAGCGATCCTATAGTATATTTTCGTATCACTTAGGGTACCTCATATGAAATCGTTATTAATATAAAACTATATTATTTTTTGTTTACAAAAATAGATTGTTTATTGGTTTTTATCAATCTATTAAAGTCAATGAAGTTCAGTTTATTTTGTTTTGTTTTGTGAGCGGAAAAATATTGATACAAATACAAGTTTTTAATTTATTGTATTTCCAACTAATGAATAAACATACT
The DNA here is from genome assembly GCA_963932145.1 of Acanthosepion lycidas. Taxonomy (NCBI): domain Eukaryota; kingdom Metazoa; phylum Mollusca; class Cephalopoda; order Sepiida; family Sepiidae; genus Acanthosepion; species Acanthosepion lycidas. The sequence goes on along the minus strand of OZ010607.1, from coordinate 60,674,645 downwards.
TTTCATATAATTAACTGTACACAGATGCATAATAACTAAATATGCATGGAAAACAGGAAAAAATCGATTTAACAGAAATAAATCCCATTTATCAATTTTAATCGGTGAAAAAGTATTTGTTCCCATGCAAATTTCAGCTTTTAAAACTTTTAAATAGCTTTAATACTGTAGATTATTCAAGTGGAATGTTCTAGGATGTTCCAGTAATGTTATCAGTAGTTATCTTTAGTCTAAAAAATGCAAACAGAAATTCTGTAATTGATATTCGTGCAAGAAGGCTATCATCATGGCAAGAGTTAAAGAATTGTCAAATTCGCACAAAGTACTTATTGTTAAGCGTTGGAAAGAAGGTAAAAGTTACAGAAAAATCTCAGACAACCTGAATATTCAATTTATTACAATTAGTTCATCCATTGCAAAGTATAAAAAACTTAAAAATATTAAAAACCAAAGAAGAACAGGTTCTCCACGGAAGATTACTTCAAGATCTTCGAGCAAATTATTGCGTCAAATTAAACAAAATCCAAGGCTTAAGTGTCAATAGCTGCAGGATGATTTGTTTTCATCAAGAATCTGTGTCATTAAACAGACAATAAGCAATTAAATTCATAGTAACAATCTAAAGTCACACTCCCCACGGAAAACTCCAGTGTTATTGAAAAGAGATGCCAGGTTGAAATTCGTTCGTGAGCTAAGCATAAATAAAAATCGTTTTAGGAAAGAATATTATGGACAGACGGAACCAAAATTAAGTTTGTTTGGACGTAATTCTAGTACAAACATGTATGGAGGGAAAATGGCGAAGCCTTCAAACAAAAGAACACACTTCCAACAGTGAAATTTGGTGGTGGCAGCATCATGGTTTGGGGATGATTTTCTGCAAAAGGTACTGGCAATATATCAGTAATAGATGGTAGAATGAAATCAAACATTTTGAGAGCAAATTTAATGATTTCGGTTGAAAATCTTGAACTTCCTTCTGATTGGATCTTCTAACAAGATAATCATCCTAAACACACCGAAAAATCGATGAAGAAAATGGTTTGCTGAAAATAAAGCAAATATCCGGAAATGACAAAGTTACTCACCAGATTGAAACCGAATCGGGAATCTGTGGAGTTATTTGAAAATTCAAATCCAATCGAGAGCTCCAAGAAACATCACGGATCTGAAGAGCATATGCGAAGAATAGAAAATTTGCAAAGAATAGATTGGTTTCAGTAGAAGTGAATAATGTCTATTCTACAAAATATTAAATGAAGATAACATATTCTTTTTGTATTGTGAGAATACATTTTCCACCCATTCAAATGGATAAATGGGATGTATTTCTATTAAAACAAACCTCTTTTTTTTTCTGTTTTCTATGCAGATTTAGTTATTATGCATCTGTTTACAGTTAATTATATGAAAAGTATGTTTATTCGTTAGTTGGAAATGCAATAAATTAAAAAAATTGTATGTGTAGGAATATTTGCCCCACCCCCACCCCACCTCACTGTATATCATTTTTAACTGTTGTTGATTTCTACGGTTATTTCCCTATTAATTGTATTCTTACTTTTTCGTATCGCCATCTGAATCATTTTGATTATAATTCATGATATACACGTATGTGTGCTTGTATACATATATGTGTGCTTGCAACATGTATTCTGATTTGATAAAAGTGTATGTATACATGCAAATATATGTAAATTCTACTCTTTTTTTTCTTTTGATCTTTTTATCTTAAATCAATAATATTATAATCATTGTAAACTACATGTAAACGACGTTATTTCTGCTTCTGCTCATATCACAGAGTTGTATAATTTAATCTCTGCTTCTCGAAAATTCGTAAATTATTTCAAATCTTATGAACAAACCATAATAATCAAATGTTAATGCTATGAATTTTAAAACACATAAATCACCAAGCACTTGAAAATATTGAAAAAGTTTGTATTCGATCTGTTAATTATCGGAAAGTAAACAATAAAATGCGTCTTGTAGCAATTATATTTTATTGCGGAAACTCATATCCACAAATTAAAAAATCACAATGTAATTATGCTTTATCGAAATATGAAAACAAATCTAAATTAAAGTTTTAAAATTTAATTTATCAAAAATATAATTATCTTTATTTTCAATCACTACAGTCCAACGGCAAAGTAAATATTTACCCTAGTTACATTATTCGTACTGTTGCCCTCATCTTTATTGCCATATTCACAACGTTTCGGCAGTTGTACGCTCCGGCCTTCTTTGGGTAATATACGTTGGAATTACGAACCCAACCTTTTATTTCCTCAACCAGGGTAGATTCTTTTTACTTCCACGAGATACGCCTTCTCTGGATTGGTCAGTTTCAGTTATTTCCCTTTAGTAGTTGAACTCTCCAACGCCATTCATCTCCAAGAAAACGTTGAAGTAATCCAGTGACTCGATCCAAAGAGTTGTAAGTTCAATACCTAGCCACAGCAGAGGTACACAAAAACTTGGAGCGTCGAGTTATTAAAGAGAAATAACCGAACTTAAGATATCCAGAAAGGGCATGGTACGTGGAACTAGAAAAATCTACACCGGTGGGCGAAATAAAGGGTAAAGTTCAAAATTCCAATGTATATCACCTGAAGAAGGTCAGAGCGTACAACGGCCGATATGATGATAAAGATGATGACAACAGTCTGAAAAATGTAAATTGTGTAAATAGTTACAATCTCAGAAATATAGACAGATAGGGGAGGTAAATGTTGGATTCCTCGTTTAAAATCATCTAGAATTTTCTCTGAAGTTGTTGGAAAGACTGTTCTCAACTTCTTTCTTTCTGAGTGTTCTATCACTTATTAAATATTGTAGAGAATAAAACAAATTCAAAATCTGTAGATGCTAACTGGGCATATAAAAATACAAATATTAACGATTATATGCCTTCATTTTGATTTGCAACGTCTACATATAATGCTTCGTTCCCTGACAATAAATGCCTGCAATAATGATACTTCCATGTTACAGAAGCTCGTTATGGACGACAGCGTTCGTATTTAACCAGACGCAAACTAATGACTTCTGTAGATGAAGTTCTTTTGCGGTTGGCATTGGTTTCTCATTTTGTGATAACCACTATCTTTTTCGTTTTCTGTTGGATTGTAAAATTAATTTTCATTACCTGTAACAAAAATGCAATAGTGAAATGTTAGTTCAAATAATTTTGCAGATAGAGGAACATTATAGTCGGTTCTGAAATGAAAGCTAATGAAGAAACCAATTTCCCTGTTTGCAGGTTTTCCTAATTAAACTCTTAAATGCACTATAAACCACACAGTCCGATAGAGGAGATGATAAACTAATTATTCATTCTGTTTTCTACCATTCAGCTTTGGTTGGCTGACTCATAATTCATGGCACTGAAATGTGTAATTACTTTCTGAACATCCTATTAATTGAATAAAATTTGTCTATATGAAATATTTAATGTTCTGCGTTCTTTTCTTATTGCAGGATGGTCATAATATCAACCACATCTACTCTTACTAAATAATATTATTTTATTAAATAAAATGTTTTAAAATATTTTTAAAATATTTAATAAAAGAGACATTTTAGTCGATTCTTCATATGATGATGAAAATGAATTGCTTACAATGGTGCGCGTCTTTATCAAATTTGTTTTCATTCTGATAATATTCACAGCAATATAAAACCACACCTAAAATGAACATTATTTCAAGTAAACAACAGCATATTTCACTTCTGGCTTCCATATTATCATTTTTACAATTTCCTTTTAATTCATTTCTAATGAAAGACATTAAGTTATTGTCAATAACACAACACATCACTGGCCAGAAATCAATAGGTTGTTATAAAGCCTAACAAAATTTAGATCGGCACATCGTTATTGAAATATGGCGGCCATTATAAAACAGAAGTATTCTTACATTTTTAGGATGAAAAAAAAGTCAGTATGTTCAGCGGGAACACTATACAATAGCCACAGAATTATTTTTTTTAATATAAATTCAAACATTTTATTCCTTTCTCTATTAACCGTTGGTATTGTAAAAGAAAATAGGCATTTAAATTTTTAACTTTTAATTCAGTGAAGCTCTTTGGTAGTATTGTTTGAGTTGTAACTTTGTGTGTTGTGCTTAAAACAACAGCATTATAAAGTTATCATTCCGATTTAAATGCTATATCATTATGATTTCAAAGAAATAGTAAAATAAACATATTTTGTAATTTTCTCCTGCTGATGTATATATTTCGTGAAATACAGCGGACATGGAATATTTGGGAGTGTTTTTCATTTTATTTCTATCGTCCTCGGTTTTCGATATCAAGAGCAATTCTAGATAATTATTTTGTCATTTTCATTGATCTCTGAGGATTGAAGATTGTCTTATTTGTATTTAGTTATCGTGCTAACGAATATTGTATCTTTGTGTTGTTTCTTATAAAGCTTTATACTAGCGTATTAGAACCTTCATTGTTATTGAAGTTTTTTGTTAAATTTACAAACATACCTAGGGGCTCTGGTTATGTTTATAAAATTTTCTATTCCTGGTGTCTAATATCTACAATTATATATATATATATATATATATATATATATATATATATATATATATATATATATATATATCACAGTTTCCTTTTTTCTTACGGATTTTCTGTCTTTTGTATCTTTCTTTTGTAAATAAAATAAATTCTTCTTTTTAATGTCGCTCAGTCTATCTTTCGATATAGCTCTTTCTCGCCTTAAATATTTCCCGTTTTTAATTTCTATGGTTAATTAGTTAGCCAATTACCATAGCTAAATAGTGTCACATATTCTACACTATCCTTAGAGTTAACATTTACTAAAAAACGTTAAAAACATTTAACCTAACGATTAAGAATTCGGTATCTCATAATTCCTGCTATGTAAAAAAAAAAGTTGTTTAGGGATTCTTATGTCCTTTATCAATAATAAATCTAAATAACATTAGTTCCTTCTCTTGGTCACACAAGCAAAACCTATTTTTTAGTTTGGGGTCACCTCGATGTGGTGCAATGGTTAGCGAGCTTGTATCACAAGATCAATTACGACTGAAAAGTGAGTTAGATCCTTACTGGGTGACCCCAAACTTTGTTCTTTGTGGCACACCTGAACTAGGTTTAGAAAATCACAATATTCTCGTAATTTCAATTGTCCCTTGTCTTACATAATAATTTTTATATTTTTTTTGCAATATATGAAGTAGAATAAATATATTTTCAGCGCGTCGATATTCACAAGTGGAGTTTTGTTGATATTTTTAAGAAGAAAATTCTAGAGATAAGAATTGCAATTTTGGCATGATATTAAGTTCTATTACGCCTCCAGAGGTCTTGTTGCCGGATATATTTTATGCTCTATCAAACCACCTCCGGCAGCAAGTCCTCTGATTTTCAGGAACGTAGAACCATTTTTTATTTGCTGTTGTTCCAAAATCTACCCTCATCCGGAGCAGTAAGCACCGACTAGAAACAAAGCTATCGGCAAATAATTAACCCCCAAATTGGAGTCAGACACTATGAAAGTAGTTTTATAATGAAAATACTAGCAATACATGTTACGAATAGGGTCCAATAGGTCTCCATGAATATTTAAATGAGATCTAATTGAGCTATGGTCATAAAGTTGTAGAGTGAGACTTCATATCAAACATGTAGTGTGGCCTATTCTACTTTTCGTAACATACTTGTTGACAACACAAATATAATAGTATCATCTACATGCAAAAGAAGGCTAAAAATAATGGAAGCCTTATTAATAAAAACAAAAAGCAACACTTAATTACATGGACACAATATTTTGACCGTGTTTTGAAAAAAATAAAAACATTATATAAACACAAACATGCAACAAAGTATTTTTTATTTAACAGTTAAAATATTTCATACTTGAAAATGGCTAAATGTATATCCGAAATCGCGCGGAAAAAAGAACATTCAAACAGTTTTTATATAATTTAGCAACTAAAAAGAAAAAAAAATTAGATCACTTGAGAAATTGTATATCAATTTTATATTGAGAGAGACATAGGTGGTATAGTGAATGGTGACTGTCTGTTTCAAGCCTTCTATACGCATAATGATTATAGATACAGGTTATCCTTCTCAATGTTTCGTTATTTATATTATATTATATTTGACAACATCAATTGTTTTAAACTAGTTGTGTCAAATTCGACCGACACGATCCATTCATTTAATGTTTTCTTGTATTTTCATCTTTGTAATAAAATTTCGTTCATCCAATTCAGAATTGTTTATAAACTGTTTAAATTCTTTGTTCTGTATTTTCGATGATGCCAGTCATTATAAAGAAACGGGTGTTATCAGCGTGTCAGAAAAAACTACAACCAGATTATCTTTCTGAAAGATTAGAATTCAAATTAAAGCAATTAACTCTACGCGTATCATGTAAATGGTGTCATGCGTAAAATTGTTCGCCTTCAATGAAAAAAAATATATCAAATGTTTTATACGGATCAATATTTTATACATGTCTTAAATATTTTGTACGCAATTTAGGATAGCGTCATTTGTGGTTAATATTTTCAATGCCTGTTATTTGATTTGTATGATAATAACTTCTTTTGTAGTACTGAGTACTATATAGTATTTATAAAATTTCGCCTAACATTTCTCTATTCTTAATAATTTTAAAATTGTCGTGTTGTATGTGATGATCAACATGTCACGAACTGTATTATGTAAGACAAGGGACAATTGAAATTACGAGGATATTGTGATTTTCTAAACCGAGCTCAGGTGTGGCACAAAGAACAAAGTTTGGGGTCACCCGGTAAGGATCTAACTCACTTTTCAGTCGTAATTGATCTTGTGATACAAGCTCGCTAACCATTGCACCACATCGAGGTGACCCCAAACTACAAGAATAAGTTTTGCTTGTGTGACCAAGAGAAGGAACTAATGTTATTTAGATTTATTATTGATAAAGGACATGAGAATCCATAAACAACTTTTTTTTACATAGCAGGAATTATGAGATACCGAATTCTTAATCTTTAGGTTAAATGTTTTCAACGTTTTTAGTAAATGTTAACGCTAAAGATAGTGTAGAATATGTGACTTAGCTATGGTAATTGGCTAAATAATTAACCATAGAAATTAAAAACGGGAAATATTTAAGGCGAGAAAGAGCTCTATCGAAAGATAGACTGAGCGACATTAAAAAGAAGAATTTATTTTATTTACAAAAGAAAGATACTTTTCGCAAAAGATAGAAAATCCGTAAGGAAAAGGGAGACCGTGATTCTGTCAAGATTAATTAATGTCACGATAAGGGAGTGACGCGCCAATATAAACAGAATTCAGATGGAAAAACAAAGGCGGTCGACGCATGCGGCCACGAAAAAAATTTGGCTTGAGACCACCCAAGAATAGCTATTAGTTATCTTTTAGAGATATCATTTAATTTTGGTTCTTGGATCCAGCGAAGAGACCCATCTGGTATATGTACGGATCTTGACATGAAAAAGAGAGTAAAGGGGATCATTATTATTGCTTATTCAAACTGTTGACGTCAGAAATAGCTTCTCGAAAATGAGCATCTGGTGATAAGAGAATTTTAAGGCATAAGAAGAATAAAAGAATTTAATTATCAGGTAAACACGGCCACCCACTTAATAGTTGACTAAGTAGATCTGAGTGTCCCCAAAATCAAGATGTGATAAGAATTATTTGGCAATCTGGGATTTTTAAATGTTTTGGCTGAAGGAAAAAAAAAAGAAAAAAAGGGTTTTTGTAAACAAAATTCTCGATGATAATTCTAAGAGGGCCAGTCTAGCCACACCCACACTGCTGAGAGATCATTGGCCAACTGGTAGCATGGGTGGAAGGCGGTGAATGTATAAGAAAGACGGAGAAGTTAACACCCACTGAGGGGATTGGTATGAGATACCAATCTGAGAGAGGAGTCTAGAAGGATAACTCTCCTCCGACTTTCCCTCACGGAAGAGGGAGTAACCCCTGAAATGGAAAGTGATTAATCTTCCAAAAATGGGAAGTAATTAATTTTCCTGGTCTAAGAACAAAGAGAATTCTTGTTGGGAATTGAGAATTGTCAAAGAACCCAAACCACGACAGGAACCCCCCCCACACACACACACACAGGAGTTGGTTGGTGTCCATATAAACGACCGTCTCGAGGCAGTCAAGGGCAGAGTTTCAGGGAGTTCGGAGTTCCAGACAGTTCGAGTTTGGAGTTAGTAGGAGAATGTTGCCTCGCAGAAGATGACCGATAGATTTCTACGTCCTTTTCGACTTAGTCTTCCTACCAAAAGCAAGTTTTGTTTTTGTTTTTTTGTTTTTTTATTGAGGAACGACTTAAGATACCATAACTCGCTTAAGAAACGTAAAAAGTGTCACGAATCCATAGAAACGGGCCGGGAGAGAAACACACTCCTGTATTCAACAGATAGATAAAGATAATTGTTATTTCTCAACATATTTGAACCTCGTGAGTTTGTTTTATTATTTTTCTTTTACTTACGCTTGTGCGGTGTCATCTTTACCCCGGATTCACCTTGCACTACGGCCCGACGCCTGATTGATTTCGTCTACCTAAGATCAAAATCACAACGTGACTTGACATCAAAGTAGTTGCTTTGGCAACCAGAGGTTGGAAGTGAGCATGTCGACCGGGACAACCCCAAACGCTGGTAAAGGAAACATTACAGCTTCGCGCCGCGACTGGGAGTTGACCACGGGCTGACGGCGCAGTGTCATATATTGACGTCGCGACCAGTGGACGTCACATATTGGCGCTGGACTGCGACCACGATCACCGGTGGTTGTCACAATAAGTTAATGGTGTATATATTTTTTATCTATATCAGAATAACTGGTAGTCGTCTAACTGGTAAATTACGTTAAAGCTTATATTATTCCTCGTGGCCGAGTTGGTTGGGAAAATTAAACAAGACTGACTACAATCTTAATCTAAACTCGTCAAGAAAGCCAAATTAATGAAACAAATCACCACTAGCCTCCACAAGACGTAGATAAACTAATTACACTTTATAACGCTGAAGTATTATCTATCAACCTCTTCAATCTGTGAGTGCGGATTATTAGTTATATATCTCGTAGTTATATCCCATAATTTCATGAATTTCTACTGCTGTATAGCACTTATCCAAAAGTTGAAACCAAATGATCTTATCATATATAGCCAATAAATATTGTGTTCATTCCACCAATTAATTGATTGAAATACTGCACTTAGATAAACCTAATCATAGCTGTGTTTTTTTTAGTTACTGAAAGTCTCTTTATCAGTATTTATTATTGTTAAAGTAACAATAAACATTGTAATACAACATATATAGACATGTTCTTCGTTCTCACCTCTTAACATTAGGCAACCAAAAACATTGAATTGTATATACCTAGGAGGTTTTCTTCTAAAATCCTCTTTTGTCATTTCTCTGTTAGTGGTTAATTTGTCAAATAGAATGTATTACTTATATATGGATAAATCATGCTAAAATATTGTTTCTCGTTTAATCAACCAAGTTAAGCAGCGTTGAGTCTGGTTAGTACTTTGATGGGGATATTTTGGAAACAACTGGTATTGAAATCAAAAGGTCAGTAAATAACAACAAAAACGCCTGCATTTGGAATGTTTTCCACAACGACAGATTCTAGTTTACGGATAACATATTTTGCACTTAATTGATGAGAATCGTTATTATGAATAGCAAGGATATGCCGTCTCTAAAACTGCGACATGCCAACATTTAGGAGTTGCAATCGTAAATATACTAAGTTCCCCTGTAATTCAATTTAAAAAAAAAACATGATTATTAAATCCAAATATTCGTTCGAGTAGGAGGATGGAGTTAATTTCTTAAGCTATAGCAATTTATAAAGGATTCTTAAAATGAAAGCCAATATTATTATTATTGCTATGAAAACTATTCGTGATAAAATATTGAAACATAATCTTGATGATTCAGTTGCAAGTAGAATAAATAAAAAATGATGGAAAGATATTTAGAAACGAGATGAGCGTTTTGTGTCACCGAATCATTATTTATTCCTTTTTTAATATTCTTTTGTATGGATTCTAAACTGAATATAAACATTTTTCATTGCTATCGTAATTTTTAAGTTTCAGATATAAGGTCTGCAACCACATTAGATTACTTGTAAAAGCGTTATTAAAGCTTATTTTTCTTTTATATGCCTTTAACTCTACACTACTTACTAGGGGGGCACTCCACAACTTCCTATTCTTTACTATGATTACAAGTCCCTCTTTTGCTATCAATTAACACAGGATTGTTAGGAAGGTTGCTTAGTTTTGACCTCTGACCACTTTTACCTTCAATATGTCCTAGGGATATCAATTTCTCCAAACCTTCTTATCTCATGTTTCCCAGATATTTCAACTTTTGGTCTCTGATTGTAACTAAAATTTTGTTTCCATTATTACTTTTTTAACAATAAGTTCCGCCTTGTACAAGGACCGAGGGCCACTCGAGGTAGAGGGTTTATTTAAAGTGTAGTTTATATCCATATAGGAATGTAAGATAACGGTTGACTCTAAACTTGAACAGGTTAAGATTGTAGTGATTGAGGAAACATCTTCTTGAGAGTCTGTTAGCAGGAAGAAGCTGTTTCTTCTAAACGATGGAATAGGGAGGGAATGTGAGTGGTTTGCTACTCTGTAAGTGGCATGGTGGGTCCTAGCGTGGAAGGTCAGACCTGGCAGAAGCAAGGAATGTCGATCGTCCGAACCCTTGCCATAGAAATAGTGAGAGAATTGTGAGAAGCTCACCACATCCCACCTGTGAAAGAGCGGTTCCTCTCCATAGTATTCTCAAGTATCATTCTATATAGTGATTTACTAAGCATAAGTTATAGCTGACAAGGCTGACAGAATAGAGGCGGAGAGAATGAATTACCCAGTGGGGATCGAACTCACTACTCATTTCACGGACATTTTAATTTCTGTACGTGTTTGTTTTTCACGTCTCCGATGTTTAGCTTGTATCTTGTGTTCAATTTATGGTTAGTCCTTTCTTCACGCTTTCCTTTATTTCATTGTCTAGGAGTTCATTCAGTTTTCCTTCTATATGCCATTGACATTGTGTCATCAGCGTACTACCCAACAACAATAGAGCCTAGATAGACTTCTAGGATCGCCTTACTTTACTAAGGTTTAATAAATCCGTTTTTTGTGTCTATTGTTTTTTGTTTTGTTTTTTTCATCGGTATCGTAGCTAGCAAGGCGATAAAGCCACAAAGACGCAAGAGGATACAGAATGTAGAGGAATTAGGAAAAGAAAGGTTAGTAATGAGGAGAAATAGAAAAGAGAAATCAGAAGGATAGTAGATGGCGATTGGCATTGCATTTAAATTTTTGCAAATTAAAGTTAGCTTGAAAGTATGGAAGGAGTTCCACAAGTGAAAAGTGAGAGAAAAGAAACTCTTAGCGTAGAAGTTACTGCTACATCTAGCTATCTCAATTGTAATCTGATGAGATTTCGCCGCCACTCTAGTAATGATGCTTAAATCAGTATAGTCTAGGTACTATAGAGAAGAGCTCATCCGAATAATTACCTTGAAAGTATTTATAAAACTGACACAGAGAGGCACAACCTTACGGCGGTGGGCAAGTGACTTAGGCCGAGCCACCAGATCTGAACCAATAATATTGCTGATTCTTGTTTGGATCTTGTAAAGGAGCTCTACGAAAATAGCAGGGGCATCAGACCATGTATGACAACAATATTCTAAGCATGGATGAAGGGTAGACTTATAGATATGCAAAATTGATTCCGGAGAGAAAAAGTGTATCGCCCGACACAGTGAACCGACTTTCCTAGCAGCTGATCTAGAAGACGAATCGTTGTCTTATGCCAATTTCTATTTTGATGTACTTAATTCATTTCTCTTCCCATGCAGGTGATTTGTTCCTAGCAAATGTTCCAGATCATCTTTCCCAAATATATCAGTTTTTCATAGTTATTTAATTAGATGTTTTGCTGCATCTTGTGTCACAAACGCTTCTTTGTAGTCTATGGAAAATAGAAATCCATTCACCTGTCTTTTATTGCTCGCTCTGATAACCTTCTAATTATAAAAATCACATTCTTGTTCCAATGTCTTTAACAAAAGCACGCTGTTCTTGTCCTATTTCCGGTTGTGTTTATTAGAATATGAATAATAAGCTTAGATATTTGGATCAATAAGAGGATTCTTTGTATTCATCTGGGCCTGGCTTCTTTAGTAGAGTTATGAAGAAGATACACTATGGGATTGCGCTATGTCAACACTTTCATATATTTCACTTATTATTTTTGCAATCTTTTTAAAGCTCGAAATAATTTAAAGCTGATATCATCTGTTACAATCGAGTTTGGTTGTGTTTCTTTCTTCTTGCTCATCTCGTCCAGTACAAATTCAGACTGTAATATTTGATGTCTTTCATGTTTTTTTTAATGTAAATTATTCGTTTTCTTTGCAGAAATGTTCTCTCAGCTTTGAAGTATTTTTTACCTGCCTGGGCTTAATATTCTATATTCTACACTATTCCTTGGAATTGCCTGCTTTTTCTTTTTCATCATCTCGAAAGTTTCACCTGGTATCCACTTTTTTGTCACATTTTCCTTGGGATAATCTCATTTGCCAAACTCATTAGAGCTTCCTTTATGGTGTTACGGTGCCATCCAAAATATTACTTGCTCCTAATTCGTTTAGTAAGTTCAGTCGTTCTAAAGTTTGTTGTTTTAGAGCTTAGCCGTTGCTTTGTTTTTCTTTAACTTCCGTAATTTTAGAGTGAGTTTTAATATGACTGGAAGGTAGTTGATCCCAAAGTCAGTACTTTTTTGAAGGATTTTAAAATGTTAACCTGTATTACAGGATCTTATATTGATCGTATTTTAGTTGATCTTGGTGTCCTCTCCAGGGATGCGCCATGTCCTCAAGTGTCTTGGGTGCTCCTGAAGCTAGATGTTGGTTATTATCCTTTTTTTTTTTGCACCGTTAAAGCAGCAAAAAATATCAACACTTAAATGTTAGAAAACGGTATTACTCAAATGTCATTTTCAAAGTATAGAAAAATAGATCTTGCATTTTCAGTCCTAATTACAAGTGTATGTGATTCAATACGAACTGCCCTGTACCTTACGTACCACAGTCTGAATAAATCAGTTATTTGAGTGAAAAACAACTGAATCCTCCAAAAGAATCTTTGTCATATAAATAGGTTAAATTTGTCCTGCACTGAATATGTCCTCGTTTAAAATTCCTTTTAAAATATGTCTGAATAAATTATAATCTTTCAATTTTTAAGATTTTTTTACATTAGATGAGTACTGTTGAGGATTGTTGCAGTATAAAATAGATGGCTTTGTAAAAAGTATGAATGAAATCAAGTAAATTGAATATCTTTTTCTTCTTAAAATAAAATTGTATAACGATTGTTGATGAAATCTTGCATCTTTTTTGGTATAAAAATATTTCAGATTTCTTTCCTCATTCAAAGAATGGTGTCCTCACAAGATATGAGATCATAGGTTGTGTCTTATCCAAAGATATGAAATTCTTGCATTTGTTTATTTTCTAGGTATGGTTTAACCTATTTTAATAAGTTTTATATATTCGAAATGTTAATATTCACTTATGAAATGGTGGTAAAGATATAAAGAATATATTTTATCGGCTGATATAAAATAACTGAAAAATTGTCTCTTGAAATATGAAATCATCAATCATTATATCGTTAGATGATTTAATGAAAATTCACAATTTATGTGACAAATTTGCCGATGAAAATGATGAGAAATACCTTTATATTTACCTTTAGCTATGTAGAGATAACGACATAAAAACATGAGAATTTTGTACGATCTTTACTTAGGCCTAAGCATACTTTGGCATCTCTTCTGGGAGAGATGAACAGACTGAAATATATATTATCATCTTGGCATATGTTGAGAGATACGTGAATTTGATAGGAGATTTGAAATGACAATACCAAAATAAATCATCTGATACTTTTCAGGGGTTGCATTACATAAGCATATATAAATAAAGCAATAAATAAAGTTCATGAGAGGATCGCTCATTAATCCACTAAATATGAATCAAAATTCAGATAAGCTAAACAATATTTCACCTTTCGATAAAATACATTTTGATCCATGCAACTGATTGGAACTCTAACTGATATTTTGTTTATTGATTGAAATGCAGTTTTCTTAAGTATTGATCATTTTAGTGTATTTATTGTCTAATGAGTATATTTTCTATCATTGGTTTTGATATAATTGTGCGAATCTGTATGCCTAAAAATAGATAGACAGATGTTGTTAGGCTCAAAACAGTGAATGAATTTTTACAAGGAATATTAACATTCGAATATATATTTTAAATGTTTAACCGTGCATTCAAATGTAAACATGAAAAAACTAAGATCACACACATTTTACATAGATAAAGCTCTTCGTAATATATGAGCTGTATTTGTGCGTACAATCTTTTGTATTTCTTTAAGGCATGGGCCACCAAAAATTCCTTCAATGAGTCTATCACAACATTTCCAATCAATCTGAAGGATTCAACTACACCTGAAATTATTGATGTTCACATGTGCCACATTTATTAAATGTCCACTTAAAGAGCCTTGTATTTTGAGAGTTTATTGAAGACTGCCATTTTACTAAGAAAGGACATTCTGTTTCTGCAGTCTTCGATCACAGTGTCTGGATTTGTTGTTTTTGTTATTATTATTATTATTTTTGTATGTTATGTTTCCTGCTTTGTATCCTGTAGAGCAGAGTCCAAACTATGGTTCTTAGGCCCTGTCGGAGAATTGTCAATAAATAGCACTTTTCTTACGATATCGGATGTTCCTTGTAGGGAGATCTTCTGAGCAACTTGTATGATGATGTTACCTGGTACACTGTTAGTAAAAACATTCATTACTTTTCTCACGGACCCCAGAACACCGATTATTATTGGTACAGTCTTCACTCCCCATACCCTGTTAATCTCGATCTTCAGTTCCTTGTATTTGGACAATTTCTCGATAATTTTCATGGAGTCGTTTCTCTCGGATTGTACAGGTATGTCAATAAGCATACACTTCCGAATTTCTTGTCTTTAATGATAATATCAGGTTTTGGCTTTTATTTCCCTGTCAGTTTGAATTGGCATGTTCCAGAGGATAGTTACACCGTTATTTTGAGTAACTGTGGTTAGTTCACAGACTTTCTCTCAGTGGTTTTGATTTTGTGCTTCTTGCATATCTTCCAATGCACATATATCGTTACCTTCTTATGTCTGCGTGTATATTTATTTTTGCCGGTTCCGGGCATTCTGAGATAATATGGTCGATAGTTTCATCATATTTTCCGCAAATCCTGCCTTTCGGGTTAGTTCCATCCCTGATCATGTAACAGTGATAGGACCTGAGCTGCACTACTTAGGCCTTCTGTGTTAGCTTCTGTGGTCCTCAGTCACAGATGTATTTGCTGTTGGTCCACATCTGCTTCTTTTGTTCTTTTTAGGTATTTGGCATGAAACGCCTTTGTTCTCCAAGTTTTTTTGTAATTTAATTTGGCCAAGTTGTTTTATTTTTTTTATTCGTTCATTATTATTATTATTATTATTATTATTATTATTATTATTATTATTATTATTATTCCTTTGATTTCTGATGTGTACTTGTTTCTTTGCCGGTCCCGAAAAGAGACCTAATATAATAAATGGCATTAAGATATTTTCCACTGAGCAGTTTTGAAAAGAATATCACACATGTTTTACATAGTTAGAGCCCTTGCAAGGTGTGGGCTGTACGTGTGAGAACATTGTTTTTGTATTTCTTTAAGGCATGGGCTACTTTCAATGATTCTATTGGACTCTTTTTCAAACAATCTGAGGGCTCCAACTAAAACTGATATTATTGTTGTCCTCATGTGCCCCATGTTTTTAGATTTAGATTTCAAGGTCCTTGTATTTTGATAGGTTTTTTAAGATCTTCAAAGATAAAATGCAGTCTGCGGTGTCTGCTATGTCAATAAGAAGTTATATTTTGTCTTTGTGGTATACCTTTTCCATACCGCTATGCTACCTCCTGAATACAGTATTTGATAATGAATTCTTGAACCACGGACATTTGAATATAATCCTCACCTATTTCCTGGGCAGGACAAGCACTTTAGTCTTGGTCGATAGTCGTCTTTGAGCTTGCAACTTGTAAAAAATATCATTATTATTATTATTATTATTATTATTATTATTATTATTATTATTATTGCTACGCTTTTCTGTTTGAGACTATCGTTTATCAAGAATTTTATTTGAGACTTAAAATAAGGAAAGTCATTTTTCTGATAAAGGTACTGACAGTTTTTTCTAAATCTATGAGTAGTTTTCCTGATCACAATATTTTGTAGTTAGTAATTAGTTTCTTGTGATTTTCTTACTGTTTATCATTATTAATTTATATTATTCTTAGTGCTCTAATGACTATTCAAGTAATAATTGTATTAAAATACCTCATCCTTGAAATTGCCATTTTATAGATTCTTATATCTTGAAAGTTTATCAGAGTATCCATTTTCGACATACTTATTATCATACGATTACAATAATTGATTTCTTATTTTTTGTTGCAACTGATGCTTTATACTTGCGATCAAATGACATGTATTCACAGTTCAACAGTTTCTTCTAACAGTTATTGCTGTTTTCTGCAGTGCCGTTGTCTGGATGATCTTGATTCTTCTTTTGATTCCCAAATACTAAAGCCCTGGCTTAAGTTTAACAGTGTTTGTGTAGTGGAATCAGTTTTAGAACGAACCTTAGTTCCATAGATGGTAGCTCGTAGTTGTTGTTGTAAGCTGTCATTCCACAATAAAGAAAAACCTGAGAAATCCGTGAATTTTATTCATAACCAAAAATACAGATTTTGGAAGCAAAGTTAGTGCAAGTTTCTCCAACTATCGGAATATGTTTGGCCCAAATCGGCAAATGTTAGCCAATGCTGAATTATGTATCCTACGATTTTTACACTTTTCTCTTGGAAAGATATTTTGGTGGAAAATACGTATTTATTGGCTCCTCCTTATTTCAACTTTCCCCCAAATCTACATTTGCCCCATCAAAAGTTAGTCGTGATCGAACCATCTCGGGGAGAGTTCTATAAAGGGGAATAAGGTACCGTTAGAAAAAAATCTGTAGTCAGTACTTTGTGATTTTGCAAATTCTCCGACTCGTTCCCTATCGATTACCAATTTATCTAGGACTTAGATGCATATACATGCATCGATTATATATATATATATATATATATATATATATATATATATATATATATATATATTAATTCCCGGATTTTTTCAATTCCAATGGTAGTTACTTTGGTTAATGGTGTTATAGTTTTCAAATCATGACATTTTACTATTTCTGCTACAAAACTGCTATACATTTTGGGCAAATCTCTGAAACAAATGATCTGAACTGAGATAACTCAACAAAGATATATTACAAAAAATCACCCAATTAATTTTTCTTTAGGTTTTCGACAACTTCTTGTACACTATATTTTCTAGTGTCATTATTACTGCCTTACGTTTATTATAATCAATAATATAATATTGAACCATATTGAGAATAAATTGTTTTATTTAGAAATTAGACGCTGAGCAAAAGTTAGCGATACATTAGTGATAACCGAGTGGTAATTAAAAATAAATTCTTATGATTGCATCCAAACTGCTTTCATCTAAAAATTATTATTGATTGCATTTGAAACTCCCTTCATCTAAAAATTATTATTGATTGCATTATGAAACCACAAGAAGCAACTTACTAGTAATGGACAGCGACTAGCTTAATACGCGTCATTCCAGTTATAAATAGTATAGATGGTTACTATAAAACTAAAACTTTTCATACGACGATATTTATTACTTCCGGTAACTGAGATAGAGAAGTTTTATTATTAAAAATCTCAATTTGAATTTTGCAACTAAATTGGCATCGAGCCATATTTGGAACCTCTGCATCTATCGACTCCCCGATATACAAAGTGAATTAATTCAATTAATCTATCGGCTTAATATTCACGGCATAAATATGCCAACCTCTGTATCCTGCCGACCAAGCGATGAATTGGCCGTGCGGCCACACAGACATGACATTGGTCATTTATATAAGCCGATCTGCGAGGCTGCAAGATTCGTCAAGCATTTATGTAGATTCGATATCGTTTGCATCAAGCGATATGTACACTGTGACTACACTTTCCGGTCGACTATCAGATAAGTTAATATCCTGCCTGCATAGGAACAAGATAGCAAACAAATATTGATGCATGGTAATGTATACCAACATATCTGCCGGTATTCGATAATAGTTAATTCCGACCTAAAAGCAGGGAGACATTCCTATTTTTTCCGGTTTTCTTTTCTTCCTTTTTTTTTCCTGATAAAGAGGAATCTATAAACGTATTACACTATTTACTTGGGTCAGGCAAGAACTGACACCAAGTCGTACAAGATTTTTTTACGTTTTCTATCATTTCATCTTTTCTAAAAGAAATTCCCTTGCCGCAGAAATTCCATCCTTTTTAGAATTAATCCATCAGGATAGAGAATTGTATATTTTTAGAAAGAATAGCCGATATCTTTTGAAGGCGGAAAGCATCTCCGAACGGACTTTTATATATGGAATCTGAGAAAAGTGCAGTGTGATACATTGATTCTAGTTCACTATCTTATGATTAAAAGACCTCACCAAAAACTGATGTTTCTCTATTAACCGTTTTAAGAAATGTATTTAAAAAGTGAACTAATCTCAAATTATCTTTACAATATTTGGCAAAGAGCAAAAAAAATATTGGCAAAAAGCAGTGTGCTTCATCAAATCAAAATTATGCAATAATATTGTGTTGTAAAAGATTGAATCTCATCAAAGAATATCAAATCCTTGCATTTAATAATCGTGATTTTTCCATGTCGACAATATTTAAACTATTAGGGTCGTGCAAAAATAATGACGTAATAATGTCGTTTTTTGACGTATTTTTTACGTCAAAAAACGACATTATTACGTCATTATTTTTGCACCAACCTAATATATATATATATATATATGTATATATATATATATATATATATATATGTGTGTGTGTGTGTGTGTGTGTATATATATATATATATATATATATATATATATATAAGAATTATATATAAAAAAAGAATTTTTAAGTTGACATTTATATTGCTTAAAACGTTATTAAATTGGATACTTGAATTTGAAATATAAAGATAAATTAGGAAAATTGGACCCCCCCACACACACATATATATAGGAAAACACCTTGTAACTCCATATCATTTATAATTTATTTCATGAATATTGTTATATTTATCTCTTCAGACCGAATGCTTATAAGAAATTGAATGAATCCAGACAGATATACCGGGATAAAAAGGACAAAGAAGAAAAAAAAAAGATAAAAAAATAATATTAATAATAAAAATTACGATTAATGTCCTCTATGGACAAATCCTTATATATATATATATATATATATATATATATATATATATATATATATATATATATATATATATATATATATATGATGTGTGTAAATAATGTCAATTAGATATGTTTCGCTGATGACCCACGATGTCATCAGAAAAATCATTTTAGTTCACAAGGATTAAAGCTCTATTTACAATTGAACAGTTCAATATGGATGTTTGTCCCACAAATCGCTGTTTCCACTGCTGCTGAAATTAAGTATTACCCACCATCTTACTAAGCTCATATCCATTGTTTGCTCTACACAAATGTCAATGGACGCAGAGTTTTTCTCTATCACGGAATTTTCTTGCCAGATGTTATTTACATGAATGCAAAAATATAACAAAATCAACATATGGATTATTGCTAAGAATTATTTTTAACCTCTACTATAAGTTCGGCCTCTTAATTCGTGTACCAACGAAATAAAAGATGAAACATCACTTTCCGAATGAACCTCATATATATATATATGTGTGGGGGGGTGTCCAATGTTAGCTGTTTTGAGAAATGGTTTGTTTAGCTAGACTAAGATCACTGATCCACATCTGACACTATTCGATTCGCTAGGCCGTGCCTCCGCTTTAGATATTGAATTTTCAATGAAAAATCAAGGCTCATTTAGATCTTTTGATATTATCTGATCAAGTTTTTATGAATAATGCATTAGTTTTGTGATGTTATCATAAGACAAGATTCAAATGAGAATAAATAAACATTACGTTGAACATAAATGTGACTATTAAACTTTATGTGAGCATACTGGAAACATACACAAACGCACGTACACACACTCGCTCGCGCCCCCCGCCCCACCACGCACATACATATATATATATATATATATATATATATATATATATATATATATATATATATATATATATATATTGGCGGCGTATCTTCAATCAAATATGTTTAATTGAATAAAATAGACATATTATGGTTTTTTATTATTTTTATACAAGTCCATTCTATTTCTCTAATCAATTTCTTAATGTTAAGATGAAATTCATCAAGGAAGACGCCGCAGTTTTTTCCTACCCAAGTACTTTCGATTTTATCCAAGATCATCCTCAGGGGCTAATTCCAAAGACAAACCCTTGATCGTTGTGATGGTGATTTTTAAAAAGTGTGCGAATGTGCTCTGTTATAATTATTTTGAAATTAAAATTTATCCGCTGTAGCTGCGAAATGTTTTGCAAAACTAGTGTCCCAATATAAGGCAGCTAACCAGAAATTGGCAGAAATACAAAATGGCATTAAATGTCTGTGAAATGAATTCAACACGTTTTTACTACACTCGTAATAAATTTTGTTGAGCGTTGGTTTGTTACTTTTGATATAGAGGGCCTTGAGAATTTGAACTTTTTATTTATTATTTTTGTGGTGTACTACACCACAAAAATGTCTGTTGTCAAGAAGTATTTTCCTGTATTGTGAATGTTGACAGGAATGTATTTTAAATGTTGTGCAATTGAACTTTTATCCAATAAAAGAAGTGTAAGACGTCTTGATGTTGATAATGTATTTACTTTTTGTCAGCGATACAATCTCCCAAAGGACATTTAAACTGATATACAATGTTGGTCTTTTCCAAAACACTGGTTATCGAAGAAGAGTTATCGCGTAGGATTAAGTTGGTTGTGTTTAAGTTACTCTAATATATAATTAGTTTTTATTTCTTTACTGAGATCAGTGGGGAATATATTAATACTTTTTTCTGGACTTTTTCATTTTATTAATAGTTTGAATGAATTTAATATAGGCATACGATGGTCGCCTCGAATGTAATGTTATGCTGTCAGAGACAAATTGGTAGTAGATGATGACACTCCCACCTATTGTGAGCCTTGTTACAGATAGCAATATGGAAAAACGTCAACTGCCATGAAAAACGTTCGAAGTCAGTGTGTTATGTGCTTTACTAGTGGCAATAATGAAGCACTGGTCCAAACGCATATTCTGTTATAATGAGTTTATGCCTGTGTGTAAAGGGATGTTACAATCGGTTTATACATGAATTTAGATGTATTTATATACAATTATTTACTTGTAGTATGTTGGGGAAACAACACAAACCCTTTTTTTTATTACCACTGAATTGCTATGACTTATTGGGAAATAGAATGGTCTCTTGCAAACTTCTACAATTTTGAATTCAGAGTACCTAAATCTACCATGCCTAAATCTAACATAACCTTTAGATTTGGAAGATACATGCATTTCTAACGGCATTTCTGCGAAAGTTAACGCAGTATACTAGGCCGCAATTAGAAATAGATTCGTCGATTTGACTTTCCCGTGCCGATAACCGTTACGAAGCACATGTATACGCGCTCATGACACTGTCGTTAATTATAACATGGATTGTTTCCCATGCTTTGTGTGACAACATGGCCCAGTGGATAAAAGCGTTGGTTGAAGTGATCCGATTACACAACACAAAGATGTGTGAGTTCCATACCTGGCCACAGTAGAGGTGAAAAAATCTTGGAGAGTTGAGTTACTAAATGGAAATAACTGAAACTGAAACTAGGATATCCGGAAGAGGCATGGCATGTGGCGCTAGAACAATCTAGTCAGTGAATGAAATAAAGGATTCGGTTCAAAGTTCCAGTCACCTTAAGAAGGTCAGAGTGTATATGTCAACAAAGATAAGGACAACAGTCCGAACAATGTAAATAGTGCGAATTCTTCATAAAATATGATTTTTGACCACTTTTTGTCTCGGCTTTATCAGTATTAGTGAATACTTACGTCTGTGACTGCGGTGTTTTGGAAAATGTTAATAAAAATAAGAACGGCCTTGTTTTCCATAAAGAAAATTTCTGAACAAAATATCAGTAAATCGTAATCTAAAGTTGAATTGATATTAACTATTATCTGCAACCTTTTATTTTAGATGGAGCAATAAATCGAAATTAAAATTGAAATCTAAAGATTAAGATAATCACAGTTATTCTGTTGCAGTTATTTTTCTGATGCACAGTGAAAGCATCAATTAGAAATTAGAATAGAATTCTATTTGGCTGGAGTAAAAGCAAATTTCTTATACGAAGTGGGGATTTTATGCGTCAATAGAAATTGTGACGCGGAATTACGAAATTAGAAATATGAAAAATAAATTATAACCAGTACGATCTTTTGTGTTGTTTTGAGATTAAATAAAGCAAGTTTACTTATTTGCTTCGAGTATGCATAGCGACGTGAGAGCTTCTGCAGTCTAATACTTCAGATCCTAAATACTGTGCACTCTATGTCGCCATCACTCCTTATTTAAACCGATGCATGATCCACAATTAGGAAAGGATGGAAGAATGTGAAGGGTGGCTGCTAACCGAATGCCTTTTGATCAAAAGTGGGTTTACTAAAGACTTCACTGCATCTAATCATTTCACCAGCTATACTTATGTATACTGAAACCAGGACACGATTAAATATGGGTAAACCACTTCTTGAGAGAGATCCTGCTCTTTTTCCTCAGTATAATCTACACGGACGTGCCAAAATGCATGTATTGGAAACATGTAAAGGTAATGATGGGTGACGTCACTGTACATTGATGTCATAGACAGGTTCAGATCTATATCAGTTGTGTCCTGACATTTAGTAACATCAATTTGAACAATGGCTAAACTTCCCACGGTAAGGCAACATGAAATAAGAATTCGAATGTGACATAACAATGAGTACATAGCGGTAATGTCTGGCGGAAAACATTACAATCCACCGTGGACAACACAGTGGCCTACTACGGGTCTGGATAGAGTTGTTTGCATCTGTATAAAGTGTAGGAGGTATCAGAAGCATACCGTGCATGTGAATTCAGCGTTCTTTAGCTTCCTGTTTTATGGAGGAGCAGAAAACCTACCGATGTGCTCGTGCTAACAGAACCTGACCAGAAATAGCACCTCACTTGAGTTCAACTTGAGTTTGATAATTTATTCGTTTAAATATCATCTCAAAAACATTTTTCAAATGTTATGCTGCAATTCATAAGAACGAACAGGATATGGCATCAGAGGGACAGAAATAAGACAATAATCAGCGCATACAAGATATTTATCATCAGCTAAAATATTGGACTCATGAAGATAGCCAGTGCTTACTTGACCGAAACGTTGTTTCTCTGATAACACTATTAGCAAAGACTAGAACTGTAGATCAATTAAATGGATAAATAATATATCTATTGATAATGCCGATTCCAAATAACGGCTGTGATATTCAAATGTCAAAATCAATTGATATTGAATCTGTAGAGGTGCGAACAGGTACATCGAAGGGAGAAAGATTCCACAATAATTACAGAGAGAATAGAATATCGATGCACGAATCCCTAATTCTTCGTTTACGTTGATGTGATTTGTGATTTTTGCCTCAATTAGTTGGTCAGTTTGCATTCCAATGCCTCATAGAATTCTAGTTTGTGCATAAATCACTGATGGGCGTGGTCTTCTAAGGTGTATAAGTGCCAAGGGATCTTCGTACAGACCCACTCCTGCGTGTTCTTTTACTACTGAGCTACCTGTTCATTGATGTTATTAAGAGGGATTGTGTTTATATCTTCAAGTACACCTACATAATGCTATTGTCATTTCATTCACAAAGGTGTTTATTTGTTGAAATCCTCCAATTTTTAGTCGCATGCTTTTATTTTTTTTACACTCAGTATTTGTTTTCTTGCTAAATTTACTGCAATTTCATATCTGCTATTCTGCCTTCGTAGTCTTCGATTTATTTCTTTGATAGCAGGGTCTATACAATTGAACTGTCAATATCATGCCTTCCTTGGAATTATCATTAGTTTTCTTGTTTTATGATCCAATATGGCAGTTCTTGTATCTTAATATATTCATATATCAATTAATTTCTACGTTTTATCCATAAGATGTCGTCTATTGATTGTAATTTGTTAATTTTTTTTCTTTTTTTTTATTGGGAATATTTTTCATTATTTGTCTTTTCATTTCAACTTGGTAATATTTAAGCTGCTTAAAATATTTAAACACATTATTCATGCTCTGGTTCGTTCACTGTCCTGATAATAACTATCCCAGGAGATCCCTTATTGAATCTACAAATGAAGTATTAACTATGAAAGTTCCAAGTTCGTGATATTTATTAAAATATTTCAAATGACATCACGTCCTGCCACAGAAGTCTGGCCATTGGAACATTTTACACTTCTGGATCTAAGAATAACTCCTGGACTTCTAATCTCAGTGAAATTAAGAATTGCATTGCATTGAATATTGTGAATGAATCATACTGTATTATATAAATTGATAAATGTGAACGTACGAGAGGAATAATTTTATTCAACGCTTTTTCCGTACAATGCAGAAAAGAAACTAAATTGTAATCATTGATGTTGACTGGTAAAAGTGAAAGTGAAAGTGACAGCAAAGAAATGCGCTCACATTTGTTTACATTATTATAAAAATTCTTCACAAAAATTATAAATTGATTATGGAATTATAAATTTTGAAATTATAATGTGATAATAAATTTCCTTCAAGCAAATTCTTGAAGATGACTTTTAAAAACGTGCTAAATCGAAGAACAGTTTTGGTTAACATGTAAAATTATTTTAAACTAAATGAAAATATTCACATAAGTATGAAACTAAATTCAAATCTTTAACAAAAATCCTCATCTCTACATAATATTCAGGCGATATTATATATATGGAATGATTTTATAATAATTATCAATATTATTTATTAAGCAATTATCAATGTGAAAAACAGTAATTTGTCTTCGATTTGTCCAGCGTTTGAATCGTTTTCCTCTAAATGGCCATTCTATTCTTAAATGGTAATATTCCACTCTTTGATAGAATTCCTGGTAATGGGGCACCTCGAGGCGGTGTAACTGCAAAATTTTTTCGCTAGAATATTTACGACTGAATAGTGAGTTGGATTTCAGACTTGTGCCACATCTAAGCTACGCTTGGAAATTTACCAGAAATCCTGGTAATGGATATTTCTATGATAATTCATTTAATAAAATGATTGTGTATTATTTCTATTGATATCTAATTCTGCCGAGGCACATAATGTACAATTATAATATTTGTGCGCAGTGTTTGATAACTGTAATTGAATGGATGAAATATTTCTGTAGTAGTTTCGTAATCAAAAATTGAATAGCAAAATATATATTTCACTTTTACACTATATGATATACTCACTTTTGAAAATGGCACTTTTCATACTTTCGGGAAGCATTTTTTTTTTGTTATTTATAAAGACAGAAATCATGGACGAATAAATGTTAATTCTCATCTTTCCGATAGAAAAGTAAGTGAAAGCTGAATTATTCTTTTCCGATTTGAAGATTCAGTGATGACCTTTTCAAATTTTCTAGATTTTATTCCTCCACTTTGCTATCTATTACAAACGTTTTTGGAAATGACCTTTTTTCGTTTGAGTGGCAACACAAATGATGTATTTCATAGCGCAGTGGTTTTGCGCTTAGAGAGGAAATTGTTAGTATTTGTTCTTTATTCTGATTTTCTTCATTTTTCTTGAATTGCGATGGCAGAAACGAATAATTTCACTTGATTTTCACACAAAAACTGCAAAGGCATAAAATATCATTTAACAGAAAAGAACGATTGTAATAATGATGATGATGATGATGGGAACGAGAGAGCTTCCTGGAGAATATCTTACATTCGTAGACAACCAGATTATTGAAAACATGAAGAAAAACAAAATAGTCAACTTTAAATTTAATAAAACGTCGTTATATATTAACACCTTGTAACGATTCAAAGATGAATTTGGTTTTGAAATATAAGTAAATATCACAAGGTGCGAAAAGTAGAGAACTTGGTCAGACAGTGCTTTTATTGATTGAATCAATCTGATGTAAGCAAAATAAAATTGGGAAAAAATCGGTGAATCAAAACAAGCATTAATATACATTCTTTAAACATTAATATATAAGATAGTTTACAAAAAAATAACATAATTTTGACTTAAAACGTAATTATAATTAAAATACTAAGAAATGTATAATGATGTAAAGTGTAGTAATTTTGAAATCCTCTACGGTAAATTTACGTCAAGGATCATATAGCATATCTACTGTTAATACAATCTAAGATAATAAAAAACATACAGTTCAAGTAAAAGAGAAAACAAAGATGAAAGACATAGAATAGGTTTAACATCTATATTCACAGGACGATAACATTTCAAATTTAATGCTGAGCGTCTCTATATCATTAACGTTTCGATGCAAACTATAAGCGGTGTTTTTTTGGGGGTTTTTTTTGTATTTCACAACAATCATACATTTTTGAATCATCATAATCTATGTCGTTGTGTCCCTTCTGAACGTGGGATATCTCATGTCTCTGCGCAACACCCTATCCTTTGTAGCTCTTAGGAAGATTTACCTTTCAGCCCCCACCTCTGTTCTGTCATCCACTTGCACAGGCGTTTTAGGAAGTTTATTGATTATTGCCTCTTAAATTAAATATGTCCTGTGTGTGTAGATTCTCCAAACCCTCTTTCCTTGATTTGTGCCTTAGAAATGCCAAGTGTTTCTTTCTTTTGTAAATATGAACGTCTTTGTTGTTTCTATTTTCGTTAAATTTTCCTCATTACTCTCATGTTCAATATATGGTAGTCTCAACATACATCCGTAGATTCATATATTTGTGACTTAAAATATCTTCATCTGTGAGGAGATTATCCATCACTTACTGCCAGAAAGGCCAACAGATATTAAATGAAGCTTCAGAAATCTGTTTGGAACGTGATTTTATCTACTATTTTTAATTGGTTTGTGGATGTGAATGGTTCTTTTGAGTTGCTTTCCTACATAAAATGCTAATTCAATGTTGAAACTCATGTGAATTCACTTAACTGCTTCAAAAATATAATTGCATTTAATTTTCTTTTTTTTTTTTTTTTACTGAAGGTGATTTTTATTGATCTATTATTTCTTTTCTAATGAAAAAACTTTACAACTATTTAAAACTGTATAATCTAAGAAATACTTTTGTTCCAAGGAAGAAAAAAGATGAAAAAAATGACAGATAAAAACCTTATAACCTGCCGCAAGTGCCTCAGGTGAGCAAATCATCAAGTTTTTGATTTACGGAAGTGAGTGGTTCTCTAGGAATAGTTATCAACATAAACGACAAACTCAATGTTGGATCTCATCTGAAATTATCTTCAGACTTTCAAAATAGTTTATTTTAATTACCTTTGAGTTTACATTTTTGGGGCTTGGGAGCTGAGGGAAAAGAATTTAGAAAACTTTACAACTATTGATTCATCTGTATGTTTCTAAGAAAGATCATTGGTGGGAATGGAGGAAAAGTCCAAGAATTAAATTGTTATTTGACTCGAAGGGAAACGCATCGACCGAGTTTTTATATCTTGTTTTGTCATTCATTTTCCACACATTATATATATATATATATATATATATATATATATATATATATTTATATTTGTTATTCCAAGTTGTATTCACACACGAAAATATACATAAATATTGTGTCAGTAGTTGGAATATAAAATATGAACACGAGTTCTGAAAATCGTATCATGCAGTGTAACGTTAAATTACATATTAATATATGTAAGTGTTCAAGTTGTGCATTGATGACTTTTCATACAACACACATGCAAACAAATAATATCATAATTAACAGAATATGTACTAGATTAATAATAATTACGTCGTATTAAATTTATTCAAATGTGAAAATGAGTAATATGAAATAAGTCACTAACTAAAATCAAACATCGGTTCCATTAACAAATATGACGAGCAAAAATTAACTATGTATCTCTTAGAGAGAGAGAGACAGAGAGATGGAAAAAGAGTGAAGTCAATGAATACAAAGTGCATAAATAAAATCAAAATGTGTCTTTATTTTAGTCAATATAAGCTAATCATATTTTTCGTCTGAAACCTCATTCAAATAAAAATAGTAATAAACAGGGCGTATTGCCATTATGAAGTTTAATAGATAAGAATTTAACTTTGATTGCAGACAGCTGAAACTAGAAAACGAAATCTTCCATCGTCTACATATTGGTTAAATTGAAGAGTCGAAAAGAACCCTTTATATTTATTTTCTTCATCATGGCTTTTATTGCAGAAGATAAAAAGCACTTCTAAAGAAGTTCAATCATAAATATGATACAAAAGCCAAATTGATAAAATATTTCATATTAAATATGTGCATTGTAGCAATGTTGATACACACACACATACACACATACATACACGCACATACACACATACACACACACACATATATGGGCAAATTTATGCCATTTTATATTTTTTCAGTTTCACGCAGGCGCGTTGATTGTTTTTGATTTTGTCGATTTCGCAGTATAGTAGGGTCACGTAGGCACCGTCTTTAAGAAAAAGAGCACCATGGCGCAATTCGGTATAACAGAAATTTGTAAACAGCTGAGTGTACTTCTCGGCATTCCCGTCGGAAGCCCCAATACGAACATTCCTGTGTGTATGGTTGTCAATCTAAGGACAGTGCAGATCCCTCCAAATACCCTCGTAATGACGATTACGAGGATGTTTGGAGATATCGCTAGTGATGGCGAAGTTATGCCTCCATCCATCTCCTGACAGGCCCTCAGACTCAATAAGAAGGCATACATCAAGTTCTTTGAGGAGGTAGCGCTTTCCTAGCTCAAGAAGGTGACTGCTGGAAAATCCTATGGATGGTAATAGAACTCTGCACCATGCCACACAAGCAAGAGAACCTAGTCATGTCTGTCAGACCGAATCACCCCTTACATCTATCCACCTAACTTGGTTATTATGTGTGGGGCGCAGTTGAGCGAGAGACCATCAAAATCTTAAAATGAACTGAAGGCAAAGATTATGGCAGCTTTCACCAACTTAAACAAGGAGACCACCCAGAAGAGTTGCAGGAGATTCCGAAGTTGTCTAGAGGCGATGGTTGAAGCCAAAGACCATTTATTGAATAAATTTACTCTTTAGTATATCATGATATTTTTGTGTAATTTTGGTAAATATATCTGTTAAAATATATCAATGAAATAAAGTTATAATTAGAAATAAAGTCCCTATAGATTTGCTATGAGATGTTACCTCATCCGTAAACAAAAACAAACAACTGATCGGCAGTTTGTGCAATAAACCATTGGCAAAGGTTTTCCCGTGATGAATGATCAGAGTGCGAAAGGCCCTGCACACGATGCAAATGATACGGATACAGGAGATGCTCTTGAAGTACCCTCCACGCGGTACTATGAGATGTACGTCATATAAGTGCTACTTGACGTGTGTTGATACATTTATAGTCCCTGATAGCTTGTTGAATGTATTCCTCGTGGTCAGGTGTACGAGCGAATCTCGGTCTTCCTCGATCCATAGTTTGTAGATCCTGTTTAGCAACCCGTCGATAAACAGCAACAAAAATTGGATGACTCAGCTGTCTTTGGCCTGTAAACGCAATCTCATACAGCCTTACAATCTCGAGTCCATTACTATTCGCGAGGTCGTATGTAACAATCATATCTGCCAGCTCACTATATGAATATCCTGCCATTGTTAAACGGAGATTTTCTGTTAACTCACTACTACAGGCGTTAAACGTTGAAGTCAGACGAGCCACAAATGTTTACGAATGACAAAATGTAACCTTGTCTACACGGCAACACTGCATTATATATTGTATAATTTCTTTAAACTTAATATATCAAAAACGATGGATTTGTGGATATATGTAATATGGACGCCTTTCCTGGTTTAGGTATGAGGATCCCGCCTCAAAAATTATATATATATATATATATATATATATATATATATATATATATATATATATATGAGTGTGTGTATGTGTGTAAAATATGATGAACGACCGCTTCTTTGTTTAATAAAACTTCACAGCAAGTATGTTTGTTTTCTGATTAAAACGTAAATATCCCGAGCAGAAATGAATGCTATATTTATTGTGTAAATATTCTGGAAATTTTCCTATCGTCTAGTTAACACTAATTTTATTGGGAATATATTACTTTGAATAATAAAATGGTCTATACATACATACATACATACATATGCATATATATATATATATATATATATATATATATATATATATATATATATATATATACATACATACATACATACATACATACATACATATAAGTATGTATATAATCAAATTTATCTACACTTTGCTCAAAATTAATGCACATTATTGCATTGCATCATATAACTGTAAATATGAAATGAACTGACATGAACTAATGAGTTTGTGGGTAGATTAAAAAGAACAAAAGGGAGGTAAATATTTCTCTATAACAAACATTAAACAAATGCTTACAAATTTATAATTCATTGCAACGATACTTTTATTTATTGAAAATATCAGAGCTGACATGAAAGATAAAAATCATGAACTGCTACGACCATGCCTTTGATATAAAATAAATTTCCGAATTTCTTTCACATAATTTATAAACAAATGAATACACTGGGTTTGATGTGCAATAAATTACTTTAAGAGAAAACTTCTTTGATGGTTCGCCAGATAAACTGTTTGAATCGTACATTAATATGTTTCTTCAAGCAGAAGAACACTTAGTTAATTCAAAATATTAAATAATGAATAAAACAGATTCCCATCACTATTAATTTTTAATACTTTTCTTCACCCTCCCAGATATTTCTCTTTGTATAAAAAATATTACTTGAAAATCATACACATTGATTTGAAATAAGTAAATGTATTTTTGCACTTTTGTACCTACAACTATGTACCAACGATGGGCGGATTTTGTTAAATATAAAATAGTATCTACAAAGAATTAATAGTGGTGTTCGGCTTCTCTAATCGCTTCGTGAGAAGATTTTCTTAGATCAGCAGTTATTAAAATATCTTTTAGAATGATTTAGAAAAACTAACCTAAAATTTGCTTACCAAAAACATCTGGTTAGTTTAACGCGTTTGACGGATCATTGTTTATGCTCTCGAAATATGGGAAACAGATTTTTTAGATCAACACGAATGACAATTTCTTGTTGAAATGAACAAAAATTAGTTGATGATAGAGCTTTGAATAGAAAACAACAATAGTTGTTATAAAATTCCAAAAGTACTCAGACATTGTTGCATTGTCTGAGTCTTATCTGATGGGAGATGACCAAACAAAGGAAATAGACAGGGGCACAATCTTGTGTAAGGAAAAGTCAGGAAAACAAAGCCTGTATAAAATTATCAGTAACTGATTGGTGTCAAAATTACTTGAATTAACCACGAGATGTAAAGGAAAAGCTGATGGCTTTCTGGCAAAAGTTATACAAATATCAATTACCTACTCGACTAAAATGCATCTACAACTATTCTTGATAGACGGGAGAGAAAAAAAAACTTGCTTTTTATGGAGCATTAAAGAAAGGTATTTGTGATGTTCCAAACTCTGACAAAAATGCAATGTCCTGACATGTCATCTGTAATCGGTCCTTATTTTGTCATCTCGGCTTCAGTCGCCTTCCCACGGCAGTAATGTAGCTTCTTTATGCCTTTTCAATAGACATTTTCCTCTTTGGTGCATTGATTTCACGAATTTAAGCGCAATCCTAGATTGGCAGTTAGGGTTAAAAATTTTACTCTTGAAATTGTTAGATGTAAATGTAAGCTCTGTGCCAATATTATTTTCTCCGGAATTTCTTGCTTTCCTGTCAACTTAATCATTAATAATTTAAATGAAATGTCATTTATCACCTTTTTCCTTGAATCCTGTTTTTATATTGATATATTTCGCTCTCAGTAGCCCCTTTGTCTTGTATTGCATTGGTTGAGGGGAACTATTTAATACACACACACACACACACACACACACACACACACACACACACACACACATATATATAAATATATATATATATTTATATATATATATATATATATATTTATATATATATATATATATATATATATATATATATATATATATATATATATGTGTGTGTGTGTGTGTATTCTGTTCAGGTAAATGTGATCATGTTTCAACGTGCATGCGTCCTCGTTTTAGACAATGTTTATGCCATTGTTCTAAGCAGAGATATGAAAAGTGTACTTAAAGTGCGTGATGATTGCTCTCTAGATCATGGTCTCGTAATCATTATCAGGAGATCTAATATTCTTCTTG
This sequence comes from Acanthosepion lycidas, assembly GCA_963932145.1. NCBI lineage: Eukaryota > Metazoa > Mollusca > Cephalopoda > Sepiida > Sepiidae > Acanthosepion > Acanthosepion lycidas. The sequence goes on along the minus strand of OZ010607.1, from coordinate 60,641,862 downwards.
ATTGTACCATTGTTCTAAGCAGAGATATGAAAAGTGTACTTTAAGTGCGTGATGAATGCTGTCTAGATCATGGTCTTGTAAGCATTAACAGGTGATCTAATATTGACATTCTTCCTGGGCTTGCTGCTGAGGTTTTTTCAAGCACGTCTCTCATAGATAATCTCCTTTCTTCTTGATGAGAATTACAAGAACATTTGTCTTTATTTTAATAATTTCATCCCAAGCAAGGTGTTAATACCACTAAGACGAGTGCTGTTACTCGGAGTGCAAGAGAATGATACTATTTTATAAAGAACTGATAACCAAATCATAAACAGAATATAAGGGATTAACCTTTACTCCTGTTCAAAAACAGGGGAGGAGTATGAACCGGGCTGTCGATGAATCTATCTACCATTATTGAGAAAAATTTTTAATAAAATATGAAAAAATAAATAGTAAATAAAATTTTAGAGTATAGGCGGAGACGTTAGAAGTAGAGAGTCAATGTAGATTTTAGTACATTCTTTAGATACTCTTCGATTTCAGAAATATGAACATTGGGATTGATTCGATGACAATGAAGTTAGGAAAGCTGAACACCATACACTTGAAGTTGAAATGGGATAGGCATTCCAAACAATTTTGTCATCAAAAAAACTTCAAAATACTTAAGAAAATCAAGATAAAGTTAAAAATAACAATAAGTGGTGGCGATGATTGGTGAATATTACTCTAGGAATGCAGTATTAGACGAAGATAAGTGCAACAACAATGATTTCTATAGTTTTATTAAAACAGGTTATAGATCCAAACATGTTTCAATAACTCTGCTCTGATGTAGTCATAGAGAAAAACATTATATATCTATGGAAAAAAAGAGAAAAGAAAGGAAGGAACACTTCTCTGAATTGAGTGAATACTATCCTAAATATGGAAGAAACATCAGTAATTACAGAAATGGATATTATTCCTTCCGTTGAGAAAGAGATAAGCATAAATAACAAAGGATTAATGAGAGTAAAAGCTCCGTAGATGAATTTGCGGATTAGCAGCTTACCAAGATAAATCAGCCCAAATGAAATGTGATACATGAAATACAGGAAGTACTCCAAAAGAAGAGCGGAATGTCATTATGACCTGTCGTTATGATTCCTATTTACAAATGTAAGGATGCATATATATTTATGTATATTCAACAAGGATTACATTCCTATCTACTGCTGTAAATGCTGTTTTTGGTGATTCCCTTTCATAACTGAAAAAGTTACTCGGTATTTTAAGAATACCGAAGGTTGTGTTTGGGCAGATGAAGATATTAAAGAGAGTATTAAGTTTTGGCTTATCGAGTGTGTGATTTCGTCAACGTATAACTTTATTTGTGTTATTATGTCATAAAGCGATTGCAGTTCGACAGCTATCACACACAGGCAAACAATATAAATATACACTACAATTCAAAGGTTTGAGCCAACCCAGAATTAGCATCGGATGAACGTGACAAAAGAGTAAAAAAAAAAATAAATTAAGAACTCTTATAGTCATTGAAAACGGAATGGAATCAATTATCAAACTTATACGTCGGGAAAATTTTGCAACGAATGCCCAACATTTGAACGCAGTAATCAAGGTTAAAGACGGATATTTTGATGAGAGAAAAATATAATAATAAAATGCTTTGAGTGTGCTGGTGTTGTTCCGATTGTTGATCATTGTAGATATCACGCTCTCTCACAGAAACTGTAACTAAATTGTAGTATACACCACAGTTTGGTTCTGTGGGTGTTGAACAGACACAAATGTGCCTAAGCAAGTGTCTGCAATAGGGATTAGCTAACCGGCCTAGTAGACTGGTATCCCTGAATACGAGTGACTATATATATATATATATATATATATATATATATATATATATATATATATATATGTCTGTGTGTGTGTGTGTGTGTGTGGAGGGGAATTAAAATTTGACATAGGGAAGTTTTAAAGATGGGGGGAGTCAAAGACGGTTTAAGTGAGAGAAATATGAATGTTGTCGGATGTCTAAAGATCTAAATGGAAAGGATACATTTTGGGGTGACATACACGCACAATAGACGATCTCATCTTAAAGATCAGAAGAAGAGGGAGGGAGTGGAAAAGAGAAAAAGGGGTGTGAGTGAGAGATGGGGTGGGGGGAGAGATGGGGTGAGGAAAACTAAAACTGAAAGGCATTTACGAAAAGGGCCGCTGAGTAATTAAGAAAATTTGACAAAATTAATATCGACTACAGGTTACAAATCAAATATAAACATATAAAAAATAAATATAACGATTATCTAATCTAGCAAGGATCTATATTTCTATGTTCAAAAACATGCGTATACAAACATACACAACAACATATTTACATTTACACGCCCATATATACATATAGGCGTGTATACACATATACATACATATACCCATGTAGATATATACATATATATGTATATATACTCATATACATATATATATACAAACATACATACATATATATATATATATATATATGTATATATATATATATATATATATATATATATATATATATATATATATACATATATATATATATATATGTATGTATACATAAACACACACACACACACACATGCATATATATATACACATACATCCATACACATCCACTCCTACACATATATACATTTACACACATATATACATACGGATATACACATACGTGCACATAAACATACACCCATCTAAATAAATGAACAATGTATCCCTTTATCTATCCGTCTAACTATCCATACATGCATACATATACACCCATATACAGATATATATGAATACATACATGCCAAAACATACGCACACACCGATATAAACACATTGATGAATTGGATCGTATTTACGATTCCAATGGAATAAATTATCACCATGGAATATTAGTGTTTAAGCCTTTTTATTATATCCTTACTCTGTCCTGGATTCTATCCTCTTGAAATGTTTCTTTTTATACAAATATATACGTATGTGCATGCATGTATGTATATATATTTATATATTTTGCCTATGTATATGTATATTTACCATTAATATTATATATATATGTTTGTATGTATGTGTATTTAGTATATATATATATATATATATATATATATATATATATATATATATATATACTTAACACACACATATATACAAACATATATATATATATGTTTGTATATGTGTGAGTGTTTAGTATATATATATATATATATATATATATATATATATATATATATACTTAACACTTAGTATATATATATATATATATATATATATATATATATATATATATATATACTTAACACACAAACATATACAAACGTATATATATATATATATATATATATATGTTTGTATATGTGTGTGTTTAGTATATATATATATATATATATGTAATAAACACACACACATACATATACATATGTGTGTGTGTGTGTAAAATAGGTTGTTTAATAAAACAAGCATAAACAAAAGGGTACCAATAATATCAATACAATAAAAAATTATTAAATATTAACCATATGACATAAATGAATCCGGGGAAGTTTTTAAGTTTTGAATTTATGGACACGCCTGTGTTCTTCATCAACGGACCGAGGAATAAACAGAGAAATGTGAATTACTCACCAGCAGATATTTTTGTAGATGGGGTATTTTCCCGTGGAAATCATATTATTGGCAAAAACCAGATCTGTGTTTGATGTACGAAACTTTATTATGAAATTAAACGTAAATTTAAAATGTCGATCAATGTAAAAGTGTTAAGCAGGTCGGTTGTTACTAGTGTGTGCCGTGGGGGAGTGATATTATGAATATTGATGAAGAGTGTTGGGAAGGGGGAAAGTCTCGCGTGTATCTCGCGTTGTAGCAAAAATTGGCAGAGCATGTGGTTGAGTGTTAAAGACGGAAACTATGTTTAGAATATAATGTGTGATGAAAAGGAAGAAAGAGAAAGGGAAAGAGAGAAAAAGAACAAAGAGGGAAAAGGGAATATATATAATAATAAATTATTATTAAATAAAATAAAATGAAAAGGAAAAAAAATGAAGGAATACATTATAGATGAAAATTTGGAAATCTATTGTTAACGAAAAAGTTTTAATAAAATTAAGGAAAAACTGAATGTACAAAGCGTGTACATATATAGATGCACATAGCAGTATGTAATTATACACAAGCCACCACACAAACATGAATCGCCATATGCGCATAGATATAAATACATGTACAAAAGTAATATATATCTTCCCTAACCTTCTACTCTCCTTACATAAGCTTATATGTGAAGGAGCCATAGTGATAGATTTAATAATAGTATAAAGAGGGTGACTGGAAAGTAGCCCTAAGTGTATATTACGGACTAGTGCATCACGAGGGAAATCATAAGAGGTAGAACCTAAAATATAGTAGGTAGGTGGGGTGATGACTGTTAAAATTTAAGGCAATAAAGGGGTTATGGAACTTACTAATCTGAGGAATGGTGTTGCTGATTAGGATATACTTTAACTCCAATCTGTGGTTGTCCTACCGGTTTCCGGAACAAGACGCTAAAAGCACGCACTCGACGTTGTCGATGTGATGACCAGTTCATAGCGATTTGACGTATATTATAAACCAAAATTTTACCTTTCTTATAACAATAATAGTGATGTTCCTTATCGATTGTCGGTAAATTTGATAACATTCTTTTTCTCCAGCTGATCATTCCAAGATGTAATTTTCAAATATCCAAACTAGATTTCTCTTGTTTATTATGCCGAAGTATTTTGGTCCACGACAACTATATTTTAATTGAAAATATAACTGATTAAAGATTTTAAAAAACAAACTGATTAAAAAGTGTAAAAATGAATTTTGATTGTTATTCTAAATGATAATGCGAAAAGTAAAAATGTTTTAGTTTTTTTTTCAGCAAAATATAATTATTCTAAAGAATCATAATAAATTATTATTTTAAAATGGATAAAATATACGTACATTATGATAACAAGGTTACGGGTAGCAGAGGGATTTTTTTAAGTTCAAATTCAGGAAGATTCTGTTTCGTTCCCTTCATGATAATTTCCTTACAAAAGATTCCATTTCGGTTCTAGTGTAATAACAAAGAAGATGGAATCGTTTTACAATGATTGGAAGGCGCTGAATTTAAAACTTAGGAGAGTTGTTGGGTCACTTCCTGGTACGCCGTGCACCTTTTCTGTTAATGTGTTCTTCCAAAACGTAAGGATAATTCTACACAAGCCTTTATCCCTTTATCAAAGAATCTATGAGAATAGTTCTAGTGTTCAGTTCTAAACCGACCCGTTAGTCGCTTATACACAGACATCCACAAAAGATTGACATGAAAATCAAAATTGAATGCTGTATTGCATGGTTACGCACCTGAAATCATGTTTCACTATTCATTATATGGCATTATATGGGGACCATATACAGGCCACTGGCTTCCCATGGAGAGTGGGGTAATAGTGAATCCGGCTTTTCTGTGTTTTTTTAAGGTAAAGGCTTCAGATTAAAACAAAACCTGAAAATAAAATAAGTTTTGCCTAGTGGAAATAATTGTCATAATAAACTTTCCAGAATATTATAAACAAAAGATCAGCACTAATTTTCAATTCATTTTCTAATGCAAACACGAAAAGAAGTTCCTACAACACTAGCGCCAACTACGTATCAACATACCTTATGATGCCTCGATAAAATCGCCCAGCATCTTGTGCTGTGAACAGGTTAATAGGAGCAAATAGGCTCACCTAAGGCCATGTCTGTACTCCGTTTATTTAACAGAAGTCGAGGTGTAGGCCTTCTTTTCTTCCATATACTGCTTAATGCATTTTTGTCTGACTTTCCACTTAAAACCGAGTCTCGACTCTGTGTTATGTGCATAGCTCCATTCATGGTTTCTGATATCATCTCTTACCTAGATTCGTAAAAAGCATGCAAACTTTATGATAAGAAATGTGCTCCTGAAATGACATCAGTCCTCTCTAAACTATGCAATAAATACTTTGCTGATTCTTGCTTTCCTGCTTTTTGGAAATTCTATTCCTGTAGTTCCTATTTTTAAGAACTCTGCCGTCTGTCATTGATCATTGTAACTATTTGGCCCATTAAAATTCTACCTCTTTTTGGCAAAGTCCTCGGCTCTCTAGCCAACACCGAATTGATTAAATATCTCAACTTGTGTCTTCTTTCATACTAGAAATATAGCTTTAGCTTCTCTAGGTCAACTGTTGATGTGTCAACAGTTAATGCTGAAAGAGTCTGCAAAGCTTTAGATAAAAATGGTTAAGATTCGGCTGTTGTTTTGGATATCTAGAAGACGTTTGGCATGCTGGTGTTCTTTACAAGTTGAAAGGTTATATTATTTCTGGATGAATTTTTGATGTGATTCTGTCCAATCAAATCACAAAATGAAAATCATCTTGAAGCGCCACTCTTCTAGATCTTTTTTTTTTTTAATATTAATGCTGGTATCCCCCAGATATATATCCTTAGAGTTACTTTGTTCCTTATTTCCATCAACGACCTTCACATTCTCATGAGTTATTCACTCGGAATTAGGTTGATGACACAACTAGTTACTCCAACCTTAATTGTAAGTCTGATCATTTCGATAAGTTCAAATGATATCTGATCTCAAAAATCACCTATAATCTGTCGTTAACGCCTCCAAAACGAAACGGCTCTCTTTCAATCACCTTAGAGAATCTATTTGCCTTCTATCATTATGGCTGATATTGACCATCATCAGATAGACTCATTTCATTTCAATTTCTATATCCTCGGCTGCTCATTGTGTGTTCATTTTTTTCGCTAGAAACTCTTACATATTTATAAGTCTAAATTTGGTTCAGGCATTGAATATTGTTGTCATATCTGGTCTGGTGTTACTGCTATATATTAGAGATTCTTGATAAAATTCAACCCTGACCTGGTATCACGGCTTCAGCCACTTTCCCACCGTCGCAGTGTAACATCCCTGTGCTATTTCTATTAATATTTTCATGATAATTATTGTGACGAGTTTTCTTTTTTGATGCCTCAACTTTACAAGTTTAAGCGCAGTACTAGATTGGCAGCTACGTCTCCCGATTTTACAATTGAGATTGCTAGATATAACCATAAGTTTTACGCTAAGTGTTTCTTTTCTCGCCCTTCTCTCTTGTGAAACATTCTTCCTGCTTCTTGGTTTACACTCAACCTTGATCTTCGAAAATTTAAATGTAATTTCAATCGTTATCTTCTGTTTCCTTAATTCCTGTTTTTTTATTATCTTCTCTCCTTAATTATTTTTCTCATGGTCTTTCACACTCGGTAACCACTTTTGTTTTAGTGGCTTTATCGCCTTGCTTAGAGGAAATGATTAACATCAAATCTACAACCACGAATGGAAAGACACAACAATGAAATGACGCAACATTTTTCATAGACCTTAAGAAAATATATGTAGTAATAAAGAAATCTAAAATATTTACCGGGTCTTGTAGATATATCACGTTGAACACAGGCTCCCGTATGATCACCGACGTTAAGCAATGTTGAGCTTTGTGAGTACCTGGATGGGTCACTGTAAGCTTGGCTGAGCAGGTGGTATAATTGTTAATCGGAGAGCTCAGTTCTAATTCCCACTGGGTTCGTTTGCGCACAAGTAACCTAGGGAAAGTTATGAACCAACCTCTTCTCCCACAACTATGGGTTAATTTTCAAGACCTGTATTACTAAATCACTATTCTCCCCACCAAAAAAAAAATCTTCTTACAATGTAAAAATACTTTCTGGCTTTTAATAACCTGTAAAGACTTGATAAGCCGTAAGAATGGGAATCCATCAATAAATATAAAATATTTGCTGTAAAATATTAATTTCTTTCTTCATCTTATCTATATTGACAAACGAATTAACTCAACTATTAACCTCTCTTCCATCATGAATTCAGCAAATTAAAAAAAATGAGAATTATATATGTGGATTTCTCTGTGGATATATCGAGACAGTGAAATCGATCTTCGTTTTTCGCTCATGGCTAATAATTTACATCATTTATACACGTCAAGCAACTCTGCTCGCCATGTTTCCTATGGTTATATGGTACTACGTCATCAGTTTGTGGCGAAGTGTAATTTTTAAAAAATACATTTCGTATACTTGATACAAAATTGAATGATTTTTTTTTTATACTGTGTTGTACATCTTATATAGTTAAGTAGTTTACATTTCTAGTAATTATCGCCTGTTTTACATTTTATATTATCTTTACGCACACACACACACACACACACACACACACACACACACATATATATATATATATATATATATATATATATATATATATATATATGCAACAGAATATGCTACTTCTATCACTGATATTGAGGTTTTTCCACTAAGTACTGAACATGCAAAAGTAATATATATATATATATATATATATATATATATATATATCGTCAGTTTCTCTGACGATCGCAAATTGCTTCAAACACAAGGTCACAAACTAACATCAGTCCAACTAAATATGATTGACATTGAACGATTTCCAATAGGTACTGCGCATATATAATATATAATTAAAGACGTGTATGTATATAAATATAAATATATATACAGTTTTTATATATATTATTTATATATCAAATATACGCGGTACCAATTGGAAATCGTTCAATATCAATCATATTTAGTTGGACTGATATAAGTTTGTGACCTTGTGTTTGACGCTATTTGCGATCGTCAGGCAAACTGACGACCAGCTGATATATATTTTATATATATATATATATATATATATATATATATATATATATATATATATATATATATATATTACTTTTGCATGTGCAGTACTTAGTGGAAAAAGCTCAATATCAGTGATAGTGGTACCATATTCTTTTGCATGGATATGAATTTGTGATCCTGGGTTTCACGCTTTTGCAATCATCAAACTGGTTTATTTTTAAATTATAAATAAGTTTGTCTGGGAATCGCAAAAGCGTGAAATTAAAAGGGTTATAAACTCATATTCATTCAACAATATATATATATATATATATATATATATATATATATATATATATATATATATGGAGAAAAATATTTGGAAAAAACAAACAAAAATCCTTAAATGTAATTATGTTGTTTTAATATGAATGAAATGTCAACGTCTGACGTTTCGGTTTAATAAACCTTCTTCAGGACAATATTCATTAAAATACAATTAACATAATCAGTTCAACATGACAAAGACGATGGACATAAAAACAAGACTTATCCAAAACAGATAACTGAAAATTTTAAATGATGAGCTTTCCGTTTAAGCATGGTCACGTTGTCGTCAAATGGGCGACGCTTTCAAAACGTATTCCTAAAATTTGAGTATTTTGAATGAAAACGAAAAAATGAAAAGAATTCTATTATGATGGAAAATTGTATGTACGCTTGTTGGGCATTAATCTCGCTAAAAAAAGGGGAAATACTAAAGAAACCAGGTCTAGTATTCACCGTGCGTGAGATGGATATAATACCTGCTTCATAAATCCTCCTAAGATTTTTATTATGAAAATATTTTAAAATCTTCACAGAATCAAAATCGAAATTATGATCTGCTTTAGTTATATGTACAACTAAAGGATTGTTCAAATTTCCGAGGCGAATATCTCGTTTATGTTCGAAAACACGAGATTTTACAGACCTACATGTTTCACCCACATATTTTAGGTCACAGTTTCTGCATGAGATTTGGTAGATGCAAGCATCGGATGTAATATGTTGTTTGCTGGTGCTATTTAATAAATTACGGATAGTTCTAGTAGGTAATATTGTAGTTTTAATTTTTAACGCATTTAAATTATTGGAAATACGTTCGGTCAAATGGTTATTTGGTAGAAAGATGCGATCAAAAGAATTTTTATCAGAGGCAGCTGAAAGTGTACCTTTATTGCTGTAGTTGTAGTGGCCTTCGAGGAGTCATTTTGCGCTGATGAGTAAAATTTCAACGCTTTATTTTTAGCTCTCTGTAATAATTGTCTCGGATACGAAAGATTTGAAAAGGTATCCTCAATATATGTGAATTCATTATCTGAATATTTTGCTGAACAGATGCGAAGAGCCCTTAAATAGAATCCAATAATAATATCCCTCTTAGTGTTAGTATCATGGTGAGAGTAAAAATGTAAATAGTCATTTTTACATGTAGGTTTACGATATACTTTAAATTCTAATTTATTTTTATTTTTAATGAGTAGTATGTCTAAAAAAGGTAAAGAATTATTAGACTCAAGTTCATAGATAAATTCTATAGCAGGTTCTATTTCATTTAATCTATCAGTAATCTTGTTTAAATCATGTTTATGTGGGTAGATAAATAAAATGTCATCGATGTATCGGAAGTAATGTGTATCAGGTGAAATGACATCTTTAAAAGGTTCAGATTCAAGAAATTCTAGAAATATGCATGCTAGGAATCCAGAGAGAGGACTCCCCATCGGTAAACCAAATTTTTGTTTATAATAAATATTATTATACTGGAAGAAACAATGTGAAGTGCAAAGGATGCATAATTTGATGCATTTCGAGATAGAGATAGGTAGCTTAAAGTCAATTTTCTTAAGGTGGTTCTCTAATTGTTTAATACATTTATTAACAGGTATATTAGTAAATAACGATTTGATGTCTAAGCTAGCTAGGGATTTGTTACCTATATCAATATTTCTCAACCTATTTAAAAGAGAGCCTGAATTCTTTATATGTGCGTTACTTACGGTGCCATAAAATTGGAGTTAGAAATTTAGTTAAATATCTAGCGATATGAGGAGCTGAGCCTATACCCGAGATGATGGGCCTTAATGGAATGTTAGGCTTATGGGTTTTGGGGAGGCCATAAATTTTAGGGACGGTGGGGTGGTAGTTAATAAGGGAAAGCCAAATTTTATCTTCATTACATATGAGTTTCTTATAGGACCTATTGAATTCTTTTAGATTCTTAGAAACTTGTATAGGAGAGATCTGTTCATAAGTCTCTCTCTCTCTCTCTCTCTCTCTCTCTCTCTATATATATATATATATATATATATATATATATATATATATATATAAAGTTATTTCTGAAGAAAGATTGAGGTCAATCTGAAATATCAAATATATATGTTAGGCTGGTCCAAAAATAAAGTCGTTTTCGCACATAGTAACATATGTCAGAAAAGGACATTATTTTTGCACCAACCTAATACAAATAAATAAATACTTTCATAAAAGAACATTATTATTTTTTTAATTTGCAACTTTTTCTATATATACATATTAAGAAAGTATACGTGGTTCTCAATTTTGCTATATATATATATATATATATATATATATAAAGACACGAGGAGGGAAACTATTCTTAGCCGACGCGTTTTGTCCTCTGAGGGACTCTGTCAAGGCCAATGGAAGATTTAATTTGTTTATATACAAGATGTTTATATACCAGGATCTCATTGGTTTATCAAGGCTTTTAAATTTGTGAATATGCATGAATATTCATCAGGTGGTTAAAGGTCAGTCAAAATATGTTAATGCAAAAGTTAGGAAATAATATATATATATATTATCAATTCAAAGACGATGGACATAAGAACAAGACTTTATGTCTTGTTCTTATGTCCATCGTCTTTGTCATGTTGAATTGATAATGTTAATTATATTTTATGAATATGTCCTGAAGATGGTTTATTAGACCGAAATGTCCGACGTTGACATTATATTAACATTAAAACAGCATAATTGCATATAAGAATTTTTGTTTTGTTTTTTCCGTATATATTTTCTTCATATATATATATATATATATATATATATATATATATATATATATATATATATATATATATATATAAACCAACCGTGTAGCGATAGCTTAAAGGTATGAAACATAGTAGTGGTCGCACTGTGTGCACCTAAAAGATGATTCTTTGTTAAGAAAAATATACTACCATATTCTATGGTGTTCAATACTTTTCTATCTACTGTGTATACACGGCAGATTCTTTTTAAGAGTTGCTTATATATATATATATATTTTTTTATATATATATATATATATATATGTTTGTGTGTGTGCGTACGCGCCTGGGTGTGTGTGAGAGAGAGAGAGAGAGAGAGAGAGAGAGAGAGACAAGTATGATGTTATTCTGTGTGTCATTAAAAGATTTAGAAATAGGCTTCTACACTTTAAAATATACTAAATCGCTGACTGGTGAAAGATTACCTATCATTTATATGCAAGCCGAACATACAATTACGAATATTTAATCAAGCAAATCTTAAACTACAACATACTCCAGAATGAGTCAATATGCAAAGTCTTATGCTGATAAGCTAATTAAATACAAAATCTTCGAGATCTGCAATTCAAAATGGCTAAAATAAATGCGATTGTCTTTAAATTTCTAAGAACGTTAATATTAATTTCATCGGGAAGTAAGTCAAAAGATATAATCTCTCTCCTTAATAGAATATTGTTGCTTAATTAACTTTCTTTTTAATGTAGGCTGAACAGAGTGACTCACTAACACATGCGAATACTGAAGCATCTTGTGGTTGACATCCAAAACCAGCCACAACCCTTGAAAGGGAATAGGGAATAAGTTTAAGAAAATATTTCTATTATATTAAATACTGCACCTTTTACATTGGTGAGATTTGAATTAAACATTATCAATGACAGCCATGTAACTTTCTACCTCCGTACATGATGCTGTTCTAAAAATGCCAACTGAAGATTAATGTTTCGTGATAATTGTTTAAAATGGTGCTAATCGACCTTAGTGGAAAATGAATCATCACCATATTTCAGACTCTTGAAGTTGCTGAGAATGTCAAGAGAATTGAGGGTAGAAATCTATAATAATTACTCAAGACAATCTCAAGCTGGCCAGTCCTTGGCTTCGATCATGCAAGTACCGGAGCCAAGTTCAGTCATGATAATTGCGTTCGACTCTTTCCGCCTAAAAGCAAATATTGGCTTGTTGCTCACTCGGGTCACTAAATAAGTCAAAATTAACGTCAGATTCGACAGGAAAATTTGCTAGTCTCCTGCAAACTTTTGAATCTCCCATTATAAAAGGAGAATGTCAATTTTAAATGAAGAAAAGTGACACTTGCTTTTCATTGATCTGGCATGTATTTAATGTATATCGTTCTTACTTGTTATCAAATATATATCTTCTTGAGTTCTGTGATATATTAACAAATGTTTATAGCATTTGAATTACCAAATAACGTCTCATAATTGAGTTAAGAGAGAAATTTTCTATTTTCGTATAAAAAAAAAAACAGATTAGATCTCGTTTTAGTAGAATCACATGCGATGGCTTTTATTTCCCAGTTGGTTTAAATGTTGAGTATTTGACTAAGACACTTTTTGCAATTACACGTCTTAACAGGCAAACTAAGTTTTATGAATACAGCTGTGTCACTAATTGCTGAAAGCTAGAACAGTAAAATGTCTTTCTGCTACTTCCTTCTAATTGCCTATTCATTAAATATTATTAATCACTTATATTTCGATGGTGATCAAGTAACAGCTAATTCTTTCAATGCTACAGTACTCATTATCCTTGGCGATTTCAATTTCTGTTTTTTGAATAATGTGAATTTTTCTTCCGAACTCTAATCCTTACAAATTATTTATATGTCTTCTTGAATGTTCTTAAGGTCATAATATGTTCACTATTATACATTGTACAGAATAGTTTTGTTCATTGACAAACACTTCATGCAATCTTTCACCGACTTGATCCGTTGAAATAGCTACATGTCATATTTCAGAGTTATTGCAATTTAAGGCCTTCTAATTTAAAGCCATTGACCTTTTTACATTATTCATAACAAATTCGACTTTTTGTGCTTTTACCGATTTTAAGTGTATCTTGGTCTTTAGTGACATTTCTAAAATTCTATGGCCAGTTTTATTACAAGAGCAGAATTAAAATTGCTGCGATGTCTTCCCAAAAGGAACACACGTTTTAGTTAATAAATAATCGTTATTATTTGAAAGGAAAACAATTATAAAAGAAAGTAAATATTACCTAACGTGATCTATTTCTTGTCACTTTATTTCTTGTTATTGATAAGTTTCTTTGGTGGAAATATACACAGAATTCATCAGATTAATGCAGTTTTTTTCTGAATATTTGGAATATTTTAAATAAACATTTAATTAAAACACCGATTGATCTTATTTGTAAACCTCATCAGAAAATGTATATTTTTCTGACGCTTCTTGCGTGTTTGGGTTTTTCTAGATGAGATCGGTTTAAATCTTTTAAATCTCATGTTATATATGAGGTGACCATGTTAAGACTCGTGTTTACATACATATAAATTACATCGCATATAGTGGGCACAATTACAGAGATTGAAGAAGTTTTTTATGTGCAATACACTTTCTTCCACACATTCACAGTATATTGCCTATACTTTTTTCGCGAGCGATGAGCATTTAGCCGATTCAGAACAACATGGCTGGCGGCTTACATACAGATCATTGTCGTTATTGAATGAAAAACATAGTTCACCTACTTATCTGTGCTTACATCCGCTGTTTGGTTACCGTAAATATCTGGCAATGTCTGTCTATTTTAATGTTTTTCAACTTTTTTGTATCTTATGGTACACTTAAATCTTTACTTAAATCTTCCGTGACACACTTAAATTATGACGATATAAAAGAGTAAACATGATTATACTTTTTATATTTTATTTATTAACACAAAAAAAAGAATTATTATAATCTGTAATAAAAAGATAAAAATTAAAATTCTTAAAAACTTATATTTATGTGTTATAATTTAATATTTAATGAGATACCTGAGCTTGAAGTTTTTAGAATATCTTCTGTGCAATATCTTCTGTTTAGACAGGCATACTCTTAAATCTTCTTCCAGGGATTCTAGCCATAATCAATTCTTGTTTTGAATATTGTTTATTGCACAAAAGCTTGTTTTTATATATATATATAATTTTACATGTCATGCATCCTTTTATTTATTATAACAATGATATACTCATATAATCACTTTAAAGAAGTTTTAATTTTGATATATACACTTATTGTGCTTTGAACTGCTTTCGCAAATAATTGAATTAACGACCTTTAAAATATTTCGCGGTACACCTAGGGTCTTGCCACGGTGCACCAGTGTGCAGTAGCAAACAGGTTAAAAATCAGTTTTGATTTAATATGAGATTTTCCGGATTGAAGAATTCAGTGATATAGTTATTTTTTGTAGGCGCTTTCATATCAGAAGACATTTTCTAAGGCTACCATTCAGCTGCTCTTTGTAACAAGACAAAATAACTATGGCTAACTGACGGAAAGGTTCAACCTCTATTACCACAGCACCAATATCCGCCTACGACGTCATAGGCCTACATAAGAAAATAGGAGTCACATTTACTTTCGAAGAGACACCCTCTGTATATTCCAAGAGAGAAAACGGTTTATTTCATGCAAAAATATTCCATGATGTCAAAAGATTAAAAGAAAATTAGGGAAAATAACCAAAAATAAAAAAAACGTAACTAAATTTTTGAACGAGCTTTTTTACCGTAGCCAATCTACAAAAATCTATACTTATACACACGTGTAAGTATGTATATATAAATGTGTGTGTACGCCCGCTAACACATATTTTAGCTTGATGCAAGTATAAAATGTTCAATTCTCGTAATTGTCTTTTGTCAATTTCGAAAGTGAGGACGTAAAATTTTCAAATATCAATTGTGTTTACTATTTTCAGCCGAAATGATCATCGTTCATGATTTGAATTCGACTTAGTCTTTTTTTTTTATATGTGGAGGATAACAAATATGAAATAAATTCAATTTTTTGTCTTTTTTCCTTTTCGAAAGAGGAAAGTCAAATCTGATTTTGTTTGGCGTAAGATTGTTCGATTGATAGTCCATTTCTTCTACGTTGTTACTCATTGCTTATAGACGCTCAGTCTGTTTCGGAGGAACAATGAAGAATATCTTGCATTAACTTGGTACTATTATACAAAACTCACTTGTAAGGAAAGATTCCACAATTTTATTATTTTGCTATTTGTAGCTACAAGTAAGTTTTAGTAAATCTATGCTTAATAAAATTGTGATTGCAACTCTTAAATAGAGCAATGATGACTTATTTTTGAAAAAGAGCAACTTCTTGCATATTTCTCTCTCTCTCTCTATCTATCTATCTCTCTTTCTCTCTCTCTGATTTAATGATGGTTTCTCCTGTAAAGGAAGTAAGCAGGTTCGAATCCTGTAGAGAGCACATTTTCTTTAACAGTATTTCCCAAATATAGAGGCCGGTAGACGAAAATAAAATACTGTTTATAAAAATAAAACGTAGTGTCT
Source organism: Acanthosepion lycidas (assembly GCA_963932145.1). Classification (NCBI taxonomy): domain Eukaryota; kingdom Metazoa; phylum Mollusca; class Cephalopoda; order Sepiida; family Sepiidae; genus Acanthosepion; species Acanthosepion lycidas. The sequence goes on along the minus strand of OZ010607.1, from coordinate 60,625,461 downwards.
ACTCAAATATGGGTGTCCACTACAAATACTTTTAAAGTAATAAACATTATATATATATATATATATATATATATATATATATATATATATATATATATATATATATATATATATATATATATATATATATATATATATATATATATATATATATAGTGTATCACAAAAATGAGTACACCCCTTACATTTCTTCAAATATTTAAGTATATTTCTTCATGGGACAGCACTTTGACACAATGAAAAGTAGTCTGTCTGCAGCATATATAACAGAGTTAATTTATTTTTCCCTCAAAATAACTCAAAATATAGCCATTAAAAGCTAAATCCCTGGCAACAAAAGTGAGTACACCCCTAAGAAACTATACCCCTAAATGTCTAAATTGAGTACTGCTTTTCATTTTCCCTCCAAAATGTCATGTGACTCATTAGTGTAACTATGCCCATGTGTTCATGGGGAGCAGGTGTATTCAAATTTGTAGTGCAGCTCTAACACTCTCTCTTACCGATCACTGAAAGTTCCAACATGGCACCACATGGCAAAGAACTCTCTGAGGATCTTAAAAAAAACGTATTGTTGCACTACATAAAGATGGCCAAGGCTACAAGAAGATTGCCAACACCCTGAAACTGAGCTGAAGCACAGTGGCTAAGATCATCCAACCTTTTAAAAGAGCAGGGTCCACTCAGAACAGGCCTCGGGTAGGTCGTCCAAAGAAGCTGAGTGCACGTGCTGAGCGTCACATCCAAATGCTTTCTTTGAAAGATCGGCGTAGGAGTGCTGTTAGCATTGCTGCAGAGATTAAAGTGATTGGGGTTCAGCCTGTTAGTGTTCAGACCATACGCCACACACTACATCAAATTGGTGTGAATGGCTGTCACCCCAGGAGGAAGCCTCTTCTGGAGGCAATACACAAGAAAGTCCGCAAACAGTTTGCTGAAGACATGTCAACAAAGCCCATAGATTACTGGAACCATGTCCTATGGTCTGATGAGACGAAATCTAATTTTTTTTGGTTCTGATGGCCTTAAGCATGGGTGGCGGCGACCAGGTGAGGAGTACAAAGATAAGTGTGTCATGCCTACAGTCAAGCATGGTGGTGGGAATGTCATTGTCTGGGGCTGCATGAGTGCTGCAGGTATTGGAGAGTTACATTTCATTGAGGGAAACATGAACTCCAACATGTACTGTGAAATACTGCAGCAGAGCATGATCCCCTCCCTCCAGAAACTGGGTCGCAGAGCAGTGTTCCAGCATGACAATGACCCCAAACACACATCCATGACAACCACTGCTTTACTGAAGAGGCTGAGGGTAAAGGTGATGGACTGGCCAAGCATGTCTCCAGACTTGAACCCAATAGAACATCTTTGGGGCATCCTCAAGCAGAAGGTGGAGGTGCGCAGATTCTCAAATATCCGCTAGCTCCGCGACGTCGTCATTGAGGAGTGGAAGAGCATTCCAGTGACTACCTGTGAAGCTCTGGTAAACTCCATGCCCAGGAGAGTAAAGGCAGTTTTGGATAATGATGGTGGCCACACAAAATATTGACACTTGACATGTTGTATGTTAATATTGACAACTTTTCCTAAGGGGTGTACTCACTTTTGTTGCCAGGGATTTATCTTTTAATGGCTATATTTTGAGTTATTTTGAGGGAAAAATAAATTAACTCTGTTATATATGCTGCAGACAGGCTACTTTTCATTGTGTCAAAGTGTCATTTTGTCAGTGTTGTCCCATGAAGAGATATAGTTAAATATTTGAAGAAATGTGAGGGGTGTACTCACTTTTGTGATACACTGTATGTGTGTGTGTGTGTTATAAATAATTACATTACAGGAGAATTTGACAGTCACCAGCTACTTAAGCATGGCTCAAGCCTCTCTCCAATAATTATGGGACTTTAATTTAGAAAAGGCATCTGAAAAACTAAGAAGACTAAATATTTCTTTTCTACCAACTCAAATATAGCTGACAGTGATCATAGTTAAAGAAATTTAATAAAATCACTAACACCGACAGTTATCTGCAATGACAAAATATTAAAATCAGCAATGACTACACGTACCATAATTATTACATTAAATATTACGCTGTTACCATCAATACATTTCATATATGCTAGCACCCCAGAGCCAGTACCCCAAGGTAATACCTAACATTCGAGAGGGTATTAAGTCATTACATCTGGCCCAAAAAATATTTGAGAAAGCAACAGGATTATAGTTTTTTATTGAGTTACATTATATATATATATATATATATATATATATATGTATGTATGTATATGCAATTTTTTATATATATTATTTATATATTATATATGCGCGATATTTATTGGAAAGAGCTCACATATTTAGTTGGACTGATGCGAGTTTGTGACCCTGGGTTTCAGGCTATTTGCAATCGTCAGACAAACTTTTGTCTGGCGATCGCAATCTAACTAAATATATATATAGTAACATCTAATATTACATAACGAAAGTAAAAAAGTAAAAAAAATACTCTTGTAAAGTGAAGGTTTTCAAAGAATATGTTTAAATAATTATTCTAGAATGTGGTAATTTACATTTAAATGAACAAGGATAAAAGAAGTTATAGAAAAAGAACTGTTGGCTACAAAAATGTATAGTGCCTAAGAGAACATTGTAATTTATATCTTGGTTTATTTCTAAAACATATACAATATTTCAGGAAGAAATGTCGCGAGATTGAAGTGTAAACAAATATTCCTTATTCATCTGAAGCATTTGCTTCCCGATGGCAAGTCAGTGCAAAATTGATAAATCAGTCAGGTATCCGGTTGTCACGATATGTCAGATATATGAGTGTACTTTCTAGAATATTAAAGTTTTGGTTTTTTTTTATGATAATAGTTCCTTTAAGTCAAATCAAAACTAAAAGAAAAGATTCCTCTGCAGAATCGTTTGTTTCAAAGTGTCTCTATGTCGGACAGTTTTCCCATAGCAGCGCCAGTTTATCGAAGTATTTATCAGGGAAGCATATTGTAGATTGTGTCTCGTCGTTTATGCTGTCTGAACCGATGAACATTGGACAAGAATATTCTTCTGCGATTAAGTTTGCTTTAATTTGAGTGATTCTGACTGCAAGTAAGTTTGTCACATTGTCTAAAGGTGAGCAATTTCTTCTGAAATATGTGAAAAGAAGTTCGTTTCGGAGGTGGTAACACATTAGGGTGGGCAATGTACTTTGCCACTCGTTTTGAGCCACTCATTCAGTTACATGACAGAATATATGATGGAGTGTGTAGTCATAGTATTGATTGAGATATTCTTCTGTCTCAGATATAATCTCTTCCCCCCCTATCCTTAGCCATGATAATGCTCCTTGTTATATTGAAAAATAATAAAACAGTAGAAGCTAAAAAGATTGAGGTTGACAAAATCTTAATTCGATAATTTTAAGGCAAGGAAACTAAAGACAGAGAGAACCTACAGGAGAACCGGAATCAAATGTACCTGAATAATATAATAAATTACGTCGGTTATCTTACATGCGGATAAGTAATTAAAAAAACTCTGCCAATAGGCATATTATTAATATTAAGTATGGCTATCAAGACAAGAATTGGGATAATTTAATTTCAATGTATATTTACAATTTTGGTCTATAATTTTAGATGCTACAATTTTGCAATAAACAGTTGTTACTCTAAAACTTCCTTTTCCCTCGGTTCGTTTCTATTTACATATACGAAAGTTTTAAAGATTATTGCAATGTTTTCATTATTGCACGTACTGGTGTTAATAAAACAGAGCTCAATGTAACATAACAGACCAATATTAATAGATTTTATTTCTCATTGGTAGCACGACTCGGAGTTTCATGCACAGAGCAATACTGAGCACCTGAAGATTGCGTAGTGCATGAAACTTCAAGTCGTGCTACCGGTGGGGGATAATTATATATATATATATATATATATATATATATATATATATATATATATATATATAACGATGATTTTATACACACATTCCTACACTCAAACGAATAAATACTAGTTCATGAGTGTGAAATTAATGTTGGGTAGATGTGAACAAGCATCATATTGAGTCTTTCACGTTGACCATAATACGGTAAAATATTTTACAATTCTTCCTATTTCTCGTATCCATGACAAATTTCTATATTTAAAAGAACTATGGAAAGAACAATGAACTAAGAACACACAATATGAAAATATTCGAGTTTCTCATTAGAACTGCAACATTTGGAATGATCTCAAATTTCATATAAAAGGATTTCCTTCGTTTCCTATATTTGGAGAAAGGAAATGAATAGACAAGAACACGGCTACTCAGGTGTGTGGTACAATATTAAGTAGTATATCAAATAAATATCACATATTTTACAAGTAGGTAATCGTACTAACATCTGGAAAGATTGTATTACACACATTTTCTCAGTTAGTAGGGCCTTTTTGCCTTAAATATTGCCGTTCATATTACTGGCTTTAATCTGAACGCTGACGTCGTTGGCAAATAAGCAAGTCTGTCCAAAAGTAAATAGGAACAAACTGCAACGAATTCAGAGAAAAAAAAACAAAAAAACAATATGGTTGGAATTATTCCAATTCGTAGGAAATTCTGAATCCTCGTTATTGTTATAAGTCGTAAGAGTTCCGAATCCACGTAATAACGGTTAGAAATCGACCAAGTTTCGAAACCCACGTCGTCACTATTCTATAGCTATTGTTATACCAAACTCTTATATAACCTACTTTGTATAAGTATTCTTTATACGTGATTCTTCGGATACTTGCTGTAACGCCTGTATCAGTTAGTTTGAAGACTGAATCCAAATCTGTCTATCCCCCCACCACGCATTTAGAAGATATGTGACACAAAGTGTAGATTTTTGTGGGGAAGCCGGGCATTTTCACCCGTACCATTGGTCAAAATTGACCCATCCCAGATCGGGTACAATTCTTGCCTATTTTTCTCAGCCGAGTCTTTATCCGTAGACAGATCTTAGACTGTCACCCTCTGCCCGAAGACAGAGAAGTTTTGTTAGTCGCAAGCCAGCGAACTGCCTAACTCCAAACGACTAGGTATTTACCCAGGCCTCGCTGCTTAGACGGGATGTGACACAAGATCAGGTTTAACGTGGAGAACCAGAGAGCGAACACTAGGGCAACTGGTCCAAAATTTACCCATTCCCCACAATTGCGATGAAAGGGGATTTTTCTTGTCTGTTTTTCTCAGTCTATCCGTAGACAAAGCCTCGGCCGAATCGCCCTCTGCCTGAAGACTGGGGTCTTGTAAGTCACGAGGCTGGCAGCGAACTGCTTGATTCAAAACTGCTGGTATTTACCAAATCTGCCCAATAGGCAGCATGTGGCACAAGGCCTATTTTTACGTGGGGCAAGTCCGAGCAAAAATTCCTCGGAGACCCTCCACACACGGGGTCGGTTTTGTCTGCTTCCCCAGACGAAACTCTGCCTATAGGCATAGCCTCGGCTGGGTTCCTCTCTGCCTCAGGCAGAGAGTTCGTCAAGTCAACTGTTAGCCTGGCAGCGAACGGCCTGACTCGAAACTGCTGGTTTTACCGACCTCCCCACCACACAGGATGTGGCACAAGTAGGCTCGAGCAAAATTCCCCGGAGACCCCATTTTACACGGGGTCAGGTTTCTCTACCTCCCCCGAAGAAACTCGTCCGGGTTCCTTTCTGCCCGAAGGCAGGGAGTTCGACAAGTCAGACGCGAGTCTGGCAGAGAACTGGCTGCCTCGAAACTGCTACTTTTCTCGCATCTGACCTGGTACTCTTATAGTAATGGACTAGTTCATTTAACCAACGGGGGGGGATATGCTTTACTCCACAACAGAAACCAAAAAACTCAATGAATGTGAGCTTGTTAAAAAAAAACAGTGTCTTGTTTATACATCTATATAAAGTCGATTCAATAAATAACTCTGAAAGTTTACTTTTAAGAAAATTGTCGAAAATGAAAAAGAAAAATGACTATTTCGTTTCTCTTTTCTTTTTGAATTAATTTCTTTTTTTCTGTTTTTTTTTTTTTTTTTTTTTTTGAAACGATACATATTTATTAAATATGCACAACTGTGAGTCATAAAACGAAAGATATGGTATCCACCTTGCAACCTTCATTGACTTGCGATCTATTGAGAAAGCGATTTTATCGTGCTTTAAATTTACATCATCATCATTATCATCATTATTGTATAGCAGCTCATGTGACAAATATTTGCTGTCTTTTGCTTATGATAAAATGAACAAAAGGTGTTTTCAGTACTACGCTTGAGAAATTTAGCCAATCTCAAAATTGTTGCTGACTCTCCATTCCTTTCTTAAGGATTTTCTCTGAGATTCTCCTAATTATTCTAATAATGATGGATATAAATTCCATTTCCATTTTTTTTGTTTGAATTCTGATGTTTATCCAGGTTCTGCCTCCTTCACATTTCTTCAACTGATATTCTGACATAGCTATATCCATAATCAGTAGATTTTTTCTTTGTTTCCGGTGTCTACATTTCATCGCTTGTTCTGAATAGAGGACATTAACATTTCTAGTCTCCAAAGAACATTCACTTCGTGCGATGTTTTTTGTCTTCTTCCGAATTTACTTGTCTTTCTCTCTGATTTTTGGGTCTTTCTTATTTTCACTTTTTGTTGTGCGTATTTTGAAAATCCTTACTTAAGTACATCTAAGTGTCATCTCAGGAAAGGTAAATGTGTATAGCCATTCCCTTCGTCTTCCATCAATCCGTCTTTTCACTTTCTTGTTCAGTCTTTCTTGTGTCAGACGAGTAACTGTCCATGTTTATTTCGGATATCTTATTTTTCATTCGAAGATATTTTTTATTATGCTTTCTTCATTTCTTTTGTTAGATTCATTTAACACAAGGCATCCCAAGCGGCCCCTTTGTACCCTCTAACTTGTAGCGAATGCCATCAATGTTTTGACAGTTCAATCCCGTATGGTTTCAGAGCTTTTACTAATAGTGAAAGTTTCTCGAGATTTCTAAAGTGTCTTAATTTCTATGTTTACTTCTCTTTTTTTACGAATAGCCTTAAGTCCATGTAAATTAAACATATTCGCCATCGTTTTGTATCAAGTGAAAACCACCTTCAGGACATTCTCATATATATATATATATATATATATATATATATATATATATATATATATATATATATGTATGTGTGTGTGTGTGTGAGTGTGTTCCTCTCGTTCCCTATGGAACATAGAGCTCCTTTTAATGCCGCATTCAAGGAGTTTATGTGGGAATTTAGATTAACAAGTGGTTCCCCATCCGGGAACGTTTGAGGTGAAGATTGGTGTGCGGCAAGGGTGTGACCTATCCCCTACCCTATTCAACTATACAACCGACTACATCCTCCGCAAAGCCCTTCGGGACTACGCTGAAGTTGGGGTTGGTCGGAATGTCAGGGTGTCTGATCTGGCCTACGTGGACGACATTGTCTTGGTCGGATCGAACTGTGACAATATGCAAGCTGCGCTCAACTGTGTGCAAGCTGCAGCACGGGATGTGGGTATGACCATCGATGCCTCGAAGACCAAAATTATGCCGTCCCTGGTTGATCCGGTCAACCGACAGCCACTGACGCTGGACGGGGTCAATCTGGAGGACGTGCAGTCTTTCGTCTATCTCAGTTCAACGATTATACCATCAGGGCAGGCTGCTGCTGAGGTTGAACGCCGTATAGGAGCTACAAGGTCCGCATTCGTGCGTCTCAAGCAGTCACTATGGCGGCGTCGGGAGATTTCCAAGGCTACGAAGGGGCGCATCTATCAGGCTATTGTTCGGTCTATCCTTCTCTATGGCTGCGAAACGTGGCCACTTAGAGCGGTTGACCTACGAAGGCTTGAAGTGTCCGACAACGATTGCCTTCGCTGCATTCTACGATGCCGCCTGAGTCGCCTGAGTCTCCATCCTCTTCCACCCGTCCTGCTCCAGCGTCGTCTCCGATGGTTCGGGCACACAGTTCGACACCCGGAGGGAGAGCTCATTCGCGATGTATTTCTCCCTCCTTCTCTTCCTGGCTGGCAAAAAACGTGTCGGTGGGCAGCTGAGGACGTGGGCAAGCACAATCAAGGATGACCTAGCAGTACTATCGGGTACACAAGTAGATGGTCTTCGACGATGGAATCGCGATTGGCTCGCCATTTCGTGTCACCTGGTTCAGGATCAGCGAGTGTGAGTAGCGATGGTCCGTGATGCTGTACTTGCTCGGGAGGAAGCCGGTTAAACACGACCAGGATGAAAACCGATACAAGTCAAAAAAGTCAAATCTCCAGCCGCGTGCAAACACACTTTTAGGATAGTGCGATCCTGTTTGAATTCAAAGTTTCCCTCTCCTAAAATGATAGCTACCCAAGACTATAAAATCTAGTCTGCTATTTATCCATAGCTGGGAGTTGGGGAGAAGAGATGGATTCAGACCTATTTTAAGGTCATTAGCAAATACTGGATTTCGAACTTTCATATAGTCGAACCAGTTTGTTAGAGAGATTTTGTAAATTTCTTAAAATTAAGAACATCTATATTTCTTGTGATTCTCAGTTGGCCATATTCTGAAGTAAGTTTTGCAAAATAGGGGAACATACTTCAATCACTAAGTGATTTTTCCCCGAAGCAATTTTCAGCTTTGTTGTCATTCTTTTGTCCTATCACAATATTTAAATCTAGAATTGCTGTTTCTAACGTGTATTGTTGTTTCCCCAGTGATTTCTTTTTAAAATGTATTGTTTTGAAAGCTGACATTTTATATGTATTTTGCAAACCTCTATCGCTATCTTTTTAACCGTGCTCCTTCCCTATCTGAGCGATCATGCTTTCTACAACTTCATATGCTGTGCAAGCTACAAGCAGTGTTTATTTCTTTACTATTCCTCCAACTTCGTCCATCCATCTATTCACTCAAACCTGTTGGGTACGTACTGTTCTTTCCTGTCTCTCTTGCCCTTAATATATCCTTGTGAGTTCAAATTCTCTAAGCCCATTATCCTCATTTTAACTCCTGGAAATGTCAACTGTTGTTCTTCGTTCGTTTTATTGTCAGAATCCTTCTGTAGAACATCTGTGACTTCAACTTCCAACGTATTTATAGCGGGAAGAAAACTGTTCACTATTCACTATGATATAAGAGGACTGGGATTATATAATAATTTAGTACTCTTTTTGCTTCTAATAAAATGTTTTTGTTTCTTAATATTTTGTTCAGTGCGTATTCTACTTTCTGTGTTCCATGTTCTGTCATCTCGTAAAACACTTTCTATATATTTAAATTTCTGTATTTGCTTGATTTTCATGTCTCCAATTAGAAGCTCCCATCTTGAGATGTTCCTCTTTTCTAACGATCATACATTCTGTTTACATCGTTAGCAAATATGTTTTTATTCCTTTCCTCATCATGGATAATCTTTTCTCTTTTATTCATACTCTTTCTCTTTTTTATTGTCTGGGCTCTTCATAATGTTCGTCTCATTTTTGCACCTCTCTCTTCAGATTAGAAATCTTAAATTTTAACTTTAAAATGTGTCTTTCTAATCTCTTTTCCAAACCAGGTTTGTTGTGTTTGTTATGATTTTCTATTCGTTTATTTTTCTCATTTGCCATTAAGACACAGCGTACATAAAGTTGTTCAGTTCTATTGTATTATTCATTATTTTGTAAAAGTTATTTAATGTTTTCGATTTCAGAGTTCACGTTTCGCCAGAGCTTTCTTGCTTTTAAGAGACAATAGTAAATATTGTTTCTGTCTTGCCATTCTGAATATGAATATTTCTTCTTCTAGCGGGATGACGATTTTTACATCTTCTATTCGCCTTGAATTTCACTTTGATAATTCCGATTTTTACCACTTCTCCTGTGTTCGTTTATTATGGCTGTAGTTCCGTCTATCGCCTTTGATTTTCTTCGCAATTACCTACAAAACGAAATCTGTTATCCACTTTCTTTAAAAGATTTCTCTGGCTTGATAAGCAAGTTTCTCACTCGATTGTATCTCGTTGGTACATTTTTTTCCAATTTACTAACATTTGGTTCTTGTATTCCCGAAAGGGTGCTTTCTATACCGGAAATGTAATATGACTGGCTTGTTTTCCCTTGTCCAAATTTCTTGAATTTTCTGGCTAACAGTTCATGAATAACGGCTTTTTTCCATCCTGAAAGTATCGAAGAAGCATTAGCTGGTATTATTATTATTATTATTAGTAGTAGTAGTAGTAGTAGTAGGAACTCTAATATAAACCGCGGTCATCTTTGTACAAGGAGTCGTTGTAAGTATAAATCATGATGGATATGCTGCTACTGATGATGATAATACCAAAATCTGTCTCAGTGAAATATTGACGCAGTAGTTTATATTTCAAGAAGAACATTACAGCGCAAGTTGACAGATATGAATTACACATGTCTGTCAGAAGATAAAGAAAATAAATCTGGAAAAAATGGGAGCATATAAAGCAAAAAGAAATAAAAATAAAGAATTTCTTTTCTCTATAATAAAATGTAGAAACAATACTATTGGGGTAATATGAGGTTGGATTAAAATGTTTATAGGTGTTATGGTCCAGTTTAGGAGCCAGGAAGAACAACACGAACACAAGAGTATAAATAACGAAGGTATATTACACGAAATAATAATACAAGATGTGGAAGGTGTTAGTATGACTGTCAGTCTGGTTTGGAGTGAACTACTATCGGCTCGACTCGATTCGGTATCTAGCCCCCCCACGAGGGTTGCATGTGGCACAAGGCCGAGTTTAACGTGGGTTTTCCGAGCCCGTAGGCTCGTCCAAAAATGTCCGTAGAACCCGTTATAAACGAGATCGGGTTGGTCAACCTCCCCGAACGAGACTCTGCCCTTCGACGGAGCCTCGGCCGGGTTCCTCACTGCTCAGAGGCAGAGAGTTCGACCGTCAAGCCGAGAAGCTCGGCTTGATTCGGTATCTAGCCACCCCCACTCGACGAGGGTTGTATGTGGCACAAGGCCGAGTTTAATGTGGGCTTCCCAAGCCCGTAGGCTCGGCCAAAAAATGCCCGTATAACCCGTATAACCGGGATCGGGTTGGTCAACCTCCCCGAACGAGACTCTGCCCTTCGGCGGAGCCTCGTCCGGGTTCCTCTCTGCTCAGAGGCAGACAGTTCGACCGTCGGCTTGATTCGACCCTCTCTCTTGAGAAGCGTTGTATACATAGTGTTGTATACATATTCATTCTGTAGTTATAGGTAAGGACCCATGACAATAGGCTCAC